>JARQTI010000144.1:1108754-1153581 GCA_030142655.1 Trachelus tabidus
CGAATCTCTGTTCTTCTCCAACGTCAAAGCGCATAGAAGCTCACTCGACCCATTTCTATTTCGCTGCTAGCTGAGTGCGGTTTATTAAAATGATGCCAGGATCCAGTAGAGCCGTTCCCAGTTACGTCGTTCCTTTCGCCCGAATGCGAACTTTGTATTTCCCAAGGAAATATCAGTCGAAGACAGGTTATTTTTGCCAGATGTAATTAATTTTTCATCTCGCCATCTACTCTGCTCTATCACTATTTTCCCACTTCCTCTCTCTTCGTACACTGCCCTCCTTTGTATCCCACTGTCTCCCTTTGCCTCTCTCGACCCTCTTCACTGGTACTTCCATCCGCCAACATTTCTTCCTTTTTTTTCACCTCTTTTCACTCCCAGACTACCTTGCTCTCTTTCCACCGTGTATAGCAGTCGCGAAACTCGACGGTCTTGGCTTTTGAAATGGCGACTCTCCGTTTTTGTGGTATATGGAAATAAAGTAATTACGATGAAACGGAGTCGCCATTCAACCACGTACTCATCCGACTCGTAATTAAATTCGACTTATTTTACAAAGATGTAATTGCATCACAAATGAGAATGTCACTCTCGCTAATTAGCGATGGCGCACGGTGGCACTACGTTGAAAGGTGTACACGAAAGCGGATTCGTGAGAGAGAGAGAGAGACAGATGAATCTGTCAATCAGAAAGAGAAAGATAGAGAATTATAAAGGGTGAACGGATAAAGGTAGGAAGAGAATGTATGCTTGGATAAATGAAAAACATATGAGATGGAAGAATTGAAAAAACAAGGTGGAAAAGAAGGTAAACTTGAAAGGCAACACAAAGACGCTGTAGCTTTCTGTTGGATACGTAATAGGTACCTATTGTAAATTATAATTTACAAACCTATAGGAACTCTGAGGGGATATTGCATTTTTTTTCAATACGTAGTTCTATTACAGGGACGTATAAAAATGCAAAGTCCCGGTCAAAGGACTTCAACGATCAAACAGTTAGGTATATCTCAGCCACGTATACCTATACGCAGTCCACGAGTTCAATGTGTTTTTTTGGCCGTTTCAAAACGATCAAGTCTCTGGCAAACGACACGTGGCTTCGCATGCATTTTTTTGTTACAGAATATGCACGTGCATAGTTTTGCAACTAAAATAAACTGTATTTTGCCATTTTAGCATATATTTTTCTGTGATTTTATGAAAAGTCGTTATATGCTAAGTGCCGCCCTTGTTTGCGAATCGTCAAAAAAATTCACATTGAACTCGTGGATCGATATATTTAGATATGTTGAAATGGCATCAGTTGAGCAACTCGCTACGAAAATAAATGATACGGGTATATACCCGTATATATATATATACTGGTGGTGGTTATGTATTCCCACTTCTGTCGATCGGATTCGATTCTCGATCACTCCTAATTCTTCGTTAATTTTTAGCCCTCACACGCTTCCTGGTGTCCGAGTGTAAAAATAATAATAATAAATGGGGTCGGGTAACTCGTTGTAAATGTGGATAATTCAGCGATTTCTCGATGGTGGTCCTAGACTCCCATTTTCATTGATGGAAATCCGGCTTGATGTTATCGCCACGTTCACAAGTACAACGTGCTGCCGCTATTATATTTTATAGTAACGACGTTACTTTAGCAACTCATTTACCAGAACCGACCAGAGAACAAGGAACATTTAGTGGCTCGATGGCCGGCAAGCATTGCCACAATCAATGGTGATAAATATTCGAGCAAGTTGGCGCAAACGTGCATCAGTATGTTTGCATGTGAACGGTGGTCAAAGGGTTAAGCTATCCGTTGTTGCCCGAGCTCCTTGTATCCGGAATACGTGAAATCGGACGATAAGGGACCAGGGGGAGGAGTTGGATATTTCAGTTTCATAGTAGCCTGTGTTGTTCGTAGGGTCTAAAAGAGTAACTAAGCAAAAATTCATTCCGGTCGACCAAAGAGTTTAGGAATATTATACAGGGTGAAGAATTTAAATCGAGAGTGTCAAATAAGTTAAGAACAAGGTCTTGTCTGAAAAATTATTTGAGAAATAAGTTGTATGGGCTTAAGGGTGCAATCGAATTTTCTATTTTCATTCTACTGATTGAGGATTTTAATTAAAGGCCATTCTATTGCCCTCTTAAACCCATACCATTTTTGTCTCAAACATTTTTTCATATAAGACCTTGTCCTTAAGTTATTTGACAGTTTCAATTTAAATACTTCACCCTGTATATACCACTTGCGGGGTAGTATAATATATTACCGATGTAAAAGGCCTTGAAATTTCAAATATATCTTTAACTGATTAGCCAGCGTATGTAGTTTTAGGCAGCGCGGGTGCGTCTGTCCTTGCTCCAAATTTTCGTTCACTGCTTATCCCCCTGACTCACGTTGAAATTAGTTCAGTGGTTTTTGGGGATGATCGAATTTAAACAATCAAACTCGCAAACTTTCCCTCTTTGTAATATTACTATAGTTATAGAAGTATAGAGGAAAGGGGTTGTTTTCTCGTAAGAGACAAGCGGAAACAGATCTGATTATACTTGATCCTGCTGTTCCGCCTTTAATCACTCTAGGCAACATGTTTCGCATGTGCGGCTGGTGACAGGATCTGTCGATACAAGGAGAAGTAAGAAAGTTAGTAAAGTATAACAGATGCTTCAGGAGCGGATGGCGACTTTTCAACAAAGCGGCAGACGCTCTCTGGCAAGATCGACCATAATGATTTTTCTAATATCCACTCGAAAGAGTATCTGGCATGTGGCTGTTTAATCAGGTAAATTTTACGTAACTATTTCTTTATTTACAGAGTAAACGAGCTCCTGGAATATGAAGCGAATTTCTTAGCCCGAACATGTATAATTTCGCTGATGGTAAGCTCTTCACAGGAAGTAGAGGAACATTATTCCGGAAGTCACTCCCTTTCAAAGATACTCCGCACAGAGCAATGTCTCTTCGTGCTGGCAGCCATTTTGCCTTGCAGCTAATACGACGAATTCACATCGAGGCCGTATATTTCGCGGCGATTTCTGTCTATTCCTAATATATTTATCGCGGTAGCCACGTGGCCCCTCGGGAAAGTTTATTTTCACGTCCAATAATCGCAATCCTTCTTCCACGATTCGGCCTACCGTAAATATTTAAGACGCGCCGCGGAAGTTCAGAAATTCCGAAAATTTATTCAACGCCCCCAGGTGCTCCGGGTACATCACTCTGATTGGGTTATCTGTACCGTTTTATCAGGAGCCAAGGTCCCTTTCCACTTTAATAAAACTTTCGGCCAATTCGCAGTTTCGCCTAAAGTAAAAACTTCAACCTACAAATCGAACTACCATCGTGAACGACTTTCGTGAAAATGTCAAATAATCCACTAAACTTTATCAGAAATTTTATCAAAATTTTTCCCATACAGAATTTCCATACCGTCCACATACTTCCATCTATTACACGTGATAGTGACCCAAATATAAAATCCGTCTACAATGGAAATTTTTGTTAATATAAAACATGCCCCCTTCCACAAAATAGTATCGCATAACTAAAATTCCACAATTTACCGACAATATCTATAACCCGTTTTGACAATGTCGATGATATTTATAGAGTCACTATAGCAGTCCGTGTTCGTCGAGCCTGTCCGATCAGACCGATTAATTTGCGAGGTTCTCCGTGAATTCCTGACCCACTAGCCACCTAGTGCACCGGAGTCCGGCGACGTCACAGGGAGGGGCGGGCGGCTGCAGCAACGCCGTACAGGATGCGCCATTAGCGTCCCACGGTATGTTGCGGCTGGCTCGCGGTAGCACGGACTATTGTGTGGTTTGGTACGGTAAACATTGCGCGTACACGCTATGCACTATGGACTATGGGCTATGCAATCGCGTAGAGGGATGCTGGAAAGGGTTGGGGGGAGAGACGTGAGTGCAGCAGAGAGACTGGAGTCGAGGGAGAAGACCCGTTGGCAAAGTGGGAGAACGCATCTCGGCTGCTGCAACTGCAGGCTGACATCAGTATCCCGATGCATCGGAGGGATCAGTACGCTTTGTAACAGGCATATTGATCGGGGGGTTCGATGAGATCGAGACCTTCCTGTCCTTTGTATCTCCAGGAAGCTTCCTGGGGCGACCGACGAGTCTCCTGCTCAGTCGTCTACACGCACAGATACCTATACACGATGCTACGAACTCTTTACTCGCCCCAGACTCTTTTCCCTACCTTCGCTCGATTGTCTCCGTTAGAGAAAAAAATTCATCATATTCCATATTCCGATGGACAGATCAAATGCAGAGTGTCTGCATCTTTGAGCGCGTCAAGATTAGACCGGATGGACAGTGAGGGTGAAAATCATTTTTCCATATGGACATTTATGAAACGTGATTACGTACAGGGGATACTGATAACAGACTGAAGAACATTTATATGAATCGCTTCGTTAACTGATAAAAAATGTATGAGGTATGTGGGTAGCTGGTGAGAAATTTGCTCTGAAAAGGTTTTTTTTTAAATCCTTTTAAAAGAAAGAAGACTCTATCAAGTGGTAGTCCAAAGGTCGGTGGTATCTGAAGGTAGCTTAGGTTAGGTTAGTCTACAGAGATACGACGGTAACTGGGACTCGATGAAAGGACGTAACGATTCGTTGAGGCGGTTCCGGTTGAGTCCTCGCTAAATTTCTGATGAATCCGAGTTTAATGCCCGGGTGCCGCGTACTGTGCAAGACCCTTCGCATACTTAATGCGGATCCTTTTGTGTGCTACGCAGTCCTACGAAACTCCTGGACACACGTTATTACAATTTTAAAGGTAATTCTGTCTCTCGAGGAAAAGTCACTGGTTGGAGACTTTTACTATGTTCGAGATAAGTTAACTTCTACCGAAGAGAATTACTTAGAGCACGTGCATCCAGGGCGTAACGTGGCTTAAAAGCCTGCACGAGCATACAGGGTGGAACGACAGTGGTACGGGAGATGTAATAAAAAAAAATAAATTTAGAATTAAACTGTTCGACTCCAACAAAATAGCAGCGAAGAGAATACAAAAAGGACGCGAGGAAAAAAATAAGAAGAGAATGTCCAACCGATCCTGGAAACAAATTTACATGCTAATGGATGAGCTGTAGCATCAAGTCCAATGAAAACGTACGAAATTTTCCCTGGCGTTGATCCTAAATTAACCCCAATTCGAACCAATTCCCGTAAAGCCCAGAGAGACAGAGACAGGGCGAATGAGAGGGTGAAAGAGGGGGCAGGACTTGCTCTTGCTTTGCGAAACTTTAATCTTGGCTGGGGAAGCGGTCGAAACGGCGAAAACAACGGGGTGGTTTCTCAATGGTGGAGGACGAGCGACAGGGGTCCCGGGAGGGGTTGGGGGGGTAGGACTTTCCGTTTGTGTAATTTATACGGGGAGCATTCGGTACTAGGAGGGTTAAGTAATAACGAGACCCTTAACTTCCTCACGAGCATCACTCCGAGCCCCAAGAGACGCCCTCGCCAAAAGCACCGTGCTTCGACCCCTTTTAACGCGATACTTGTCAGACAAGAGACGATTCTCAATGACCTCGGATTCATTAATTATCATTTATCGCCCTCGCTACCCAATGTTAATCAATAATTCCCAACACACCTTCAATTTATGTATTCCGTTTAAAAGTCCATTCGCCTGCACCCAACCCCATTTCCAAATTGTGCAGCCCCTCTTTCCTACGGAGGGGGGGGGGGAACACGAAAGACCAAGGAAAAGTCAGAAAGGGACAAACCGAAACCCAATACCTGTACGCGCGTTTTACGAGAAACTTCCATAGATTCCATTTTCCTCGATTTTAGAAGCGCGAAGGACGAATTGCGAATTTGCCAAAGTCGCTCGAGACGCGTTGCTGAATTATTCAGAGGGATTCGATTCCTCGGCTCATTATGTAATCATATTTTACAGCTTCGAAAATTCAAACTTTCTCTCGCCATGTTCTCCACATTATGCACTCCCCGCACCGACCCCCCGCATTCAAGTGCGTGCGTTGCACTTCTACACGAAATCGCTGCTGGCCTCGTAGATGCCGCTGGTGGTTGGCGGTTTCGAAAAGGGATGCACACGCGTGGTCAGGGCGGTTCGGAGGTGGCGATACGCGATAAGCCAGTTGCGCGATATGGGCTAGTGGATGGCGATAGGTGGCGAAAGGCAGACATTGTCTACACACACACACATACGTGCATCCCATTCACATATGACACACGCCGCAACCACGTGCGTGTGCTCGTGTGAGATAGAGGATGGGTGAGGGAGGGAAGGGCGCGAGTGCACCACTACACTAAGGGATTTAGCAAAGTCTGGCCATAAAGAGTAAATTACGATGCTGGTCTCGCTTCACAGTTTTACGCCATCCGTGCCCCGTAACCGTACCAACGTGCAGTATATATGTATGTATCTGTACATCTCTACCACATATAAATACGTTAGGTACATACAGCATATATATATATATATATATATATATATATATATGGATAATGCGCGAGAACCCAAGCGTCCCGTCCTCCGGCCAAATAAACTAAATATATTTAACTAAAAACGAAACTGGCACAAAAGGGACCCCCTCGGCCCATGCCGTCCTACACCGCCCGCCATTTGCATTCCTCTACCACTTTTCATCCGCGCTCACAACGGCAGCCACGTTTCTGGCCGGCATCCTCGCTGCTTTTACTTTATGAAGTGTCTCTCGCTCGCCGCTTCCGTTCACTCGATAACCTCGCTGCGACGTCAAGAGACGCGTAAAGCCAGACCACCGCCAACGTCCTCGTTCATTCTCAGACGCCATTATACAAAAATATCCTTCAGGATTTTTCAAACTGTCCCTCGATGCTTCCGCGCTTTCTATAGTATAATATATTTTGACCCCGCTCCAGCCATAACAGTCGTGCCCGGTACACCGGACTGATAACCATTAAACTTTCGACTATCAGATAATTAATATGCAACCTAACCTGCCAGCGAAGCGCCCGATGAAACTAAGTCAATATGTAATGCAATTAGTTGACAAGTATACGGGGACCGTATAGCGGAGACGTGGGATGCACTATCCACCATCCTCTTGGCAAGTGCATCAGCGTCCCACGTTATCACGACTCGGTGCATTCTCTGTTATTATGCAAGGGGCGTGTTTAACTTTACCGAGCCGTGTAACCATATTGCCCCGATCCCCATCCATGCATAGATATACTATTTCAAGTATAGGTTGTCTCGCGAGACAGATAGTATAGCGTTGTATGGATATATTGGGTTATAGCGTAGTACCGATGCGCGATAGTTCTGGTCCATGTATCTCTTTGTGTCATCTTATCGTAGTTATATACCTGTATCTGTGTAGGATACGTATATCTATGGGATTCCAGCTGAGAATATTTCTGTCTACGTATGATAGAAATGTAGATACGATATATCTAGGTGATATATACTTCGATCGGAACGTGTATATATGTAACGTAGGTATAAGATATACGGCTCGTGTTACACGAGGCGAAACGATTTCAGGACGTTGGGATTGCAGGTTTGTGGGATTTGTGTTTTTAATGAGTATCGAAAGTTAAATACCGGACGGTAGGTTAGAAAATCGTTAATCACGGATGAACGAAAGGAAAATGGCCGCGTGGGGTTAAGTTACTGGGGATGAGTTTTAACTGCAGGTATATCCAGGATGGGGTTGCATTGGCTACTAGCCCGAGGTATATTGAAATTGAACGCAGTGACGCGAAATATTATAATCCCGACGTTCCGACATCGGCCTTCGGGCTACATTAGATATATACGTATATATATGGTCTATCGAAGAATCTTAATTCAAGATCTTCTCCGAGTCTGAATATCATTGTCTAGCTGGATATTTGTGTACAATTTTTTTCTTGCTATTACCGATACCTTCTAATAATAGAGTTTTGTGTTGTTTATGGATTAATATGTGTAGTGTATATATTATATATAAATTTTATATACAGGGTACAGTCAGATACCATGATTTTTGCCCCACCCTGTATACGATGTTCCTATACGTGGGATGCTGGCCACCGTGACTACCATAGTACTGTGTAAAGGAAGGTCGTCCCTATGTGCCTTTTCTCATGGACCTTTTGTGGCCAATACAGATTTCACTCTTTACGCTATATCGTTGGCCTTCGCCATGAAATTTACGACAGGGCGCACATTTATATTCCCGCGTCTCCCATAAATTGTATTTTACGCGTAAGTAAGTGGCCCCCGCTTTTGTTCATAGATTCCTTCATCTGTCAGATTTATATGCTTTTGGGAAAGCCGAAGGTGCCACGCAAACTCGCAATACGTTCTCTCTTACAGTGTTTATTATTTTTTTTGTGTATATTCTACTACGCCATTTTTCATGGCTAGACGATGCTGTTTTACGGAAGGGATGTTTTCAGAGGGGAAGAACCGAGGGATTCTTGCCGATTTGCCTTTGCATTTAGGTGACACTTTTACCGATTACATGCACCACGTCTCCGAGGTGCAGATCCAAATGGCTTTGGGATACTGGGACCAAGGTTTCTTGGAGTAAAGTGAGGTTAGGTGACGTGCGACCGCCTAAGTCTGGGTTGGGTTGGACTAGAGAGGGGTAGTTAAGATATCGAGCCGAGAGGAAAGTCCGCAATGAAATGGATCCGTGCCCCATGGTACCCTCTCGTGTCGGTCCCCTCCCCCCTCACTCCTGAAATGTGCCGAGCATCCCATTAAAGTAAAACCCAGACGACCGATTCGATCACATTTTTCCTACGTGGCTTCTCCCATTCGACACGGTTTTTCGGTGTGGCAGTTCACGCGATTCTTTCCTGTTTGTTGAACCGGAAACGTACGCTCATCTACGGAAGAAACAATTCCTATTCAACCACTGATCCTCTTCCATGACTGTACCTCGATTCGATCCTGAGAATGTCTATGGTGTTTTACCTATATCTAGCGTTTAACTATACGATCCCTTCGGAGATAACGCCATGTCGAAATCCATTTCAGGAAAATAGACATTTGGGAAGTTAGGTTAGTTCTGGCACTTTTTTTTCTTATTCGTCTTCATTTTTTTTTTTAATACTTTCTACTACATCCCCTTCTACGCTCTCTTTTAGTGTCTCCATGAATGTCGGGTTAATAGGGACTAGGGGCTGGAAAAGATATTGGCACACACAAATTGAGCATTTCGTAAAGCGAGGTATTTCCCGTGAGATGTCTCCTCGGTGAAATGATCCCGTGGGAATTGCGAATGTTACGAGTCCTTCAGGAGAAACTGTTGATTTACTTAATTTTTTAAATACAATTTTTGTTAATACTATCTAGTAGAATTTTGTAACGATTTTTTTAAGGGTGTCATTGAACCACCATATATGGCTTTAAGACTGAGGATGGTAACAAGAGGTAAAAGTTAGTTATTTTCAGTTTGGTAGATATCTGTGTTATCTATGGTTGAGACGATTATAAACAGCGACTTTGCCAAACGTCGGTAATGTAGTAACCGGAAGATATATAAAATTAAATAAGAATACAAGAAATGAAGAAAAATAGCGTTTTCGATTGGCAGTGTTTTCTTGTACAATGTGGTAAGTTTTTTATTGGCAAACTTTTCTACGGCCATCGAATATGTTATGGTGCAGAACTGCACTTGTGCGGGGGTGCATGGTAATTTAACCAATCACCAACGCAATTACCGGATTTGATGTTTTGTAAAAGTGGGTGTTGCGGACATCGTGGATCGAGTTACCGATTGAAAAACCAACGTTACAAATGCATCGAAAGATGGCACTGACTACTAAGCAAAATAAGAATGAACGTTGACATTACGCATGCAAAGAACGAATGGCCACGTTTCCACCGTGCAGGTTTTAAATACGATTAATCAATCATGTGCAACATTTAAAAAGAATATTCTCTTATTCTTTTCAAATCCTGCAGAGGATTGGTTAATCCTACTTAAATCCTGCACGATGAAAATGTAGTCAATTGGTCCTTGTTAAAGTCCAGTCTCAATATAAGCCTGTCCGTCTAGCCCTTCACATACAAAATAACTTACGCTTTCCTTACGCTTCGTCTTCGTCGAATAGAGTTTGCTAGACACTTATAACGTGTAGCCCCGGCACAATGTCACCAGTCGCTGTAATGGGGAAGTAATAATTCTAAAAAATAGTCTACAGTCCTAACACAAGGTTCATAAGCAGATTGGAGAGCAATTTCAAGGACTCCCCAAAAACACGTATAAAAAGCTATACCACGTATAGGAGTGCTGTGAATTCCTCTAACAAAAAGTATTAAAACGATGTATACTAGACATGCCCGTGGAATCTGTGCCGCGCGGTTCTGAATGTAGAATACACTATATACGTGAAGGTAAATCCTAGTCGGGCAGCTACCAGTGATTCCACCTAATGGTCAAAAATCCAAATGCACCGCAGCATTGAAATGAAATTCCCTGAATGGTTCTTCTCCTGAAATTTTGATGTATTGCAAATATAGTACTCTGTTATATTGTTGCACATTTCAATTGAGCAGTCGGTAGTCGAATTATTAAAGGCTTCCTTTGAAATCGTTTGGAATGCCTCCACCAATCTGCGACTCCAGACTGCTAGTCTTGGCGTATTTACCAGGAATCGACAGTGATACTAAAGTGAAATCCCGGAGATAATATAGTCTGCCAAATGAAACAAGATAGTAAAAAGAAATAGAGAGAGAGAGAGAAAGAAAGTGTGAAAATAATGATGAGTAAATGAAGAATGAACCTCGGAAGACGAAGAAGCGATGAATGAATCATAACAGAAAGAAAGAAAGAATGACACAAAATTAGAGGCAAGAATGAAAAATGGAAGAACGGAAGTGTCCAACAGCTCAATAGAAGAGATCGGCTCTTGGAAGAATGAAGCTCCGCACCTACTCATGCTTCCGTATACCAGTCCGTACTCCCTGTACTCGAGTAATGGTCGACAAGCAGTGTCCTCTTGCGCCAGATTTCTCAATTACAACTTCTACATTGAGCGTCAAGAATACCCCGGAGTTTGGATCATTTAGCTCAGTTGGCGACTGAGCACAGTTTGTCAGAGCTAAAGAAGTAATATCTGCTTCAACTGACAGATGGCAGCACTATCGATTCGCCTCGTTACGTGAAATTCGAGTGACACGGAACGCATGAAAATGTCTACTCAATTTATCTTCAGTCACTTCGGAAAATGACGTGCGGCGCTACTAGATAACTCTACATTCTGATTTACGTTCATCGAAGTTACGACATTCTGGACTCGATGGCACCACGATTGTCTCCGCTAACAATTTATACTCAACCGATCGCATCAAGCTCATGTATAAAATGTAGTTATTTTATTTTTAAAAATCCTACCGCTAGTAAACACGTCTAATAATAAAACGTCTACCTGCAAATAATAAATGTTTTCTGTGAAATAACATATCTTCGTAAATATTTTCCTAAACGGATATAGCAGTGGTAAAATTGCAAGTAACCAAAGAAACTCGAATTTTAAATAAACATACTATTTCTCAATCACCATTTACACGAGATAAATTGCAAATCATATCCTTCCTCTTTATTCGATCCCTTTTTCTAAACTTTTTGCAATATATCTCTCGCTTCATAACAATACATCACCACCCTTCCACACACATTCCACAGTAAAATAATCAAGAGGAATCACCGGTCACAATTAACGACCGATTTAAACGAATTTATCCCAGCACGGTAGGAACGTTGACGATTTAGCTTCTGCTTCACGTAATCACATTAGGACAATAACGAAATTAACCCTATCCCACTGGGGTGGCACGTACCCGTTACATCAAGTAACAGACCCTACGTGTATACGAGAGAGTCAGATCCCGGTTCAGAAGCATACAATTTCAGTGTCCCATAATGGAGGGTGTGAAGAACAGTGAGGGCGTAATCTGTGTTCCTTGTTCCAAACCGTCAAAACAAAGCATTGTTTACAAAAAGGCGCCCGACTGTCGGCACGTTTATTTTAACATGTGCCCACAAGTGTGAAGAGCATAGAGGCTCAGTGAAAAACGATACCAAATATACATATAACAATGTGACTGACAAGGATAGTATACCCAGATGCCCCCTTCCCTCCCGATTTTGATTAAACTCAAATATGTTGTAAGAACACGAAGACCTGAGCGATACGTATTTTTTTTTATTTGCGGAAAAATGCTTTTAAAATGGATGAATCCAGGTTAGAAAAAATAATGAAATACAAACTGTAGCGTTCACAATGATGCACGTAAATACGTACGCAGATACACGATATTTCAGTTCATGTTACCAACTGTCTTGGGATCTTCCTTTGTGAGTCCATCATTGACGTATGATGAAATTTTGAAGTTTACTCAAGCGTTACGTAACAGACACAAGTACGTACAACCACTAGAGTTGGATATTTTCGTCTTTCAAAAATACATAAATTTCTTTGTTATAATATTTAATTAAATCTTTAAACCATCAAATTTTATTTTAATCATATCCGACATCCGTATGTGGTATCAACCGTAACGGCTTCATAGAAGTTTCACCATAGAAAATCTTTCTTAAGGATACGCTAAGTTAATATACTTTTTCTCTTTATATCGGTAAGAATCTCTGAAGGACAGCCAAGTTAAAAAGGGACAGAAGGAGGGGTCGGGGGGGCAGAAGAAGGAGGGGGGGGGATGGTGTCCTCTGACGTACCGGCAAGCATCCACGAAGATGCCGCTCCGGAAGACTGACTACCGCATCACCGGAAACTCAATTAGAAAGTTTTCCCCATTTCGGAAAAGCTCGATTCGAGATTGTCAGCGAGCTACGTGGCTGAATACTGCACAGATGTGTATAGGTTCCCTTTGATCTTACCGATCTTTGAGTGTGCGATATATCATATAACGTGACTGATGGAAGCGCAGCAGCCAGGGTACTTGTTCAGAGGACCGTATCGGATTCCTTTGCAAAAATAATTGTCGTAACGGTTATAATGACGCACCGGTACATAACGTCCGTCCGTCATTTCAAGGATATCGAGTTCTCTTTAACGTGGCGGCTCCTTTCCAGCTGCATTCCGTCCTTTACGTGTACGCAGAGTAATTGAGGATTTATGTAAGTCCAGGATGAGAATGATGGACATTTTTCTTTGTCTATTTTATACGACCATAATTCGTTTTGTAATTCATTATTTACCCTTATTTAAATAGTCACGTATAAATAGCAAATACAAGGCTGCTGTTACTTATAAGAAAAATGTACACCTTGCGTCCAATTTAATTCTCAATAATTAATCATCCTTATTGTACCTGATTATATATCGTGTAATGATTATATCACCCCTATGAAAACGTCGTACAGGTGGAAGATTAAAGGAAATATTAGGTGGGTAAAACATACAGGTATACTTAACGTATATGTCAAATATACTGTTCATTTATACGGGGTGTATAACAACGACAAACTGTGTATTCGGGATGACAATAGATAATGAAAAATATATTTTTTACGATTCCATGACAATTTCAAATACTATTGAACCTCTCAGAGATACCACAGTGCTATCGGTTTCCTGTTACCTTTTTTATTTTCCCACCCAATGGCCACCTTCTACAATCTCTTAGAATTTAATCCGCGTCCGTAAACGAGCATACGCGTGACGTCGGCGTCGCCATTCATCCGTAATTCTCGCTTTCTTCGAAACCAAGCTTGAAGCCCTTGAATGCCACCGGAAACCCTTTCAGAGGTTCCGATTTTACCTTTGAATGGACGACTCGAGCTCGTCTCCATTTTTTGTGCCAGGCTAAAGTCCCGCTGTAAGAAACCCAGAAGCGTTATAAATATATAGCCAAGGTGCATAATAGGTGTCAGGACCAAGATGTTCGATTTAATGGGACGATTTAACTTTATCAAATATTATTCTATGCCTACTGTACAGCAGGAGGATATGTAAGATCATGATTCTTCATCGTGTTGACCTCGCACGATTCTCCTACAAGAATTTTTCTCCCAAGGAATTAACTTCTTGGTAAATTAAGATTCCTCGGGAGTAAGTGGCTCGTTGGTGCCAATAGCCACGCTCGGGGGATGCTGATACACACACGTGAGGAACGCCATGATAATTTCTATGGTGGTCCATGACTCTGGTGAAACCGGTGTACCAGCCAAGATAACGTGCTCCATTATCTACCGGGCGTAATGCTTGTATCATGTGACGTCAGTGAATCTAGTATACGCCTGATCTGTATGGACTGTTGGTATTAGTGTGATTTTTTGGAAGCTTCATTAGTCATTAATATGAGAAAAAAAGATCCTAATGGTACTTTGTCACCTTAGTAATGGATCCTCCATTTTTGACTGTTCTTTACTGAACCACACTCGTACGAAACTTTAAGATAACAATTCTTAAATATTTACGTAACCATTTTACTTTATTACAGGTTTTAGCTAATGGTTACGATGGAATAAGAAACAAAATGTCTGATAAAGGTAAAAAGGTTTAAGTATAGTAATCGTGTCTGCGTCGAACGTTTCGACAAGGATTTCGTAATCGTACTCTGTAAGTAATCTTGAGCTTTATCATAAAACTCAAATAAGAAGAAATCTACCAGGAAATTGTTAAAATGTTTCGAACTTTAGATACCACGTACGTTACTCAATGATTGTTGGATAATTCAAAATGAGGACACTCTGTATAACTGTAGACTTTTCGGTACCTATAGTATATACTATATCGGTATGCTATATTTATCCTACAGCTAACTATGCTATATGCTGAATCCAATATTTCTCTGAAAAAGATATAACAGATTGTTCGGTGAGCAAAACTAATCCGATCCCAATTTTAAAAAGAGCATCGTCCTTCCCAGTTACATATGACGCAATGTGAATAAAAAGCCTATTTCGTCTCTCGATCGACGCAATATCGTCTCCTGTCGCGCCATCTTAAACAAACAGACGTTCGAAAAGCCACAACGCACTTCCATCCGTTCTATGCTTGTGGCATCGTTCGGTGTCATTGGCCGTCTGTATTTATCTTACGTCAACTCCCGATAGGGAAGCTTGCCCCTTATGAAAAAGCCTGTACACTTCCTACACGGCCTTATCGATCGTCTGGACGCGTGTGTACCTGATACAAACTGAAGGAAGGCCCCGGTTTAGGGCCAGTTCATTGGGCCCGACGTGCCTACAGCATTATCATCTAAGGTTACGTGTATA
Organism: Trachelus tabidus; assembly: GCA_030142655.1. Lineage (NCBI taxonomy): Eukaryota > Metazoa > Arthropoda > Insecta > Hymenoptera > Cephidae > Trachelus > Trachelus tabidus. The sequence goes on from JARQTI010000144.1 coordinate 1,123,972, forward strand.
CCTACGGGATATATTCTTACCGTCATTTATAATACGTACACTGTAGGGTATCGGTTTTCAGGAAGTACTATAGACGTATATACAGTATACATATATATACTGTACGAAAAAAATGGGGTGGCACTTGCATCGGACGGGGTAGTTTATTTTACATGGCTTTGAATAGTTAGAAGCCAAGATTGGGAGTTGACGATTAGTCACGGTGTCAGGAAGGTGTTGTCAGGGGGTTCTTATTCGTTTTTGTTCGGGTAGTAAAAATTGCAATCAACTGGCAAACATCCCCTGGTTTCTCGCCCTATAACGCTGCACAACAACCCTCGGTAGAATCGAAACATGGCACGGGCCTGAATTCGGGGCTTTCTAGTTCCGGGACCTGGGTTATAACTGGGGATAAACTACCCCATGGGGTCTCGACAACTCCCCCGCGCGAGACTCGCATATTCGAAACATTATGCGCCAGCTACGTGTCTGCTTTACCCCTGGCTGGCTGCTACCCCCCCCCCCCCCTCCCATGAATTGGCTTCATCGCTCATCGCTTGGAATTGCACGACTAATCCCTGACGACTGCTCAGGACATTTACATAAAAATAATTAAACGCTTCGCGAAACACCTAACTTATAGTGTTCCCTGCGTTACGCACCATCCATTAAACGATCGTTTTGCTAAATCCTTATAGGTTATGTATGGGGATATGCTGACTACAGAAACCTACCCTTATCCGCGATCAAAATCGCATCGATCTTGCAGGGAGATTTTAGATGTCACATCGAATTCGATATTTCATTCAATATCAGTTCCCACCCTTATCCAGCACGAGGGACCACCCTAAGAATCTGCAAGAACGAAGGAAAAAATAATCCTAGGATGAAATCAAAAAATTTAACTGCCATAAGCACAAGCAGAAACCCTATATCGATACAAGCAATATATCCGTAGCAAAAAATAATCCATAATCTTGAAATATTCGACTAGGTAATATAACGCTGATCCTACATTGAAAATAATCCACATCCCTTATCTCTCCGTACCAGCAACGATGTCACATCCCCTACGAGCATACCCTACACCTCAATATCAGAAATATTGAGTTTATAAAATCAAAGAGCGAAAACCTTCAAACGAACTTCTATCAATCGTCAATGGCAAGACTAGACCATTACGTACAGTACACCCTGTACTTTTCACTACATCAGGGTGACCACCCTAAGCGCATTTAACACCCATGCATATACGTGTGTGAAATCATCTATCACCAGAGCACCGGTTTAGGGTCACAGCTGTCGTCCTGCAATAGCAACTGCAGTCTGGTTAGCATCCACAGGCGAATGCGTATGTGACTGCTGGTGCAACCGAGGGCTGGTGAGCATCGTGAAAAGTGAATCCAACCGGGATAACAAGGATGTGTGAAAAATGCCGACGCACCGGAGCATTGTCGTAGGTCAGGTATAGGAATACGAGCAGAGGCTCAAGATCCAAGGACAAACGTCACAGAGAGGCCTTGTGTTTAGACCTTTCGCACATTCCTCATTCACTGAAGCAGAATCCTCTGATCGCTGTGCCACCGTATCGCTCCGATGAAAATACTACGTTCTCACATACCATTACGTTTTTACCTAACACAAGCAGACCAAGTTGAATCCCTGATAACGCTACTCGATAACAATCCCTGTTATCGATGTTACTCGCGTACGCAATTCGAAATCTTATGTACCCTTATACCATGCATACCTTAATCATTTATCGTTCCATGAATTTTCGAAGCCACTTAATAATACACGAACTCCCGCTGGTCCTTTGCACAATGACACATAGCACAGGCTACCGTCTGATTTGGAATGTACATTCATCCCTCGAATACTAATTCTTATACGCGAAATAAAAGTCTTTCGGATAAACATAATGATACTTATTAACCCATTGAAACATTCTTGCCAATGTGAGTCCTCGTGTTATTCTTGTATACGTCAGCTGTTTGCATTCCACTACAATGATCCAGTCCGCGATCAAAAAGTTAATCAACGATGTGTGTCTTAATGACTAACAGACATTAATGGCAGTTCGATGATGAAAGTTCTTCCATTATTTGTCCTAAGAGCATCTTCGAAGCACTGTATATGGAATTAATAATAAATTTAATTACAATGACAAGTTTGTTTATAACGGAGAAAATTAAAGCCGCAATGTACAGTGCAGTCGTCATAAGGATTCTTTATGGGTATAGATGCATTCGGTGACGATGCAGTTCGTCGATGCATTCGGCGCAGAGATCGCGACATGGTGAGGACGAGGGGGGGGGGGGGGGTTCAAAATGCAATTCATCATTAGGGGAGAGGAAGAGAGAGAGAGACAAGACGCGATAGATGGGGATAGCAGGATGAGATGCGAATGGTAGTACGAAAGAGGGAGGATAGTATTCTAGCCTTGTCCAATAGGGAGACACCGTTCTCAGCGTTTGAAACTCGCACGCACCTAACGCATCAATCTTCTTCGCCAACAATGTTCGCTTAAATTACCCTCATCGATATCAAAGTGACGAGGATGAGTTGGGACGCTAGCGAGAGATTGACAGAGAGGGAAAGTGGATCTGGTATAAGGGTGGCGTTATATTAGTCGGCTATCTGCGATAGGGAGAGAGCGGTGCACTCGTACAGTTAACGTAGTAGGGAAGAGCCCTTATCTGGGTGATAGTTCAAAATTGAGTTTATAAAGTGCACTCTTTCATAAAATCGACCTTTCGTCACGAACTTAAATGCACTCTGAGGCAGATACTACAGATCAATTTTTGGGAACGTGGAAGTGGGGTGCGATATATATAGGGAGGGTGGGTGCATGTGTGGGATATCTCGAAGTTGTGAAATCGGAAACAATTTTTGGTATGAATTATCTTTTTTTGGATTATATTTACAGAGATGTATGTGTATACGCGAGATATATATATATATATATATAGTGGCGTGTGAATTGTACGGGGGATAAGTTTTATTCGTGTGAATTTCCAAGATGATGAAAATAAAGTTAAATGGTGCTGGGATTGGAATTGACGTAAGAAAAAAGGTACGGCAAAAGAATGAGATAGATAAATTTATATAGAGACATATAAACAGCAATGAAAATAGAGTTCTGGGATGCAACTGCAATACCGTAAAAGTGTTCTCGGATATCGGTTGCACCGGTGCACCGATATCGTGTTTAATGTTCCGTTATGAAGTTTACAGTCGGCCTTTATGGGCTATTACGATTGAAGTTTTTACACTGGAAAAGGACGAAAGATAATCTTCAATACCGAACACTAATCCCCTTCGCGTTCATGTATCGGATATAATCTATACTATCTAGTAAACCGGGTAAGAATTATAGGTATAGGACGGATTATTAATTGATCGTTTTACACGGTTCGTATAAGAGGTACGTCTATTGGGGCTTAATAAAACAAATAAAAAATAAATAAATAAAGAGGAAAAATAAAAATAATTAATCTTTATTTATTTGAACATATTAAAATCACTGATTTTATTACGTGATATATTATTTGAAATTTCAAAATTTTTTCTTAATGCGTTCCGTTTATAGGGGCCGCCTTCTTATTGTTTATAACGTTGAAGAGTCCCGTTAATCTGATTCTGAATTACGACTGCGGTCGTAACGTTGCGGTTGACGAAAGTAACGTCGGACAGAGTGTTTCTATTCGTTTATTTTCAACTGTTTATCTTGTAATGGGGAAATAGGTGGAGAATTCCGTCAACGAGGATTGGTGTTAAAAGTGAGAAGAATAAATTTCTGTAAAGTCTTTAGTGCCCTTTAATTCAAGAATGGTTTCACTGCCTCTGGAAAAACGTATGGGATGACTTCGTTGGGGATATTTAATGCGGAACTTTGTAATTTCTTGGTGCGTTCTGTAGCCGTATTATATATGTATGTACATACAGCTGTATAGTATAGTGTACTATGCTGTGTGTGTGTGTGTGTGTGTATATATACAGAAGAGGGAAATTCGCTTGTTTAACGGTAAATTAGTAAAAGTCATCTTAGGGTCCCGTTACATGTTCTCGAAGCTATCGCGGCGTCCTTAACGAAGCTTGTTTTAATTATCCTCAATCAACCCTCAGGCCGTTCACGCAGTCCTGCACTTAATTCCATTAATTGCAAAGTGTCTCCAACTCCTTATTTTATACTTGCGTTGCAGTCTTTTTTATACTTTTTTATTTTCAAAATTAAATTCTCTTCAATTAAACGGCTTGGTTTTTCTATTTTAAAGTCTACAATATACTATAAATTTTTTATTTCTAATATAATAATTCGTTGATAGTAGACTGACAATTTATTGTTATTAACAATGTGTGAATTATTAAAAATTTATTATGATAATTTGTCTTACAATTAGTACTATATTTAATCATTGTGTCGCGCTTGTCTTATTTGCTTTATAAATTTCTTTTATGTTGTATACATACGTGACACCACGTGCTTCATCGAGAGTCCAAAGAGATATCTTTGGTTTCTATAATTGAACAAGGCGAACGATCGTCAAACTGTTTTACGTAAATGACGGATAAGATAAGGAGTCTAGTGAACACACTGGTACGGACACCGATGAAAAGTGATGATAAATTTCCACGAGGCGAGAGCATAGGGTGAGATAGAATCATACAGTTCAATCTCGATTTTCAATAAATCCCGATAGAGGCGACACTGTCGCCAATCATGCGAATCCTATCGGCGACTCGGGAAATTAACACGTTTTCAGCGAATAGAATTTAGACGACAGCTTGACGACTGTGATTTACAGTTTAAAATAATCACGGTGAAATCTGTGGCAAAATCATCATGCGATGGTGGTTTATGGTAATGATAGTTCTTATCAGATCAATCTATCTCATGGAACACAGTCCATGGCGTGTACTTAAACGGACCTCCTTTGAACTGACGAACAAAATATTCATTGTTAGCCAAAGGTTTGAATTTTCAATGAGAATTAAGATGCATCCGCTATCTTTATCTTGCAGATGTATGAATTAAAGGCGCGTGTTATTTAATCTGACGCGAAGGATGATGGGACATGAATTGAGCCTGGTTAAAACGTGATCAGGCATGCCTCTGGCCAAAATGGTAATAGCGTGCGCATGCGCACTAATGCCTGACATGTGCGTGCCCCTAAATGGAGCCCACGTGATACCGATTTTATCTACCCGCTTGTCTGGGTAGGATTGGCAGGGTGTATAGGGTGGAATACAAGAGGTGAGTAGACAGCTCATCGAAGTGTGGAAATTTCGTGCAAACGAGTAAATGCAGGAGGATTCCGCGGAGGATTCTTGTTAATGAGAATGAAATCGCGATAGGCTCCTTAATTAAAATCGTGCGTACCAATTGGCGCGACGTGACGGCTCTACGGTGAGAAATGTTGGAAACATAAATTTTCAATTTTAACCGACGCCGAAATGTTGAAAAAGTTTAATTGGAGCCGTCGTCGCGGCGCCAGTCGGGCAAACTTTTAAAGCATTTCCGGTCGAGTTAGAAAAGTGTACCTCTTCTTTTAGGGTCGGTTCCGGACGGTAGGAGAAAAGATGTTCTTGGAAGACTGTCAGTTGTATGACGCAAAGTATAGCACAATGAGCTAAAATCAAACGTTTTACTGTAACATCCATTCAATTGCTTTTTATCCGACATTTTTATGAAGATTTCTTGTGCAGAGTTTTCAATGCGTGGTTCTTGATGCTCGTGCGGCTGATAAATCAAGACTGTTTTTTCTGTCAATAGCAATTGACGCAAGTTACTAGCCGTTTGTATATTTCTCTTCGCAGTTCCTTGAGAATACTGTATGTCCGACGTTCTCAGAATTTCGTCGCAGAACTCTTCAGTTCATCGTCGCTTCCGCAATCTGTATTATACGTATATACACGTCTCTGACTTCAGTTTGAGTTCTTAAATTTTATATTTATTTCTTGAGAATAAAAGTACGTTATTCGTACGGTACAGTCGTCGAAATAAATGATAATGATGGAAGCAGTTGGACTTTCAAAAGAACGAAACCCATTCACACAAGCATATTTAATTGCATCGTTCACTACAAACGGTACCAGGACAGAATTCCATCTGACAATTTTCGCAGAACTTTTTGTCACTTCCTGTGCGTGCGGTACCGTTTCTTTTCCGGAGTATAGTCGGGAAGCGTGGATACGTTGAATTTATGGGAGCGAGCTCAGGAAAGAACAGCACGTGTAGTGGGGATACGCTGCGCGCGCAACTCCGAACCACGCTGCCGAACGGCATGGTCAGGTTGGACCAGTGACTCCGAAACGTTCGAGCGAGTTGGATATACCGATTTTCACTCCTGTATGAATTCTAACTCGAAGCCGGTTTATACCTGAAACTTTAAACAGTATAAAGTTCTCTTCGGTCCCTCTAACCGCACTAAGGTCCTGTCTAACGATAGGCGACATCGTGAATAGTTTTAAATCAACCTGGTATTCTAGGCTAGTTTGCAAATAAACTTTTTCCGGAAAGCGAAATCTTTTGTGTCTTTGACAGACTGTTAAGAACCTTAAGCGGAAGAAAGATACATTCAAAAGGACAAAAAGTGTTCTTGTGGTGCTTTTAAAGTGAACTTCCGAATAAACAATTGCTTATCAGAACAATTTTAAGCCTAGTTATGTATTGTCTCTGAGTATTAAAAGTGACTTTGATTCCTGAGAATAACTTAGGATTCTTTATTTTTATCAAGATGAAACTGACCATTGGTTTAGTATTCTTGACAGTGTTCGCGATAGTACTATCCGAGCCGAATAATACTAAAACAAAAGTAAGAGTTCTAAAGTGCTGCCGTGACGATCTGGAGTTGAGAGCATCGGATGAACCTGGAACAGTAGCAAAATGTGTAACGTCACAAGGTCCTTGGTTACCACTGATTTATTCTCGAAGGCATCAAAAGTTTCTATCCAGCATACCAAACGAATGGGAAGTAATCGAAGGTACGAAACCAAGATGTCCCGACAATACTGTCCTCACCTTCGTACCCGACGAACCGGAACCTTTTTTTCTAATGGAAGAGGGTCATGCATTCCTCAGCATCGAACGCAACGAAAGCGTGAAAGCCGGCGAATACTGTGCGGATTCTAAAGCTCTCCTCATCTGTGCAAAAAGAACGGAGAACGCGGCGGCAACTAAGAAGCCTCAGGTACATCGCTGCTGCGGGAAAGATGCAATTTTTGAAGAAAACGACAGAATATGTACTCTGTTGAACGACGATCCAGACGCGCCGCCATTGCTATCAAATGCGTCGATGGTGGATATCGTACCTGGTTTTCCACCATGTCCAAATTCCGACAAGTACGACATTGTCGGGAAGGTCGAGGACGCCGTGCTACTTCCCAACGGAGGTTTGGAGGTCGATGGCATCCAACTGCCAACTGGGCAATACTGTATCGAAAGAATCATGGAGACAAAAATTGCCAAAGTCTTTGCCTGCTCTGAACACAATCCGCACAGGTAAAACAATATCTTCATAAAATTGTTTTGATCGCAGTGTAACGTAAACCTTAGCATATTAGTCGTGTGATATATGTCTATTTATCAAAGAAGAAAGGTTTCAAGGTTTTGAGACTTCAAGGCTTTGAACCGATTCTTACGTCGCTCGAGAATCGTGATTCGTTTCGAGTCACGCTTCGGGCTATAAGGTTGCCAATGATTCACGAAGGGAACCGAAGGTAACGGTTAAGAAAAAAAAAAAAAAAGGGGGGAGAGGACAAAAGGGCTCTGATCGGCATAGAATAAGCGGCAAGAGATACCCACAGTGCTTTACAAGTAAACCCCAGAGTCATCGTTATCGCCACCTTTTAAGAGGTTATATTCTGCAATCTAACGACTTCGGCTCCCTCGGCCATCCTCGTGCATCTTCGACGGTGTCCCGGTACTAAAGAGGGTACCGAAATAAGGTGCAATTAAATCCTGAAGAAAATACGGGACACCCCGTCGCTCCCATTCCTTGCGCATGCGACATAATAACAATTAAAGCGATGCCAGTATTATTTCTATAACTGTTTCCTTATTATGCTTTTAATGTCCTTTTCTTGCACCGAACGTCCAATGGCGTCCGTGTTATATTACCAAAGGGTACCGGGCGCCGTATTCCCTATGTCGATTTCCAACCGTTTTTATTACCAGCCACTCATACGAAAGCCGATCGTAAAATCGGCAAGGGGAGTAATTTAGTTGGAGGTAGACGAGAAATATGCAGGAATATTAATACCACGGTCATTATGGGCCTGAGTCTTATTTGGTTTCGGTGCCATGGACGAAAGTGAATCTCAGTGTGGTGAGACTGATGTTATTTTATTCTACTCTTTCTTCCCCTTTCGTTTCTTCCATTTTTTTTCACGATGCTTAATCTTCCGTCAGACTCTCGCGGGCCCACCTCGATGCGGACGACCCACTTTTGTCCCCTTGGAAATTTCTGTCCTGGCCTTTATTTATCGTAAGGCGTCAATCGTTATTTCGTTATAAAATAATTCCCTGCGACCTTTCATTGCCGAATAACCCATATGGCAACCCGTTCGTGCTGGACCATTTAAACAGATCTCCGTGCAGTGTCCAAGTGTATTTTTAGAACAGCGAGGGATGAACGACTGACGTAAATGTCGTGTTGTGTGAATGAAAGTCGAGTATTTCATTGACATCCGTGCCAAGACTTTCTCCTTCGAACTTTCTCTCGATCCCATCTTCAAAGACGGCTCAGGACCTTGTCACACCTAATCATTGCAGTCCCTTCAATTTCAATTTGAAAATTGCTGACCGGTCCGTGGATCCGTAAATCAAAAAATGAATTGTACGCATGCGATATTACCAACCGTATATTTACGTTATTATCGCATCTCTAAATCATCCATTTTCCGGGCAAATCGGGGCATGTATTTCATTCTGGTACAAGGGGTTGTTGTCCGTCCCACACTTTTCAATATTACAGTAGGAATACAGTGTACATGTAGTGCCATTAAATTTCGCGAATACACCTAGTATTTGTTCGCTTTTTTTTTCCAATTAATAATTGCATCCGAGCGTGTACTGTATCCATTCTCCACTATGTAATTTCCCATAAATCAGTGCAGCCCAGGAAAATTGAAAAGACTCGCACGTAAACGCAGAGGGTTGGAAATCAGGCTTTACGCTCTGCCGTGTCCATTAATCTATGTATACCCAGTATACAGAAACTGTCTAACGTATCAAGTCTTCTTCCACTCTCTGCTTAGATATCCAGAGTAACTATACGAAGAACCTAGAATCCCATCTATTTTCTTCGGTATTCTTGGTTGGCAAACTACCAAGCAATACAGACTCTCCACTATAGTTCAGAAATGGTCCAATAACGTAACATGAATTTCGATATGTCGCAGATCGGTGGTCCAGAAGGCGGACATCAGGTTCACCTTGTACCCGCTCGCCTTCATCATCAGCGTGATCTTCCTGGCAGCGACCTTGGGAACTGGATGGCTCCTACCAGCATCTCATCACGTATTGCACTGGCGCTGCCAGACCCATCACATCGCGTGTCTGATGCTGGGTGATCTTGTCATGGCGATAATTCAGCTAGCCAGTGGTTCGATCGTAGGTCCAAGTTGTAAAGCATTAGGTAAGTCGATGATTAATTAACTTGTGTTCTTTAGTACATGCGCGCGCACGGACAGACACACTTTTATACATGTAGTTTATATATACGAATCAAAGGTAGTAAACCTGGATATAATATACAGGGTTACACAAAAATATTGTATCGACTGGTCCAACCTGTTCGTTTGATTTCCATGATGAAATCACCAATTAGTACAATCCTCCTGAATAGCACTGTACAGAATCCCATACCATTGGCAGAAGCCACGAAACTTTCGAACCGTAACCACCAAGCGATATATGGTCGGACTCAAACTAGGATGAGCCAGGATAATTCCGACAGGGACTTTCGAGCTAATTATTCGGATAATCGACGTAATCCCTGGCGAAGCTCGTTTCGCACCGTGACGATCATCGATTAGCCAAACGTTGTGGGTTATGGTTACCAGCGGTTCTTCCACTGTCGAAGGAATCATCGGTTACGTGTTACGCAATGCATTGAACGTGACTATGTTTCACGATGCTTTGTTGACGTATGGGATTTTCGAGGGTTTCGTATCCCTGGTGGTATGGCGTTGAAATGAGTTAATAGAAAAACAATGACCCCGAGTTTCCGCTTGTACTTGCCTGTGCCGTGTAAAGGGTCGGCGACCTTTCGTTCACCGAAAAGACCCGAGAAAGGAGAAAGTGGAACGGAACCTCAGGGCCCGACCTACATTTTACTTCAGGAAATACTATCCTCCTTGGATTCTTGCTTACAATAATCGACAGATACTTTTGCTCGTACAGTCATTGATTCTCATTGAATATCGCTTATGGCTCATTGACGGACGTAACGAACATTTTTTCGTTAATTCTTGTAACGTTTTCTTTCCTTCCGCCGGCGACCTGACTACAATTTCTACCGGTTTCTGGACATGCCAGTGGTGCAATTACTACGCGCCAATCGACAGATAGCGCTGATAATATCTAACTGGCAATTACCGGGCAATCGAGTCGATACCCAATTAATTTCAGCACGCGTCTCATCTGCTTCTATATATATGTATACATATCTATCTATATACATATATATTGTGCATTGCAACGACACCAAAAAATTATACAGGTCTCTTCATAGTATACCTTATTCATTGGTATCATTGCCATTCAAAGCTTTACTATGTATACATATTCTATTCAGTACCCAATTTCCGTGAATACAACGTTTCGCATAAACGCACTGTGTACGTATCTCATTACTGACTACGTTGCATAATAAAGTCAAACCGTACATTTAGCATAAAATCATAGCGTCGCATTAAAATTTAAATTGCACCGACTTCGTGGCTTCCGTTACGGAGGTTGGATTTTCGAGTGGAAATTTCTTTCTTTTTTTTCGCCTATTTCACGCTTCATTTTATTCCAGTGAATCTACGACGAGTCAAATTCTTGTTTTTATTTTTTATCTTTTTGATCGCGGTAATACGAATAATGCGCATTGTAGCGATTAAAGAATTTAAATGGTGATTTGCTACGGAATAAAGAAAAGTCTCACTGCTTGCTATTACACGCTGAATTAATGGCCATCATGTGTCTACCGAGTGCCCTCAGAAAGACACAAGTCGAGAAGCGCCATTTGACTTCTTTTTTCTTCTCCCCATCATAAAAACATACGTAACTCTCAGCTTGTACTCCATGGGATTACTTCTTGCAGCTTGCAAAGTTATTCTTTGGATCGACTCCGACGATTCGCTACTGTTTGCAAGGAATTGCCAGTTTGACGGGTGTTATGACGGTCGAAAAATATGGTGGTGACGTGGGCGACCAGAAATAGGGTGTCGCGCTTCATCCCTGATTAAATAGTATCGCCCTTATAGCGATATCCCAGTGTCATAACTTTGTTCCGTCAGCCGTTTTTATAAATATCTAATTATACCAGGAAACTAATATCAATATGTTATTTTAAAATGGGATAAGAACTTACTCGAGTTGACTCTGGTTTGACTCTGCTGTAATCGTAGATTTTGATAAGGCCCCTCGACCTGACTGTATGCGTATTTCACGTACGCAGTGGGATACAGCGTGCTGCTAGTGTACGGGGCCACCCATTAACAATGAGCCCTTTATAATAAACAACTGTTGTAACTCCTTGAAAAGCCTGTACGGTGTATCCAAGTATGCCGGGGAATCCCAGTTATAAAAGCTGAGAATAATGAAATCCTAAACTCGTGTACTTATTGGGCGTTTGTCAGTGAAGAATAGCTTGATTTAATATTCTGTATGTGAGATTAGCTTCCTTCTTGTTTTGGGCTGCTTTTTGCTCTACGGGTTCCGATAGCTTTCTGGGACTTATCGTGACCCTATGATATGGGTCTGTGCTCTTGGGAGGTTATTAATAGCGATTTGTTCCGCCATTCTTCTTCCGACACTCGTTTCAGCTTCCTTTTTGGATAGTGGAACTCAGTGTGAGATCAACTGGTGTAATTGAAAATCACTAAAGTTATGATGTTGCTGATTGCGTTTCAGTGTACTTTGGAAAATGTTTATACTGCCTTATTGACTGGCTGCTGCGAGTTGGTCAGCACGTGGGTCCGAATGGCGGCAACTTTAATAGAATTTAATTTGTATCTATGATCGGGAAAGACCGTCTCTTTAACCTTCGTTACTGGTTGTACAAACGTATCGATTTTATTTATCGGACAATTAGCGGCATCACGGGTACTTGGCTATTGACTAGAATCTAAAGCTGCTCTGGGGCAGTTGATTTGATCGTTTTTTCAAATTTTTATTTTTCGCCTTGTACTTCCATTGCGATGCTTCTATCGCTCGCACCGAGAGGTCGGGAATTTTCGGAAATAAGAGAAGCGCGCTTTTGCTTTGTATACGACTACGAAAATGGTGGGGGTCGGTATACGTAGGAGAAAAAAAGAAGTCTACAGGAGGGTCGCGCCACCCTGATATATGGCGTTGCTATAGAACGCAGCGTTCATTGTGAAAGCGGACACCCTTGGGAGAGATCCTGCGTGCTCCTGACAACTCGGATCGGATTTTCGAAAATTAGGGTTGACATCGGGAAAGAATTGCACGGGCAAGCTTTTGATGGCGGGAGAAGGAATCCTACCGCCGTTGACGTTGGAAATACATTTCTATGGAGATTTACACTTTGCATATAACTCTGAGCATGTCGAATAAGTACGATTTCTTTTTTAATAAGAATTCTCGTAATACATACTGGCCAGAGTTATCAGTGCAAAGTGACTCTGAAAAAGTTGCCATATAGAGATTGTAAGACAATTGACCAATTGAACGCTGGGTCGAGTGATGTGGCCCTGACAAAGAAGCGATGAAAGAAGTCGCGAACAGGCGACTGTATATGGACGAGGCGCTAAAGAGACTTATGGCGCCACGGGGTCCCTTAGCGTCTCTTGCCATCAGGCCTGGCAACTTCTCCTCGTCCTCTGGGCGCCGATTGCGCTTGCCTCTTCGTGCTATAAATATGATTAATGTCATGCGTCCCGACGCATCCACTATTTACGTCGACGTTAAAATTCGCTCGATTCGATTTCACCCTTTCCCGTCGGGAATTCTCGAAGACCTATGTAAATTTTCATGGGCAGCCTTACACGGGGAGTTGTGGAAATGACAGAGGTGACGTACCACTGGATTTCGGAAATGGCTTCCAGCGTTCCGTCAGACTCTCTCCCCATCGGAATCCGGCAATCAATTTCTCTCTTAGTTCTCGCACCCTCCTTTCGCGATGCTTCTGCCGACTTCTTGGCTAAGGGGTAGAATACACGGTGATACAAGGGGACATCCATTTCGTCCTCCTATCCCCAGCTTCACTCGTTTTCGCGTAATCTCATTAGCGAATGAAAAGAAAGCGTCGCGCAGTACGTCAGGCGAGAGGGCGCCACTTATACTCGGAAAAATAACCTCGTCTCAACGAGCAGAGCATCCCTTAGCGAAACTTGCGAAAATTCACTTAGCCTCTCAATAGGCCGTGTGTACCGAGGTACTCCATTCAGGGTGAGAAAAGCTCAAGGGACACTTTTGTGATGGTACGAACCTTTTTTGTCCTTGTAAACAAAAAGAAAACGGTTAAGGTAATAGGGGTGTAAAAAGTTAGACGAGTAAAATTTGCTCCAGGTTTATCATGAAAAATTTCCAATTCCTTGAACCACCTTGTAGACCCGTTCGCGGGATTGTTGTTTGCCTAAAAAAATTAATCACCCTGCTTCCGGTTATGGGAAACCCCTTAACCGCAAAGGATTCCATGGGGCATCAGCAGCATCCCATAGCAAGGACTCGCAGGGTTGGTAACCGTGGTGAATCCAACCGGAAAAAGGTTCACCTTCTTTTTTTTTTTTGCGAAACCATTACCCGCACCACCCATTCCTCAAACACGCCAGCAACGCCTACGGTATCTACCCCATGGTACGTTCCTACTGAGTCTTATACCTGGTGGTCGTAGCTTTCACGTTGGAATGCGTCCGTTCTACCCATTGCCGGGCCGAAGGGAATCCCACGGAGTCCTGGACGGAGTTCGGCCAGACAGCGTCGACGTTAAAACAACGGAACGACACGGCGCCACGTGCTGGCGAATGCGTACCAGACAATTGAGGACATCCATTCTCGGTCCGCTCTTTCTTTCAGGCTTCCCTTCATATCCTTACTATATCTATCTGTATATCCAGCCTGACCCTCCGTCGAGCCTGTTATATATCCAACGCGTTGTCTTGTCCTTCCCTTTTCTTCCATTGCGTTCGCATACCACCCCTCTGACCCTTCCCGACGCCCGCAGCCTCCTCGCACCATCCCTTTGTACTCGCATCTCCGCTATCATTCTTCGCCTCTAAACGTTAAACCTCCGGTAGGGTACTACTAATTTTTTTTCTTTTCTTCTATAGATATCTCTTTTTACTCGGTTTCGTACAAATGTCTGGTTATTCCTTTTCTTCGGTTCTCCTCGAAAAATCCTTTCAGTCGAATTCTCGTTCGACCGGTTGAATGAATCTGGTGGGGATTCGGAGACAGGAATATGGACTCGGAGTATGTTTTGTTCGAATTGTTTGACGAACCCTTGGTAATGATAATGACGACACGGACGGGGAGTTTTTGTATCGTGCAGGGTGCCTCTACGCGTGGTAACGGTAAGAGCGGCTTTTCTCGTGGTTTTACTTTCGGAAATGCATGTCCTCCCATTCCTCCTCCCTATGGTCATGCTCTCTCGACACGGTTCGCTTACTTGATTTACTGTCGTCTAGCCAGCCACTGCGTCTTCTACGGGGATAGTTAATCCCAGTGCTTTTCTGGCGTTGACTTTCGGCAAGTATTTCCAAATCTTGGAAGTATTCTCGCTATCACGAAGTATTGGCTTTTTATCTCGGGTATTTTTGTATAAGCGACAAGAGCCACTGACACCTTTCTTCGTTAGTTATTACTATGGCGGGAATGCCGTTCGTATAACTATAGGCACTGTAGAGAGACGAAGATTGAAATTGCTAGACGGAACAATTTTTATCACGATAAGAATTATTTTTCTGGTATTTCAGTCTTTTCGATTTGACTAGGAACGGCAGTTTCCACCTCGTGAGGTTTACTCTTCCGATCTGGTACTGGTCGTGTGTACTTAATGCAGACTGATATTTTGCCTGGAAAAAATGATGAAGTGCATTACGCGAAAGAAATTTATTCACTGCCAGATTCGCTACATCCGTTTGTGAAACGTGAACAAAAAAATAAAAGTATATCCTCCTATATATTGTATGCAAAGATATATATATATATGTATAGTGCGTAACGATTCCTTCGCAGTTTACCTTCATCGCCCTCCAATGTTTTCTTACACCCTCGACAAGATGGCTGTCTCCACGCGCAATGCGTGAAAATATTTATAAAACGTTCAAGCGGACTTATTGTACACCCTTGGAAAAACAGATTGCCATCGGGCCGAATTAATTGCTGTCGAAATAGCATGCACGTCCCTGCGTATCCAACCTCGACGAACTTTTTGGCTTATTGCGGGAGATAATATTTTCAGAGCACTCGGCCAACGTTTGACGAAAAATATTTTTGATTTCGCAGAAATCGACGGTAGACGAGCGTGGAAGAGATAAATTCGGCAGGATACATTAAACATCAGTTTGCATCATCGATTATCCGAATAACCATGTCCGTGCAGTGTTTATTTTATTCCAGTCACTTCATATTTTCGCATCTTCAAATTTTTCGCAAATACGACTAATTTTGGGTAAATCGAATAGCAACGAGCAGCCAACGAGATTTTTCCGCGGTACGAAACTTCGTGCTCTATGCGGTTTCCTCTTTTACTCGACTCGCTGCGAATTCACTATACAGATATAAGCTTACACACTGTTCCATCGACATTTTACCTTTTCTTTTGCATTTTTTTCCTCCGTCGCGCGCGACGCCTTTATTTACGTATTTTCCAGCGACACGCTCGGCGACGCCGCAAACCCGCAAACCCCTCGCGGTCTCGAATCCTTGCGAAACTTTGCCACGGCAATTTTGGCAAAAAGTCTCTCCCCGCCGTGTGCTTCTTGTTTCTTCCTTCTCCGAATGCCTATGGGTTCTGCCCTTCTTGCTACTCTTACTATCGTTTACTCTCCTCCTCTCGTTTCCCCGTACCATCCTGCCAGATCTTGTGTATTCCACTCGCGAAAACTTTCCGAAACTCTTTCACCCTCTGCGACGCTGCTTCGATTCCAAGTGTAGTAACGCACTACAGATCGAAAGAAGGTAAAAAGTTTAACGATCCAATCCACGAGACTTTTGCCTGACCACTTTTTTTTTCCTTCCGGATCTCTATTTTACCAAATTGAGACACTTTGCCGTCTACCTTGTATCCCGCCTTACAGCGCACCTTAGGATGGGACAGATTCGTATGGTTGCTTGCGTTACCATAGATTAAAACTTTTCGCCCATTTGGACTTTTTCACTGATACGAGGGAAACAATGATACAAGGAAAACAATGTTGCTCGTAGCAGAACTTCACGGGACGTGCAGTCTTAGTGCGACTCCGATGCTCGCTTATCGTTCCAAGTCGACGATCTGTGCTGTCATTACCATTTTCCCATGAATCCTACGCACTCGCATTACTTCACGATGTAACTTGGTATTCTACGACACGAGTGGAATGCGTCCTACACAGCCATTTACTATACGGATACGAAAGACTTGCACGCGCCAGGTGAAGAAAGCCTATGGTTTCCTACCTACGTACCATATGGCGATCGCCATAAGATACTTCTTGCAGGTTCGAGAAAGGGCGCGGCCTATTGTTTACAAGCGACCTAGCCTAATCCTACTTTCCGAATGATCGCGCTGAAGCTGTCAGATACCAAAAATTTCGGTTGGCTTCAGTCATTAAGAAATAATGAAGTCTGGACTTTCGTTATTTGCAACAATGAGTATCATGCCGCCCCCCCCCCTTCCCCGAGTACGCTGTCACGACGTTCTCGCGCCGTTTTCAAACGTACAAGATCAAGGGCCTCCATTCATAAAAGCGAGGAGTCATTTTTTTTTCTATTTATCGGAATCCACGCAACGACCCACATAAGAAGAAATGACGATTCTTATTCCTCGAACACGACCATCCGTCTCTATGTACGAGATATTTCTCGTGTCGCCTCACGAATTCCAATACAACGTATATCTATCGAGTGGGAGGTTTTCGAGAAGAAATAAAATAAAAAAGAATAGTCGTTATGCGATATTTAAGCGCTCGAGTGGTGCCGGTACTGCGGTAGCTACTCGAGTACCCGAACGCTTTACATACCTGGCACGGAAACGGCCAGCAGGAATGAATGAAGTTATTTTGGGTTAGCTCGAGTGGCAACTTTATTTTCGCACTCTCCGATAAGAAAGGAATGCATTTTTGCCAGCCGAGTCCACTCTCGAGTGTGGATTAGCTAAAAATCTATTTTTGTTTGCAGTTACTCGGAGCCACGTATTCGCAGGCAATGCGCCGTACATCTATTTGCATAGCTTCGTAAGCAGATAAAGATCCCTAGATCGTTCTCCAGGGAACATCGAAGGTTTAGGTACGAGTGACGTTTTTCCCTTTTAGTTCGAAAAATTATACCCAACCTAGCCCAACCTGACCCGATACCTATATCGATTTCACGGATCTCGTGCCTCTCGTGGGACCATTTTATGGCGTTATTTAGCTCGGTAATAAAGTTACTATCGGACCTCCGACGGTCACTCACGAATCGGAATAACTAGGCCGCGTAACAAAGACTCGTAGTAGAGAAGGTAGACTTACTTTAGATTCTGGCTAAGTAGAGCATGAAGAAACTGACTGTACCATAGCTGCGTATTCTCTTGCGTTCGCCTTTCGACAAACGCAAGTATTTTGCATCGATGACTTGTATTGGCACAGGTTATTTTTTTTCATATATTTTTTTCAATTACTGTCCACAACCAGACTGCCTTAGTGGTGTTTGTTTTTCAATAATTTACAGTACTGTTCACTCCCTCATTCTTTGCGTTCCCTGCATTCCTACTGTTATCTCTGGTATCGTATGTGTACGACTACTGGATACGTTAAACGTGTACGCTTTGTAAGGAACACGTAACTTTTGTAAGAACCTGTATTGGTTTAATACAAATTCTAATGACTCAATTTGATACGGTGATTCCTACATGGTCTTTCTTTGTCAAGTGATCCCTTTTCGTAGGTGTATGCCTATTAGCAGCTTGTACTGTATATATGTATTTATATGGAAATATGTACTATGTATCTTTACTGCACGGTAATGATATGCTTTTATATGTAAATAAAAAGGATTGGAATAGGTACCGGTTCCTACGGTGGCTCACACTGGTTTACGCTGACTTAAATCCAGGAAACGTCGAAGTCGGGCTCGTTAGATAAATTGAGAACAGGGCAAAGCGAATGTCGCGATAAATGTGGCAGATACTCCAATTGCTAATCTTCGTTCCGTGCCTCTTCTTTTTATTTATTTCTTCTTCAAGCACTTTTGGCTCAGTCCACGCCTTGTGCTTGGATTCGTAATTATTTTAACGCGACTGTCTTATTATTTTAATGCGTACGACCTAAGACGAGCGACGTCGTCTTGGATAATCAGTTTCTTGAGGATTTTTGTCTTTTTTTTCTTTTAGTTTGGAAACGTTCGACCAGACACGTCACGTGGTGCCGGAGAAAATTTTGGATTTGTCATATACTCGGTGTATTCTCGTACGGGACTTTGGCATGTCACTGGCAATACGAATGCGCATCTGAGGATAGATATGTTCCGTGATATTATGTTTACGTCAATATTTAAAAATTAAACACTTAACAGAACCTGTGCCAAGATAGGTACTTGTTATTCTTTCGGTATAGATGAACGAGACGAGTCGCATGCGTCTGACGTTCAGTTAACAAATCTGTCAAGGATTTTTGCTTTGTAAAATTCTAAAATTTTGTGGCCCCCATTGTTTGATTCTTTGGCGAAGCACGTGCTCGACATGCCGGAGTCTCCCTTGACAGATGACGGACGCGAATATTCTGCCTTGAAAGCGTGCATCAATAGGACTAGCACGTGGTGTGCTCAAAAAAAAAAAAAGAAAACGCAAAGAAAGAACCAGGGAATCTGAGACTCACATGACGAGCACCTTTAGCAGATGCTTTCAGAAAAGTCCTTTTCGAGATTTAACGTTACCAGAGAATGGACCGGTTCGTTTAATATGTGTGTGTATATATATATTGTTGGCTGGTACCGATTCCACAGCTGTCGAAGAACCTTTGCGTTTCACGTACATCTGTTGGGTTTTACAATTTCTTATAGCGTGACCTTTCGAATTCCTCACTTCCTCCTATTTCGGCTCCGGGGAGTTAGCCCCCCGTAATTCGAAAATTCCAATTCCGTTTTTTGTTCTGCGTTGTTCTAAGTTTGTTCTATAATGTTCCAGAAAAACAAGTTTCTCAATTGAAATTTGTGGCGGTGTGGCGGAAAAAACTCTTCTTTAGCGGAACCCTCCAATTATGGAAAATGAAACTTTTTTTGTTGTTCTAGGTTTTTCTAGGTTTTTCTAGTTTTATCGATAATTGTTCTATATTTGTATAACGATCGGATAGTCGCGAGTCGGATAAAAGTAGAAAGAAACGATTTTATAAAACATATTTTTGATACCATTCGAGTATTCTTTACTTAGCGGTATTAATATTCTGGAACAATATTTAGAACAACTGGAACAACCTGGAATAACAAAGAAAGTTTAATTTCCATAAGTGGGGGGCTCCAGTAAAAAAGTGTTTCTTTCGCCTCACCGCTACAAATTTCAGTTGAGAAATTATACTACTAAACTGGAAAATTATAGAACAAACTTGGAACAAGCCAGAGCAACAAGTAGAATCGGAATTTTCGAATTGTGGGGGGCTAACTTCCCGCACCCTCCTATTTCTTCTAAAATACCTTCCTGCTCATCCTCCCGTAATTTCTCTCTTTTTACTTCGCCCCGAGACACGCTTGGATAATCATTCTACGATTTACGTTCCTACTTTCTCGGGTCAAAGGATCCCACACTGTAATTTACAGTCATTACTCGAACATTTGTTCCTTAGATTCTTAAGTACACCAGAAGCATGTCTATGCACATGTGACAATAAGCAGGTCGGAATTACACAATTTCTAAGAATCTAAGAATAGCTGGAGAATCTTTCAAGGACAACAAATTACGATACACTCAATATTTCTTGGCGAAACTTCCGAATCCGAGAAATCTCACAATGATCTATATATATATATTTAGGTAGTAAGAAACTCAATTCAATATTCCACTCGCAACACAGGGACGCGTCCTATCGTCTCCGCCCTTAAATTGACTGCCTAGCCAGAGTCAACCCCTTTCCGCGCTTTCGGCCTGACTCGAATTTTTTATTAAATCCCCGCCACTCCATAATGGCGATTCCTACCGTGTATCGAGATAAAATTCAATTTTACCACTCGTGCCTGCCGGGCTGCTCGGTTTATTTACCCTTCCACGGTTTCCAATTGGATGCGCACCTACCGTCAGAAATAAAATTCTTCCGCTGCTTGCCCAACCGATTCCCAACCCTCTTCTACCTCCAGCTCGGACCTCCTTGCGTTCTACTGTCTTCGCACTCCAAACACACTTTACACCGTCTATAACTGTATATACGTGTGTCTAACCAGGTTCCTACATAGTTGAATACACTCCGAGTATCGTGTGTGCACACGTTACCTACGTGCCAGTCTCACCTTGGTTACTAAGCGGAATATGATACCTACCGCGCAGCCTGTTTGCTCAAATAATTGCTCAATTTTATGGCAAACCTCCCTAACCCACATTTCGTCCGTGTTTGTGTTCGCGGGGAGTAACGAGCGCGCGATAATTGAAATGGATTCAAAAGGGGGTCGATGGCTCTGCAAATTGAATAAGAGCTGGATTGGGAATGAACAAAAAAAAATCAATGAACCGAGCACTCTGGAGAATCGCCAAAAATTTCCGCTATCCTCCTGCGCACGATATCTAGGAATAATTCCAAGTCGTTTAAACGTTCTGACCTTGCCGGTAATAGCGGATAATTAGATAGATCAGAGTATCTTACGGTCGGCAGATTCCCGTGCTACTCGCACGAGATGTACATTGTCTCGGATGGTATCTTTGGGTGCTGTCAAAATATCGGTTCTTTGTTTTATCGTCTTTTCTGTTTCTCGATCTTGTTCACGACGAAGTGTTGACGCTGTGCGAGTTGCATTATTTTTGTTGTTATGGGCAGTGCATTTTTGAGTGCCATTCCAATTCGTTTTCTCTCCTTTTTTTAGTCTTTTATTATGTATACTCTCATTTTCTCTTCTCTCAGCTCCTCCTTCGATTTCCCTTACTTTCACTCTCTTCGATCGTCATATTTCGGCGTGCTTTGTTACGCTTCGGCAACCATCGAAACACGCGCTTCCGCTCTGCGGGCACAATGGCGCCCTTTATGCCATCGGGCTCTTCTGCAGTTGCGGCTTTGTGCGATTCGGGTACCATTGGTCGGCCATTGTTTCGCGTTATTGTGACTAAATTATCGTGCCATGCCATTGATTTATGCGACTCTCTTGTCCCTGGGCACCGTGAATGGATGTTACGTCCCTGGGGACAGGGTCCGTGAGGATTTGTCGTTTTTTTTTTCAAAATATAAATATTTTTATTAGCGAAACTTTTAGGTTGTGGAATTGCGTATTAATATTCTAATTAATCTGAAATTTAGCAATTTCTTAAAACACGTGGATTACGCCCTGGTCTGGCGCTAACGCTAATTTCTCTCGGCCTGCCAACGAATCCCTGAGGCCACTATATAACGCACCCTCGGGACTCTCTTGAACGGTTATTCCGCCGTCGAGAGTGGAAACATCCCTCAACTGTATTTGGGAGGGGGGGGGGGGGTTAGATTTTCTGAAGTTGCGGCAAAAAGAGGGGTAGCCTGGAAAAACAAAGCTTCCATCCTTGGGTCAGGACCAGAAGTGGCTCGGAGAGTTTTGGGAAATGGAGCGATTTCGAAAATCGAATGAAACCCAAACGGAAATTGCGTAATCGGCCATCTCTCCCCTTTCCCTCTCTCGCGCCGCTCTTGAGAGGCAGGACGCGTTTGCAGTCGCAATATACATATGTGCGTTGTGCAGTCAGTCGCTCTGGCGACAGCTACGTATACCTATATTGTGTATATATAAGGGTGGCAGCCGGGTAGGCAACCTTGTGACAGATTCAGGTTTGTATTCAAAATGCGACGCAAGCCGTGTCGGGCGACTTGTGCTCCTGGGAAATGCCATTCGCACTCCCATGTGTATTCGCCCTGTAGAGAACTATCGTTGAAACGTACCGCGACTTCCGCCTGAAATGCGTGCTGATCATTGGGAAGGCGTCTTGAACTTCGGCGAAGCTTCATAGCAACGATATTTATAGTTTGATAAAATTAAGCTCGCGTGAGATTGTGGCGAGAAAAGGGGATGTTGGAAAAAGCAGTTTGCTGAATTGAAGATGGTTTTTGTGTACTGCCTTTTTTTCTACATTTTACAAATTTTTTAAAAATATTTTTTGACCTTTTTTTCGGGGTAAAGGCTATAAGAAAGGCAGGTGCACTCACGAACATCCGGCTGATACTGAGAGTAGTCCACTTCCGCCTTTTCGTTTGGCCATAGGGCACAGCCATTTCCGGTTTCTGCCTGACGGAAGACTGAGATTTCTTAAGTACACCCTTTAAACAGCGGAGATTTTTGTTGGATCTTTTGGTCGTTCTAATGTTTCTTTTTGTTTTTATGTTTCGTATTTACATAACCCGCTTATCAATGCTTACCTAAGAATTACGTGAATACATGCATCGAGAGACGAGGTCGATTGGTGTTATATTATTACGAATTCTCGGCAAAACGAAAATCTGTGATTTTGGCCTCTTGCCAAAAATTTCCATGGACCGTCGCGACGCTCTTTTTTACGTTATGCAAGCTTTCCCCCTTTTCCCCCCTACTTCAAGTTAGATGTCACTGTATATACTTTTCGTATGATTTTTTGTATTCATAGAAATTCGCTGTATTCAAAGGGTATCTTCTTTTTTTTTCATGATGGTATTGCTTCTCTTCAGTAAAATCACGTACAGGGAAATACCTGTGTTAAAATAAAATTCGTTTTTTTTTTACTTCTTTCAATTCGTCAGTAACCACTTCAAGACCCACTTTACGTGCGTGACTCTACGGGCTGATTCATCGCTCTCGTCTACGATGCGTAAAGTAACTGTAAGCCATGACGTTACGCTAAACAATTTACGTGGATCTCGGCAATCTTTCTATCCGCCATTTTCCTGCTTTCGAACGCGCATCCACGTTTCCTGTTTATAATCGTAACGTTGCGCTTCGCTTTTTTTTTTATTAGGGAGAAAAAACGCGAGACAGACAAAAACGAAAATTTGCCAAGCGAGGCGCGTCGGCAGCATCCAGCGCGATGAATACATAGAAAATTGATTAATGACCCCGGGACCGCGTAGAGCCGAATTAATATTTTCGAACAACCCCCGTATCCCTTGTGGGGGCTTCGTTAATTTTCTTGACGCGGAAAAGCGATGCCGGGCATTGTTACGGGAAGGGCGGAACGCAGGAATGGGAAGAATTTTCTTGCAGTTCGGAGAGGAGTAAAAAAAAAGAGGTCGAAGACACTTTGGATAAAAAAGGAATCGTGTAGGAAAAAAAATTAATTACAGAGTGGCATCCCCGAGGGACACGCAATTCGTCACGGCGACGACGTTAATCCGAACGTCGACGTTGTACGGCGTCGATTCGCGTTTCGAACTGGCGAAAACAACGACGTCACTCTTCAGCAATTTTAGGAACACTAGACGTCCATCCACCTACGCGATTGCTATTCTAATAATGTACACGTATCCTTTACTTTGGATTATATATATTTTTAAATATTTATTTTCACACGTCGATACATTCTTTTGGCAATACGTTTCCCGAAGGTCAACCGGATTAAGAAACTGTTTATGTAATTGATGTCAATAGTCATAAATGTCCGGAAACATTGCGGACGCGAATCACCTTGTGAATTAACATGCGCCGAGTCCCATTTCCATGAGAACGACACACAGCAGACTACCCCGGGTTATATTTACACAGGCTTCTCTGATTCATCGACCTCTTCTTCTTGGCTGCATTTACTTTACCCACCAGGTATGTTTTCAGCCTCGCTTCACACCGGTGTTAGCGGCTGAGCCGTTCATCAATAGTTTCTGTATTAGCTGCTGTAATTATCAGGCTGTGATTGTTTCACTGCCACGGGATAGTTATATGTTCGACGTATAGACAAAATAGCCCGTATTCATGACTTCAAGTCGCTAACAGAGTCGCTTGTAGTTGAAAGTCAGTAAGAAAAAATTTAAAAACCCGCTATTAGCACTAAAAGCGAGTTCTAAATACGGGCTAATGATTTTCATATACGTCACATATATGTGATATATACTGTTCGTGTTCACGAAATATACGAAAAACCAGAAAAAGTTATACAGTCAAAATATACTTTGCCTATACGTCAAATATATCATTTTTATTCGTTTAACAAACAGATTGGCTGCTGCGCTTTAGGCGTACGCGCAATTATCGCTGGTAACGGTAACCCCATTTTCCAATAGACGAATCAATTGATTGAACGATTATTTTTAATTTTCCATACACGATCTTGTACAGGTACTGAGACAATTATCATGTCAAAATTGACACTGGGACGATAACGATAAGATGCGCAGCGTTTAACGTACCGATTCTACTAGCCTACTTCAGGTCTATTTCCAATACTCGACTTTCGACTCGCCCAGTCGCAAACCATACGTTCCACATGTTGCCAGCCGTGAAACAGCATTATTTACACAGAAGGCTAAAATAATATCTCGGTCACTGGCGTGCCATGCCAAAATGTCCGAACGCTCGAATTAAACACCGATCAATGTACAATGTGTGTCAATCCAAATATATGTAAGACGCTGTTCAAACAATTACGTCAATTCACAAAGTCACGACAATCGACTGAATGTCTTACGAAGGAATATCGATTTTTAGGATCTAAAATTAATTTCTAGCCTCTACTATCGATTAATTCCTCTGATACGTCATGAGAAGGTCTGACTGTAGTTTCCATTGATATCTCAATTGCCGTGGTGTACATTCATTCGGTACGTTTTTTATTCGCAGATTCTCAAAGACTCGACTCGAATAGGCCTTGTCACTCTTGCTGGCGTTGAAATGTAAAAAACCGGTGTGCCTAACGTTAATTCGTGCCAGTCGATATTCACTCGCTTGAAGGTACAGTCATCGCTACGCGTACCGGAGTAACGTGTAATTGGCACATGTTACCCTAACAGAATATTCGCACTCAGTGTATTATAAATGTTATTAATTAACGGCATCCTGCATCTGCGTAATGACCCACGTAGTTCACGGGTCAAACGCGAAACACGCAATCTAATTCTAACCCCATGCAAATCAGTTCCCTAACTAGCAGTCCCACCCTCGACACTCTCTCGCATAAGGGTGCAAGGGTTGATGCCCATCTACCATCGACCATAGGTACAATGATTGCGCACCCTCCATTCGTAAAGTCACCGGGCCATGTCCGTACTTAAATTAACCCTAGGAGCGTATAGGTGGCTGTACGAAGGGCCAATTCTCGTAAGGGCTTTTCCGCGAGGGTCCTTCCGAGACCTTTTGACCCTTTTGATTCGGGACTATCGGGAAATGGAAAACAGGGTGCGCCCGGATGCAAATAGTTAATTCGCTTGCCCTGTGTACCTAACGTATATACTGTAATCTACCACGGTGATGCTGCACTGTATCATTATGATATTGGGGTGGGTCGGCGGTTGTGAGTTCTGATGACGTAACGCGAAGGAGCACTGCAGACGGCGGTTTGGCCACTGTATGGCGGGTCTCGGAGCTGAACGTCGCCATGTTCGCCCGGAGTTATAATTGCAACGAGCCGTAATTAGTTTTGGAAATTTAATTATTTCCGCGAGTGAAATGCGCGACAAATGTTTACCGTGATGAAACGACGACCTCCTGCCGCGAGAGTTCGTGCTCCTCCCCGCCGATGAATTATTGCCCCGGGTATCGATCATGGGGAATATCGCGATCGATCGTGATCGATCATAGCTATTGAACTCCCATAGGTATACAGACTGCAAGGATGATAATCCATGGTGTTGGTTAGGTAGCCCCATACGTCCGCCGGGCAAATCCTTTCTTGCAGAAAGTTCTGGCCGATCCCCTCTGGGCACTTTCCGAAGGGAAGGTTTAACGGCGCTCCGAAAAATGTATAATCCACGAGTCTCCTGGTTCGCTAAACTGGAAAATCCGGCATATCCCTTGCCCGCAGGACCTTGCTCAATCTTTCTCCGAAAGGCTTTCCGCTCGAGGCGTGAGTACTCGGTACTGCCAATGCGTTATTCTTTCTTAGCGCAAGGTTCCCTGGAGCCTACGAAATTCATTAACCCGATTCGTTAATTTTCCAAGGACTGACTCTGTCTATGAGTCGTCACAGTTTCTATGTATGTATATGATATATGTAGATATATTCAATGTGTATAGGTATCTGTCGAAGAATGTATTATACGTATGCATATATGTATCCTTTGACATCGTGCACTTAGTGCAGGCAACGGAGACACGGATAATATACGTATGTCGCGATCCAAGAGGATTCTCTCGTTGTTACGTTTTACAAGGACATTTTCTCACGTTGCGAAATAATACCAGAGTGCGTCTCCGCGCACCTCGGGTCGGAACGATTATTGAGGAATTCCGTTTCTTTTTGTTTCAGCTATCATGGCGCACTTTTTCTTCCTGGCGGCATTCTTCTGGCTCAACACCATGTGCTTCAATATCTGGTGGAGCTTCCGGTGAGTAGCTAATTACGCGAAGAAAACCCACCGACCGGACCTTGTTTATTGTCTTCGGCATATATATTTCCTGCGTTTTCTTCGACGAAACTTTAGTAAGAGTCCGATTGGGAAATGCTTTTAATTTTCATTCCCGCGCGTGATGAAATCACGAGGCGCCGCTGGAGCCGCGAGCGTCTCGAGAGATTGATTTATAAAAGAAAGATCGAGCGCTCCTTGACGTGTTTACGCAACTTTTACATATTGCGTTTAGCTAGATAAACGTTAGGTAATACCTAGAAACTTTTGATAGACGTTTATATACAGACAACCACGGCGATATATATTGCGTGACCCGAGCGACGAGAAAGTTTCTGGATCTTCTGGAAAAGAAAATACTCCGCAAGTCCATCTTCCTTAGGCGTCCGAATCTCTTTCGCAAAGCATAAAATTAATCTGAAAAAAAACAGTCACAGAAGGAATCGAACACTGGATTATTGTTCGACGAAGCAAATAAAAAAATTATCGAGATCCAATGGCTATCGTGTTGATTAACGGTTCACGGTGTAAACTTGACCTGCTTCCTCGTCATTGAAAACTGGAACGACTTTGTAACAAGATGGCGAACTTGACCGTCCTCTTCTTCGTAACTCTCGGCTCACATTCAACGCGCAACGTTGCTGTTTCTCGGTCCCGTAATGCAGTGTCATAGGATGCAGGATTAGCCGTCAAGACACTATCTGTACAGTGTATAGAACGAAAGATCACTCGCGTCGACTATTGTAACAAGAAATAGAGAATGAAGAGCCTGTGATCCCCCATGGAAATGACACAACAGTATAGCGTCTGTAAACATTGTAAATCGTATAAATACCGTGACTAGTGTCTACTGTAGGCGTGGACGATATACAGAATATACCTCGTGAATTAAATGGGGACGAAGGAAGGAAGGCAAGTAAGAGAGTACAGATCAAATCAAGATCAATCGGTCGACTGGCTAATGCGACGTAACATGGCTGCCGTAACGGTTCACATTTTCTGCCGTCTTGCTTTATACTCGTACTACCACCACGAGGACTTCGCGATTATCCATTTAATTATTCCCGCATGCCAGAGCCGTGCAATTTTCAAAAGTATTTCAACCGTGCAATTAGCGCGTTACCGTTGCAACTGGATTTTCCGTGGAAAAATTATGAATCGAATGCATTGTAAGAATCTTGTTTTTCCCACGATCTGCACCGACACGCACTTCGGTATCAGGGCAATGGATCTGACCTCGTGTTCGGTTTAGCTCGTGTGCGTGTTTTTTCAAGCGGTACCAGAATCCTAAATCTCGTATGCACTTCCGTAATGTTATTCATCTTTGTGGTCCCGTAAAAAAATTAATTTAAAACGGCGATTTTTCACGGTGTAATTAGCTGGAGGATTGCGGTGCTACAGCTGCTGGATGATGCGAATTGGGTCTCATTACTGAAACCAGGGTACCGGCAATGGCTACCAGCTATCTGGCAAACTGGTTACCGAGAACCGTTCCCTGTGCGCCTTTCGTGACGCAGCACCGTCGACAGGAAATAACGGTTCGGCCATGGACTATTGGCTTTTCCGTCTGTACGAAATACCTACCCAACCTACTGGGTAGACCTTTAGCTTAGACATTATATTGACGTAGCCAACAGACTAGCCGATTGTCAGTTTTAGTTTGACATACCAAGGCGAACGTGTCCCAAATATCCGGAACGTCAGACTTTGAATTTACGCAATGGAACGCTCGTTGGATATTTATCGAATAGTCGTGGCAAAATGTTGATACTACGACTGCACAAGAAGATGGCACACAATGACGGACGATAGCGTGCCGCATACTTATATATACTATATACCAAATACTTGATGAGATAAATATCAACAAACCTTGAACCAAGGCTCACTATCTTTGCCAATCAAGAAACTCGACTTAGGGTCTACGGTAAGACGACTCGAAATCTTCCCGAATTCGTGGAAAAGGATAACTGGGACGTAGGGTCGTCATGTTGTTGCGAACGTCTGGATTAGTCGGGAAGTTCCCGGAGACCCGGGGGATCCTTATCTAAACTGGAAAACTTGAACGAGAAAAATAATCCTTATACGTTCCTACGGGTTTTTCAAGTTATTTAACTAAGAGCAAAATGGAGCTGGTCTTATTGGATAGACATAATTAAATTTATAGAGTTTAACGAGCCCGCGACTCATGCCTCTTCCGCCTGACAACTTTACCCTCTTTTCCTTGCTCCCATTTCTTATTCATCCACTTCTTATTCCTCCGACGTACCCCTACCCACTTTCGGCCTTCTTCGACACTTCTTCCTTCTCGATTCGCAACCCGCACCTTTGGTTCGCCTTCTTTCGCGAATCCAGCTCAAATCTTCGCTGCCTCTGCCAGGGCTCGTTATTGTTAACTAATTCATGTAAATTGCGTTAACGCAACGTGACTATCGGCCTTAAGTGCCTAACATTCGAAGCTACCTGTTCCCGTCTATATACGCTACAGAGCCTCTGTAGCTCTCGCAGCTTCTAGACTCCAGAAGCCAGAAGCGGAGCTATGCGAGGGCATAATGCGACGGGGGCATGACCACGTTATAAATGTCCGCGTTGTAGCAG
>JARQTI010000144.1:1153681-1175482 GCA_030142655.1 Trachelus tabidus
GAAGCCAGAAGCGGAGCTATGCGAGGGCATAATGCGACGGGGGCATGACCACGTTATAAATGTCCGCGTTGTAGCAGCCGAGTGAATCATGCCAAGTTAAGATTCAGAGCGTGGCTGGGACGACGGCAGTAACAGCAGCAAGAGCGGAGTCTTGGCTGGGTGCACTAACCGGTGCATCGCAATTGCAGTCTTCGTGTCCTGTCGTCCCTTATACCTCGTAGGTCCTCACCTCTTTTGTAATGGTTGCCGTAGATGCAGTCTGTGACGTCAGGTCCGAAAATCAATGGTAGACAAAAAGACGCACGTCTCTTAAATCGACAGGGAGGTTAGCCAAGCGCGACATCGTCGCGATTGCATCACGTGCGCCAAACTGTACAAGAAGACCAAGAAGCAGAAGCCGGAGATAAAGGAGGACAGTATGGTTACTGACGGACTGGAGGAGAAGGGACGGGACATCTCGAGTGGCTGACTCTGAGTGACTCGGTAACTTAGCCAGAAGAGGAAGACGATGACGATGATGCCGGCGAGCAAAGGAAGGACGGACCGGAGGAGTCGATGACCCGGTCCGCGGCTAGGTGTCTCTTTGCAACTGTGCACCTGCACCACCTGCAGCCTGACTTTCTCGGTAATCGCGTCCAGGTTATCCCACGGATACGGGAATGCCTATCGATACGATCTATCGGGCTTTGATTGGAAACCATTTTACATTTATGCAATCCACTTTTACGTGGGAAAGTCTATCTATTTTCACGTCTTCGATATCGTCGGTTCACGAGTTCAATGTGTTTTTTTGTTTTCTTTACGGAAAAATCACAGTGTCCGGCAAGTCACGTGGTCCTATGGTCTTGCACCGAAATCTATTTTGTTTTTCAATTTTACCATAAGATCTCTTTTTTTTGTCATGTTACGAAAAATCACAAACACTTACTAAGAATTCGTGTTGATTGTGAACCCTATACAAGGAAAAAAGCACTTTCGAATCCTGGAACGACTGTACCTTGATTTTTCGTTTTTATTCCTTTTAGTGTTTCTCGTTTATCGCTACGATCTTCGATACACGTTATTTAACCTCTTGCGTATCACTTTCTTGGTGGGTTCGTGCGGTTTCGTTACACTCCACGTTATCCTGTCTTATTGTTACACGCGTTAACGAGAATGCTGTGTCTTCGCACGCGTTGATATGCCACGTGTGTCAGCATCCCGGTCACGTATTAACGTGCTGCGTGATTCTATTTAGAAGCCGCCATTAAGGGAAACAATGTAAAAGAGAGTGAGTAAGAGAAAGAGAGACAATAAGATATATCGTGGGCATCAAAGTCTATCCAATCTTTAGCTCACTCGCGCCGACGTCTGTAGCCGTCCATTGTGTACTGTGTAAAAACGTAAAACTTAAAAGATGCTCAGACTCGGATTCCCATCTTTCTAATGACCCGTTAATAATTCGCTATCGCGTACCACTTGTTCCTCGGACTTTTTAGTTTTTCCACAGAATCCGTTCGTTGCTAACGGTTGGATGTAACCTCGAGAAAAAGAGGACGTCGTCAGCTCAGCCAGAGGTCGCTCGCTTAATTGGCAGCAGTTTCTCGGCAGAAGTCGAGAACGGTCTAGACGCCGATGCACTTTGCATGCAAGTCTCGTGCATTCCCAACCGAAATGGCTGGGTGGTTCTTCTTTATTTAGAAAATTCCGCATTCCGTATGTCCGATATGAGTCCTGTGGGTTAGCTTAAGTGCTTCTTTATTACGAGGTAAAGACTTGGCTCTACGATACCCAAAGACACGTGGCTGTTTACGAGCAAGTTAGTGATATAATTTTGACGGTAAGTGTCCCCGCGCGCGAGAGGCTGCTACGCAGAGTATTGAGATTTTTCACAAGTAAAATTGCAAATGGAGTAGTAATTGAAGAGCAGAATTAATTGGAGTTACGTGGCTCCTTGCGAATGGCTCACAGAGTGGAACCCTCGAATAGCATAATCGCCGCTCCATTGTGATTCTCTATTAGATTAGAGAAGCGCGGACATGATACTTCAGTGGTTCTCAATCGAATAAATGAGTATCATTGTCACGGTGAAATTAGAAAAAAAATAATAATTCATTTTATCTGTGTCCTATGTTCTTTAATGATTCCTTTTGGATGGTCTTTGTAGTCGTAATGCATTTGTGACATCGATATGACAGTGACGCTCATTATCGAGTGACGTCCTTATTCCGAAGCTATCAGCAAAATTCCTAGACGATATTTGCACGTGCCCATGGTGCTTGAATAATTTAACGAGCTTAACCATTGTGCTTATCCCGTCAGCAGTCTAAGGCATCTTAGGATGGAGGAATGTACCTTGAGTTGCGAAGGTGCAGTGTCTCTCAAACGGTCGATTCAACCAATAAAAATGTGTTCTGCTTAAAGTGATATTTGACTGTAAAAAAAAAAAAGAAATATGCGTCACTCGTTACGGATTCGCTGTCACAAATGTCTCCGTCTATCCTTAACGTTTTATTAAGTATCCTCGGCCAACTTTTCGCCGCGTTTGCAGAAACGTCGCCGAGGATTCCGCTACGCTTGCTTTATTGCTCTTTGCAGCCTCCCTCCGGAGCTTCACGCTTTGTTTCTTCTCGGTGTCTCCTCTTCAGCGCGACTAAACCGTCTTATATAGAACGTTTCATTCGAATCCCTACGATTTTTAGTATCACAGTCGTAGTCTCATATTTCTACGGAGACAGTTGCCTGTCCGTATCCTAGCAACTTTTCTTCCGCTAGAGAGAAACGAACACTGCCGTCCCCCCCACCCTATGCGGGGGTTCCCCTTTCGCATTCACGCAGAATAGATATCGTCGTCGGTCTTGTATCAAAAAGAAAGGTCGAAGAGGCTCCTGACAGGGCGCGCTCGTGTGCAACGAGTGGAATCGGATTGGCAGCGACGACCGACTCATCCCGAAGGGAGCACCGGTTCCTCGTTTATTTCGAATTAAGGAACGCCCTTGGTACTGCTGCGTTCGGGACCCTTGGATACCAACGAAGTTCAAAGGCGTAGGTATGGTACCTACTATGGGCTCCCTCACTCCGACTGCCGAGCAAACATGCGGGATTATTAAGCCGTCTCGGCTGAGTTTCGTCTTTGATTGGCCCGGCTCTCATAAATTCTCATTGTCGAGGTACCCGCCTCGTGTTTCCCGATGCTGGAGTCCTCTTCTGCTGGACGAGCTTCTTGCGTCATTCTACCTGGCCTTGTAGACCCGGACGGACGGCAGCCCTTCGATGGATGATCGAGCAGCCCGACGATGACGACGTCCGATTCTTGGCTGATTTATGCCGCAAATATTAGCCGAGTAAAAAAAAGAGGAAGCCGACTAGTCTAATGGATTGGATCTGTGAAATGACACTGGTCTCTTTCACTTTATTCTGTTGTTGCATTCGTCTTGTCTCTTTTTTACTCTCTTTGGGGATAACTTTCCTCCAGGACGGTACCGTCCCAGCAATTTGCCTAAAAGCCAGCCAAAATCTTTACAACGCGCTGTCACCCTGTCGTGCTCTATCGAATTCGTACCTTTTCGTGCGTGGCTGTGTGTCAGGGACTATTGGTGTCGTAATACGTTTGTGTAATTGCATATTACGTCCGCAGTGCAGTTTTACGCCTTTAGGATGTTCCAGTCGACGTTTCATCGGGTAACCATAGTTTTTCCATTTCCTGCAATTAGAGCGAGCCTTTTCTTCACGCTTTATTTACCGGCGCTGCTCGGCATTCACGTATTTTTAGATGCGTCTCCTTCCGCCCGTCTTTATTCTCCCTGCAGTTCGTCGCTGGACCGAGAAGAAACACGTAGGCTGGAGACGACTCTTTCTCGTGATCATTGCCAAGGAACGAGAAGTCGTGGACCCGTGAAGGCACGGGGGACTCTGCGCCTAGTTAGCAGCGACCTGACGAGTGTACGAGATATTTATTTTTTGTTCAGCCTCGAGAAAAAGGCCGTGAAGCTACAGGAGCGAAGGACTCGAGGTTTCGTTTTACAAGCCCCTCTTTATTTTGCTACCCTCGATGTAGCCAGTCGGTAAGTGGCCGTCTCACGGGCCGTTTCCCGCTTAATACGGGATTCTACCCCGGAAGACTTTAGGGTGAGAGAAAAAGGGCGCCGCCAGACTGTGTCTCTGGCGACGTGTCAAAAGGCGCTTCGCCATAAGCGGGTTATCCGATTCGTGGAAAAAGGAGAAAAAAGAACCCCTATGATCTGAGTATCGAGATTTAACTCGACTGTACGCATGTGGGTAATTTTATTTGACGAATAAAAAATTCATTAGGTTGACACATTTCTTTTTTAAGACTGCACCAACGATACCGGCCCTCTATTTTTTCCAATGAAATTCACTCGACGAAAAAAATTATCCTTGGTGCTAATTTACATTCGCACGCGTATTGCCTATATATTTATAATTATTTCGCGCGGAGAAATCGGGCGTTTCGCGACACGTTAATTAATTTCGCATGGTTTCGCACGTCGGGTGCACAGTGGATCGCGAAAAATAAAGGCGCTGGTCCAGGCTTGTTTTGAACTTTTTGATTTCGCGTCTGGCTTCGCATTTAATTTGCTTTTCGCATATACACCTATAAGCCGTGTATATGTACATCGATACTGTTACGATAAGTTATATATCGTGTTTCCATATGTATCGTATACTATACATATACCTATACGTTACGCGACAGGAGTTATTTTAACTTTTTGTACACAAATTCGATTCGCTAGCAACGCACGCCATTTTCATTTGGCAAGGATTAATAAAATCTCCCGTGTAATCAGGCTCGTTTTCCGCATCCACATCGACGTCTGCCCCATCCCTCAAATTTATCCAAATCGAAAGCCGATTCTGTATGCATTCTGAATACGTTACGCACCTCGATTTCTGGTGCGTGCATACAAGTCCCATGCATTGCGTGCGACGGACACGTGTTTCCAGAACACTGTTCCGAAGTATCGGATACACAGCGAAGATATATTATTACGTAATTAAAATTATTCACCCCCTCAATGTAACAGTCAAATGACGGTTGTTTGTACTATCGTATATCAAAATCGACCGGAGGAATTGTATTTCGATCTGTATTGAATTTCCAGTGCCACACTCCTAGCATGACTTTCGATATGTTTGGATAAAACGTCAGCCGCTGATAAGGCCTACGAAAATCCAAATTGATCCTCATCCTTTTTTTCTTGACACTGATAAGAATTCGCAAGGGGAAATATTTCTTCTCTATCAGCAGATGCATTAGTCTTGGCTACAGGGGATGCCTAGCTATAACGAATCTCGTCAATCACACTGGCAAGTTTCTCGACAGTTTTCCCAAAACGATTCCCTTGTGTGCGTTGATCTTTATATATTTTTTTCTCATCAAGGAAAATCCAGCCGGAACGAGCTTGAAATTGTGTGAGTCGCATTCGGCTCGAGACATCGATGATGAATCGTCGGAAACCATATCGGGCAATCCGTATCTCGTGTTAACATAGACTTACAAGGGGTCTGATGCTCCAGGGATAGGGACGTTGCGGCAGGAAGTGCACTAGGTCAAAAGAAAACAGTCCCCATTTGCATAGAACGGAGATACGCTCGATATACTTTGCCGTCGGCCATTTTCCTTAATTCCCATGAAAACAAGAGAAATAAATGTAGACATCGGCTTAAGTAATACACTTGATATCTTCCGCTGCGAAGGCAATCGATTCCAATCACTTTGAGGACAAAGAACCGTGCGGTCAATCGATACAGAGAAATCTGGACCGTTTTCCTTGCATCGATGCACCTCAGGAATGCAGTTCCTAATGCAAATGCACCAGACCAACAGCTGCACCATTATGCGTATGCGTATGTGTACGTCCGTAGAATACTAAAATTTTTTTATATTCCTTCGTTTGCATATTACATTTTTTTTTCTATTTTCCGAAGTCCTTGCTGAAGTTATAGTAAAATTTTCTAATATTCCGATACGCATGTTTCCTACGCGCCTGCACGTCCCTACGCGCCTTAAACATCTGCCACCGTCTCGAGTTTCCATCCGTGTCTCAAAACTTCGTCAACCTCCAGGCGGTAGTTACTGCACCCAAAGATCGTATCCGTCGTCTCGCTGTATCAACTTCAGAAGAAGATCCTGACGGGGCGCATCTGAGATGATCAGGGTTAGCCGTAAATCTTACGTTTTAGGTCCCAGAATTTGGACGTTTAGTCAGGACCCTCGTCGTTGTGTCTCTTTCCGTTATCGCCTATCGGGGCCTCTTACATAGTTATTCCGTATATAGAATTCTGGACGATCATTCACGGGATGGTCATTTAGTTGAAGTTAATTAGGGTAAAACTACGCGACAGTTTATGCTGGTCCATAATGTACCATCTCTAATTTGGTGATATCGACCAATTTTTTTTAGACTACGAGCTAGCGTCACTTTTCTTATTGCACATGTATATATATACATATACACATACAGACATATATAGAGTCTTAGAGACTATACTGTGTCGAATAAGGATGACGCGCAATACGCATTCGAAAGGACGTCCGACATTCTCGTTACACGTTTTACGTTTTCCAAGGGGATACGTAAATTTAGATTCACGTACGCCTGCGCAGCCAAGCACGTTCTGATTAACCGGCGGTCCTTTTGATGTGGGATAAACAAACAGTTCTGGCTTGATCACTACGATATATTGGGCTTGCGGTGGGGTACGCCATAATAAACGGTGTCTCCTTCCTTTTGAGTCGTATCCCCGTTCGATGTTAATTAAACAACCCCGTACCTGCAAATTTAATCGAATGGCTTCGATCGCGATATCCTATTCTCAATTTCCGAGAAGGAGGGGTAGAAAGGAGATGCGGGCGTGTGTGGTTTATTTTTTTATTTCAATCCATTATCGTACGGGAGATAATCGCGTAGCGAGCTGCGCACTGCCGGCCTCGTGACTTAATCGGGAAATATGATGAATTAATTGAATGGCAGAGCAAAAGCCATCTCGTCGACATGAATTTACCTGTAGTCTGGGTTCACTGTCATATGGGGTTGATACGGGACAGGACCAATCAACGTATCCCTTTTCTTTCAGTTATTCGTAAAGGGATTTAACCTACATTCTTTTACAGATCCCCACACACGGTCATTTGTGTCAATTGATTTTTCACAATTTTTTTGAACCTATTTTACCATTGATCCGTATCGCTGTACGTTACGCTTTTTTTATTTATGGTATCGTGTGGGTTTTTATTATTGGGAATATCGTATGGTAATATTTAACTAAACCAGATCCTTTTTATCGTATAGAGCAGGATAAGCTGCTCTCCAGGTATACAGGATTTTCAGAGAGTGTTCTTTATTCGGGTACAGGTATAAATCCTTCGGTAAGAAGGCCTAAGTGGTCCCTGCGGAAAAAGGTTATTTTAAAGAATTCAAAAGACATTTTTTCAGGCATTTCTATTGTCGCTCGTTAGAAATACAAGGAGTTGCAACGGCATCGTCCATGTTACAAGTGTGTACACCGTGTACATGCATGCTCTACGTGTCTCGTGAACAAGCCGATGTAATTTAACGCTAAGAATGGCATACCGGAAGTCGATTCGGAGACCGTGTGGACAGTTACTCGGACAGGTCCTTGGCCCGCTAGGCGGAAGTGCGCGTCATGCACTTGCGAATCGAGAGAAACTCGAATGAATAACAGGGAGGACTCAATCGAGATGCGACGAGACGAGCGAGGGAAGGAAAATCGAGTTTTTAATATTTGCAAAAAAATGTTGAGAAACAGTGACAATTTGTTGACTCTGCTCTATTTTTATGTCGTTGTCACGTTAGCGATGTCACTGACCGTTCGGAATGCGTATTATGCGCTTCAGTCTTGTCCTAGTCGTTTCCTTTTTTGCTGGACTTGACGGTAATTAGGCCTCACCGGCATTTCCGGTTTCGCTGGGTTCATCACGATTCCCTCTTCTGACTTCGATGCTTTGCCACGTTCAAGGACTTCATTTTTGGAGAGTCGAGATAGTTATTTCTTTTGCCAAATTATTTTTTATCTCGCGGAATAAATTTGGAAAATTAATCCAGTAGGTTGAAAACATATCACTTCCGCATAAGTTTGTACATACTGTACTTGTAGTATATCACTATCCGAGTGAAATGGAAACTGTAGCAATTAGTTAACTGCAGCCATCTGTAATCAGGATGCCGTCGTTTTAGAGCATTTAGAATGCACCTACGCTAACTCGCTTAACGAGCAACGTTTTGTCTTCTTTTTACATTTTTTTTCCGTCTCTTTCACTTAATCGTTTCTTCCACCTTCTTTCCTCGTTTTTTAAATCTCTCAACGAATCCATCGCATTTCTTCGCTTCGCCACGATCAGAGTCGATCTCATCAGATTCCTTGAGCCAGACCTGCTTAGTGGTGCTTCTCACTAAAATGCTGTACAGGAATTTCTCGGTCCAGCATAAGAGAAAAGAAAAATAGCTGCGCTCGAAAAAGAAGTAGCTGTACCAAAAGAATTCGCCAGAGCTTCTGCCGCTAAGTCGTGGGGCATCCGATAATTTCCCAAAGACTCGAATATATTTCGGCTCCTCTGCCGTGCGAGGAATTGCCTTCTTTACGTATTTTTAGTGCGCGGCAGCGAATCGAGGATGCACCCGGCAACAACGACCGGCCGAACCAGGAATTTGCTTGGACGAAGATAAAAGCATCGAAGTCTGGTATGCGAGAGCTTTTCATTGCAATTCGATCGATTTCCACTCGATTGGTATCCCACATGCCTACTAGAATTTTTGTAGGACATATTTTATGCAGCGAACGAAATGTATTGTATAAAAGAAAAATTCAAATTCCTTCTCTGCTGGGTGGAAATGAATGTGACGTTTTCATAAATTCCATCAACGTTGCAGTACGGACGTTTCCACTGGTTGACGTAGATAAATAGAATAGTCGCGTTCGATTTCTTTTGAAATTTTTTTCCAACTGCCGCGGCTTTTTTGTTTCACCGTCACTTTAGTCACCTCGTAAAATCTCGTAAAATTCACGCTCACTCTGCGCGATCCACAATGTGTAGCTACGCGGCAGCGTGTGGGTAACGAGATTCGACGTGCCAATTAATAAAACGCGTTCCAATGAATTCACGTCGTTAATCAATCGTCGACCGCGATCGCGGGGATTCTCGAAAATTCGCTGCACTTCAATTTGCGAAAACCTCGCTACACCACGCGGATGCCAATCCGCGGCAAATCAGCGAACGATCGTTCGCTAATGGATTTTTGATTTCGGTAGCGCGCACATGAAAACAGACAGCTCTCGCGAAAAACACCGTTAAAAATATCGATCGAGTCAGTTTGAAAATTTTCAATAACCACTCTGCTTCACGGTCCTTTGATAATTCATTGACGAATCCAACAGTTGCCATATCGTTGCATGTGTACTCGACATTATTTTTAATCCGGCTTTTCCTCTTTTTTTCTTTACTGCCGGACGAAGTAAATTACTCCAGCAGATTACGTATACCATAGACTACTCGCTTGGCAAGTCATCCTGACTCTCGAGACTCGCCCTGGCGGAATCTCCAGGATACTCAATCCTATAGTATCTTACTACGCCGACACCTTCGCACGTGCGAACTCGTGCAAATAGTAATAGGTAACCCACGTAGCTGAAACCCACGTATGCGCAACGTGCTTCATAAAAATAGGATTTCGCCAATGGAAAGTCACTGTAGGATTCTCACAGTTGCGACTCTCGCGACGTCGTTGACGTTTCCTCATTTCTTTTGTCGTCCTCTATATTTTCTAACTTTTATTTTTCTCTCGACCCTTTGCATTCGCCTTCCTTTCCGCTGTCTTGTTCCCGAGTGGCTTTCACCGAAAATGAGGATTCCCACAGTCGTAGATACACATAGTGTAATACAAAGTCACTTTCACCAAACTGAAAAGCAAGCGTATCCTACACGTACTCTCTCCAGTCATCGCTAAACCAGTTTATGGGAATGCACTTGGCGCGTTTACCATGGCGTATCCGTCTGCCGCGCTCGTCCAAACGAAACATCGCTTTTACAAGCCGCGCGTGGGACAAGCAAGTTTCAGAAAATATATTTTTACGAAATATACGTGATTCGCCTGTTTCACGAAATTCGTACCGTACACGAATAAACCTTTTTCTTTGCGCGTCTCTTTCCTTGCTCCTCAACTCAAAACTAAATACTTGCTATTCGAAATATTTGATATTTAAATAGGTCACTCCAATACGGATACCTGTCGCCGACTTTCCATCCAGAAAATATAGAATTCTATCAAGGGAAAGTCAATACCCCGTCGAAACCTTAGATGGCCACATCCGGTACGATAGTTTATTCTTATACAGGCAATCGATAATACTTCATGATCGTCTAGGGTTAAAGCTATCGGGTTAGTTTTCATTGAAAAAAAATGCACTCGACGCCTTCGACGTTACGCATCAAGTTGTTTGCCAAGCATTTTGCTGGTCGAGCGTCTTCGTGAAATGATATACCTGTCAGGTCTGCCGTCTTCCGAGCAGGAATGAGAAAGAGAGGGAGACGAAATACGAGACCAAGATGGACGTAATAAAAAGAGAAGCACGAGAGGGACTAAAAAGAATAAAGAGATGGAACAGTAGAACCAGTTGACTTAGGAAAATAAAAAACATTCGGTGTACGATCCTTTAGTCGAATACTTGACCGATGACCAAATTCATACCTGTGCGCTGCTATTTGGTATAGTGAATTTTCGAAATATAGATCTAGCTACGGATCATCGACCTTATACTTGACCTCTTCTGTCGTTATGTTTTATGTGTACCGTGCTGTACTAGGTAGCTACGCGATTACGGTGTACCTATACACGGGTTATGACTCTTCCGTGCTACAGTGCTTACGGTGCTGCAGTGCTACAGTGTTACTGTACTGTACTACAGCGCTTCAGTACTGTAACGCGGCCATACTGTACAGTGCTGCGTTGCTATAAGACTGCAGTAGTGCCACGGTCGACAACCATAAGCACTATGTCGATGACGATGTCGATGACCCTGGAGATACTTGAGAATTTATACAAAAGAATTTGACAGTGACCTTGAGATTTCCTTATTAGAAAATATTGCAACTACGTGAAATATTAATTATAGCTTTTTACTTACTCCGTTTCATTATTCAATCACTTGGTCCTATTCTACGTGAATTTCATTCAACGTTTCGCGTATCCTTTCTTTTGACTTTACGTCCATTATCATTGCCCTGTATAATGCATATCCACTAGAAGTCTGGTTAGTAACGCGTGTGCTCGTAGATATTAGCATGAGCGAGACTTTTTCTCGTAGGACGCGAAAAGCCAGCCATCTGTCGCCACGTCGGGAGCAAACCAGCCAGCAAGTAGAAGCGTGGTCTACTGATTTGAATATCGGAACGGGGAAACGGTCCGGCTTTAATTAAAAGCCAACGTTTCTCTCAAAGTGTAGCTCCATGTCATGCGGATTGAAAATCCAAATAATTCCAGAAGCTCATGCATATATACACTATGCATAACTCGCTGGCCCTACCAAGAACAACAACAACAGGAACAAGAATAATAATAATAATCTCCGATCGGCCAGAGTAGTCCGCAGAATCCCAGGATTACTTGGCGTATACATATATATATACCACTTTAATCTTACAATGATACAAGAAACGGGGATTGGTCCAGGAGGACCAAGGAAGCTGAAGAGGAACGAGTATTGAGAAATCGCGAGCGTCATTTTGTGATGTGAATAACACACGAATACGTACTGATGCATGCTGGGTAGGACAACGCGCCATATTGTACCTTATCCAAAGCCACAACAAAGACCTTCTTCTTCGCTTGGCGAACTTCAGGCCTCCAGGGTAGGAGGGAACTGGTGAGTGGCGTATCGCACGAACCACGACGCGAACGAGTTAATTCGATCGCGATATACACGTCGCGCTCATAGGTTAGGTCTGGCTCGCTAATCGGGTGCAAGTTCGTAGAAGAAAAGTGAGCGAAGGGAATTTATTGGCAGGAGTTAATCGCACGGGACACGAGCAAGGCGTGTCTCCATCTCCTTGAGGCTTTTCAAGACGGCAATCTCTCTGGTACGTAGTGGACGTCCAGCTGCACCAGGCTCCGCTCTCGTGGGTGTACGAGGCCGTTGTAGGCTTTTCGAGTGCGTTTTCTTAGGTTATGTTAGCTTGGCTCGAGCGTGCCAGGAGAGGCTGGACTTTCTCTGCACGCCCACGTACCTTCATTTAAACTCTACGTGATCGGGTGCATCCATGGAGTCGAATGCCGAGGTCGTTCTCGAGGCTCTTGCCTGCTTCTACAGTTCGATAGCGTGTAGGTGCGAATACGCCTACGCTACCGATTCTCTTCGTTTTCTTGGAATACCTTCTTCCGCTTGGCTAATAGCACTTCCGGCGATGGACGCAATCATCTGGGGAAATTCACCACTTCACATTCGACAGTGAATTCTGTGAAACTGCTTGAACTTGATTTTTTTTCATCGATTTAGATTTATACCTCGACTCTCTTCCTACTCGAGATAACGTCAGCGTTACTGTCTCGTAGCTTTATACATTTTTGCTTTAGGTTATTTTTAACTTGTGCCTGTCCCGTTCTACGTGCTACTTCGGGGCTTTAACTATCTGTCTCTTTCTCTGTCTTTCGTTCTC
Organism: Trachelus tabidus; assembly: GCA_030142655.1. NCBI lineage: Eukaryota > Metazoa > Arthropoda > Insecta > Hymenoptera > Cephidae > Trachelus > Trachelus tabidus. The sequence continues at coordinate 1,166,355 of JARQTI010000144.1, forward strand.
CCTCGCTCTCTGTCCTGTTCTGGACTTCCTTAGGTAGACGTGGATGAATGCCACGCGACGCCCTCGTCATTCTGTTCTGTTACAAGAAGATAAACAGAAGATAGGATAGCAAGGGGTTTCTGGCTTTGGATTTTACTACAGTGCCAAGAGTCTTAACGCTGGCTGCCGTAGGTGCCTATTGGGACATTAAGCCTTTTCATTTAAATCATATACGGCTCTGTGACTATACACATCCAACTAAGAAAGTTGCTCGGTACTGTGCTTATAGAAAACAGTATTACTATTACTTTCTGAACTAGGAGCTGTTTAATTATTGTAATTATTGCACTTGGGTCCGTGAGTGATACGCAGATTTACAAGCGTTTGGATCAAGTATTAACTTTCTTTTGCATATCCAAGCGACGTACTGAGAGAAAATATTCTTATATAAATTATTTATGTCCAATTTATATTAATTTGTAGTCGATGTTCTTACAGAATCTTAAGAGTTTACAGTCACCCTTCATGGAAATTGTTCCAGAATCTTATTGTGCTTTCTAAAATTATAGTAGGGCCGCAATGAATGCTTAATGAAGTTCGGGGGCGTTCCTTAATTCTGCATTGAATAATTCCCATTACAAATAAATCCGAAAGGCTTTGTAGTTTAAACGGTAACCCATGGTAACCCCATGATGGTCCCACACACGTGTCCCACCAGCTTATAAGTTATAATCCAGCATTGAGCTTAATGGGACGAATAGTTATTCCATTCTGGTCCAGTACACTCGTCCCTTCGTCCTATCTGACGTAGTTAGGACGGCGCCGAGGCACTCCCTTATCTAGGATCTCATCCTAAAACTCAGATTATTACGTAAGATTACACGAAGATTGTGCATAGACATAATATACCGAGAAGAAATACATAGGCTTTTTCAAAAAAAAAAAAAAACGAATATACCCACCCTTCGATATCTGCGGTCATTTCATCCTTTTGAATAGGCACCTATATACATATATATATACAGTCCACCAAGTACTCTACGGTACGTACCCTCCATTTACGAGGAACCTCGTACGTTCACGAATGTGCAAAAAATTGCGTTACGACGGTCAGAAAAAAGAGTACACAACGACTCGTGAGCTAGCACGGTGTTTATCGGTACTCGTAAAGTGCAGCGCCACATTATCCCGTCCTGGTCCTTTAGGGTGTCTGGAGGAAGTGCAGATTCGCAATATTACATTTCTCATGGGTAGAAAGATAGAGGAGACAAGTGGTATCGTCCCCCATATTACACACGTACCCAGCAGCCGAACCCTACACGTGTCCAGACCTTGCACCCGCCCTTGACAAATTTCAGACTGACCATTATTACGGTTGACCGAAATCAAATTCGATCTGGAAGCTCCAGGCGCATTCCAGGAAAGTAGATTCTCCCGTCGTAGACATTTGCCTAATTACCAGCCTTCCTAAAATAATTCGAGCTGCTCGTGTCAATCGAATTAAACGAGGAACGGAACTGTGACGCGTGCTATTTCTACACATATAGGGGCTGGTACATTTCCAGACTCCTGATCCAACCATGTCACCTACCCTATCCGAAGCCTCTCCGGCACCCCCGTAGAGTGCAGTCTACTGTTCCGTATTTGCCGGCCATCATTTGCAGATAACCACTCGTAAACCACCAAACAATTGGTAGAGTCTCCGATACTACCCTCTCTCTCGACCGTTCGACTACTAACCATCCCCCTCCCTTACGCCCTTCCTCCATTCTGTTCTTGCGAACTCGCATGCATCCCCTAACCGACTGTCCTACCTACCGCCGAATTCTCCAGTCTGCCCGAACTCCGGAATGTCCTGCAGCTAGAAAAGTACAGGCTGTGCCCAGCAGCGAATTCCTGCGAGCAGCTGTCTCGAGGACCACTGCTCAAACAGTGTCTGGGGCTACCGTGCGTGTTCGAGCATTCACATATTCCACTCTCGAATGTAAACAACCCCCTGTCAAGGGTGTGATCTTCTGTTTTCCGTCGTCGAGGCAGACCACGTGTATTCTCAACACCCCATGAGTTTCTTGGTATTTTTTTTTCCTTTGCATCCCCTAACAAATTGAAGGGCGGCTTTGATGCAAGGAATTTGCCTAGCCACGTTTCTGGTGTCGTATATAATTTACTATAGATAGCGTACTACACTATAATACCTTTTGTGGGTATTCATTTGTTTCGGTACACAGAATGCACGTTCTTAGCAAGGGTCAGTTATTTTTTTTCGCACTCACGTATGTCTTATACTTCCACAGGACGCCGTATGGTTTTGCTCGCTGTCACGTAATATTATCAAGCGATCTCTCGATTCTTGGAATCGTTCGGTACTACAGGCTTTGTAGAGCCGCGAACGGCCACGATCACTGCCCAGGCTTTGAGGAATGTCGTACTCGCGAATTACGGACGTTCCAATCGCTCTGCGCTCGACAATTCCTTCCGTGCTGCACGCGACAGAAACAATAATGACACGTAACTCGGCACCCTTTGCTGCTCGACATTTTGTCATTATCTGTCGAACGAACACTCGTTTAGTTCAGAGTCCCAACAGATGGCGCTATGTACCAGGTCAAGCGCGAAAGACAGTTGTCAAGCACAGAGAACCAACAGAGAGAATTTATACTGAATTCGTTAAGTACCCGGCAGGCATTGCTTTACGTTTGTCTTATGCAGGCAACGCGTAAGGTACCAATTGTTAGGTTAGGATCGTCGTGCGAGTACCGACTGCGTAATTATTACGCGCGACAACATTCGTGCCGTAAATTACATGAAATTTAAGATTTCAGAGCGGATTGGACGAGTCAAACTGCCGCGCTATTTTATCTTGGCTCCTCGGGTACTATTAGTTGGCAAACCATCTTAGTCTCGGTGTATAAGTACCTTGAGGTACTTTACTCCACCGTACATATAGCCACCGCACGCTGCGATACTAGACGAGTCTCTTGTTGAGGCCGTAGCCACGCGTAATTGGCAATGCGGAATTGCCACGGCAATTACGCCATCGTAGAAACGAGCAGCTATCGCTAGGCGGAGCTCGCTAATTCTTCTCTTGAAGTATTTAACGCCGAGGCGGAAGTATCCGGAGCCTTTCGTTCTGTGGTAAGAGGCTATGGTACGGGACGGGGTCATTCGTGTTGCATTATGTCGCTGTTATCGATATATTTCCATATATATGCGATTCAGTGTGACGTAACGTGTGAGCCAACCTAACCTAAACCTAACCGCGATTGATCTATCGCAACGGCTGCCGGATGTCAGCAGGCATAAATCATTGAAATTCGAGAGAAATTATTAAATAACGACGTGGCGCTGCTCGCCGTTACTCCTGGTAATAAAGAAGATTATCGTTGCCCTGCAATCGTCATCCCGTTAATGGCCAATGATGGGTTTATCGTTCGTCGCTACCGATTATCATAACGAAACGGCGTTGGGTCGTTAAATTTCGACGATTCGCTATGCTCTGCACTCGTAAACTCTAAATCGTAAACCTCTATTTTCTCATTGTACAGTATACGGACGCTCAGATATATATTCCACCATAAACAAAACTCTCGCCGTCATTGTTCGACCTGGACCGTTTGAATTTTACGGGGCGCGAAGTCCCCCGTGGCTTTTCAAAATTATTCGAGTGTGTTCTTTTAAGTAGACTTTTTTTTTTCATTTTTTTTCCGTGTGCGTTTCGCCATTTCTCAGGTCACGTATAATAGAACCGGACGGCCTGCGAAGTGGATGACAAGATCTGCTGACGTTCCTACTAACAAACGGCCGCCATTCGTCAAGGACGTTAACCGTTGACGTCTCTTCTATCAATTGTCTCTTTCACTCGTGTCACGCGCATTCGTCACGTTTCATTTGAATCGATCGATAGCGATACCGGTACAAGGGCGGAGGAGAGAAATCAAATGAAAGTGCAGCAATAGGAAGCTGAAGGAAAAATATGACTAAGTGAAAAAAGTACGCGATGCGACAACCCACAAAGTACATAATTAAATTGGAGTACTTTACGTACCTAGAGGAATACTCCCACCCAAGCGTTAAGCCGACGTCATTATAATTATCTCCGGGTTCTGCAACTGATGCATACGTAGGCATTCTCGGCGTGCCTATCCCGTTACGAGATAGCGAAATCCCGCAAGAATTCTTTCGCAAATCTCAAGACTAGAGACGTAATCGTTATACGTGCGAACAATTTGAAAGATTAAAACTCGAATTGAACGATACAGTTACGAATAAGCTTTGCGTATTAAGCGAACAAAAAAAAAACGTCTGCTCCTAGCGAAGCTTCATCCGACTAACCTCGCGAAAGCTTTTCTTCAAAAGTTCTTCCTGCTTCCGCTCAACCCTAACGAGCTTCCGGAAACCTTAGGCGAGGCGCGATTATGGTAATGCCGTTGGCACGTCATATAATTATAACGCGATTATGCAAAATTCGGCTCTTGCTATTCAGATTTGGTATTGACCGTGACTCTTTGCTTCTTGTCGTTGCAGCGATCTGAGATCGGCCATGCTGGAGAAAGGACCGATGACTTTGAGACTGAGGGTCTACGCTTGCTACGCGTGGGGTGGTCCGTTACTTGTCGCTGGCCTGGCAGCGCTCCTGGATTATCTGCCACCACAGGCTGAATATAATTTCCTGAGGCCACGTTTCGGCGAGAAGCAGTGCTGGTTCTATGGTAAGTAACATTCGCGCTTGCGGAATGTCTTAATGTAATTTGTAGGTTAGGTCCACGTTACGTCTATACACGCGTAACCATGGCAATCGCGGATACGTGTACTTTTAGGTAAACTTTTTTTTTATTTTTATAAGATTCCACCCTTGCGCTAGATGGAAGTCGGTACAAGTTGGCCAAAGTGCAAGACTCATTTCTATGGTGGTAAATCAGAATAATGGCTTCCCATGGGAAAGCGGGCAGACTATTGCCAGTCGTTTCGTCGTAATACAATGCTTTGCTGAAACAGATGGGGGAAGCACCGTACATGGTACAACCCAGAGCAGGATAGGCCGAGACGATAAGGTATAGAGATAAACCTGGCGCCAGTCAGCCAGTACCTACGTACCTACCAACCCCTACAGTGCAAAACTACCAACCACCGTCACTATAGTCATCTATCATAGGAGAGTGCCCTGTTATACATCCACAAAGAGACCTGCCAAAAACTTACTAGCAATCTATTTCGGATTAAACTCCCTTTCTGTACGTAAGGCGTTATCAATAGAAACCACCCCTAAGTATTTTGAATTATTATCCTGCGCATTGTTTCTTCTTCGGTGTACCTTACGTTCTATAGACTTTTTTGTTACTTTAAACACAGCGTATATACCGTACGATGGTTCACTCTTGTAAATAAAAAAAAATCTTAAGTGCACCACTCACTAACGACTCCTGACCCTCCACTGAATTTAACAGATTCCAATCTAATTTTCTTCATCCCTTATCTTCTTCCACGTCATTTTAAGCTATAGTCTATGCCATAGATATATGACCTGCGCTATAATACCTGCGAAAAGTTATAACGGCAGGCCTCTTGCGTTGCATGTTAGGTAAAGTGCATCTAGATGCACTTCCGCGATAACATTCTTGCGACGAGTTGATTGCGATTGTTTATTTATTGTATGACCAGCACGATGACGACGACCATCTTTGAACACTCATGTCGAATCGAGATGCTAGCTACAGTCGATTGAATGGGCATCGAATTGACAAGTGTCCCAGAATAGTTTTTTGCTTCTATTAGTATATGCGTTGCGACGTTATTTCCCACTGAAGAACAAATTTCGCCAAACTCGTCTCGAAACGGCCTGGCGGGCGCTAACTCGAATACAAAAAAAATCTCCTCCAAAATCCCCCCCTCCCTCGCCCGTCCCCCGACGATTGATCCAGATCAAAAAGTTCTTGCACCAAGTGGTTGCACCAAAGCGTGTACGCAAAAAAAAAGCAAAGCAATAGAAAACAAAAAGACGGACGATGATGCTGTAACTCCTGAATCTAAGTAATCTGTGCATCTTAATCCGATACTGACGTTTGGAGCATATTAAATAATAATTCCCAACGTTCCCTGTGTTACGCGGGTCATTCACGTACGTCCGTGGTAAGTGCATGTTTAGCGTGTACCTACCGAAGGGAGGTACTCGAACAATATTAATAGAAGGGTGAAATTGGCAAATCGAATTGACGGCAGTTGCATAAAGTATTGAGCGGCGGCACGCGTAGATATAATTCACTTATGTTTGTTATGGGTTGCCATGGAGTGAGATATAACCAGGGGGAAACAGCTATTGTTGGCCAGCAGCCAAAACCCAGCAAATATAGACGGCGCTGTCGGCATAAGAATCGTACCAGTTGCCGTTGCACTGTTGATAGAAATTTTTCTTAATCTTCACCACGGTGGTAGCTAACGTTGAATATCGAGAGTGTTGTTCATTCTTTAATTTTTTATTCATAACTCGCATCGATTCCATTTCGAGGATCTGCCAAGTATTATTGTATTCAATACCAATATTTCATTTGATTCATACCGGGCTTACTTATTCGACAAAGTTTTTCCAATCCAATTTACTGTACTTTCTGTCACCCTTCGATGCTTTACCACCACGCATAATTTCTCCATCTCGCGAACTGGGTCACGCTAGATTCAACGAGACGATTGGTCGCTCGACTTTATTTATGGGTTTGTTTGCGGGCCCGAACCCTCCGCCGATAACCAAGGGATGATAGTGTGCGGAAGCGTGTTGCAGCCAGATTGCACTGTCCCCTATAACTGGTACAAGGGTTGCTCAACTGCCCCGAGGATCCTATAAGGATAAGGCTCCATTCGCTCTTCACCGAGATTCTTTTTTTCTGCTGATCTAAGCCACTTTACTGAAAAACGGATAGAGGGTTACTTGACATATTATACCACGTGACTCATATAAATTTTAGCGTGGCACTGTCAATTGGGATTCTTATCATATCTTCAAAATATTCCATGTCAAAGAGATACCGTGTTGCCGAACGATCAGGCTGAGACCTTCGATAGGAACTTTTGCGGCTTACGCACCCGGAAACGACCCTTAGCCAATCTACACAAAACCGCGAAAATCCCCTAGGATAAGTGGTACCAACATGATCACCGGGTTAGCTATACACGTTGCTACCAGACATACCGCAGCACTCCCGGAATACACTCCGTTTACATGATAGCTTAGGCGGAGGCAGCCAGTACACGTTGGTGCACGTAGAAATGTAAGTACTTCGAGAGCTAGGTGAGCGGATTGCGAGAGGTTTGAGAATCGGACTAAGGCTACGTTCACATCGTGCACAGTGAAAGGGCGTGCGCGTATCCTGGCGTGAAATTCGTAATTACCGGGGAATGCGTCAGTCGCGATCGAATTCGCGCCACTGAAATTATTCTTTCCTCCTCCTCGGTGCACCTTCGTCCATCTTGATCTCCTCCCGCGGCGAATAACTTAACCGCCAGTTTATTTTTCGCCAAGTACCAAACTTCCTGCGAACTTGAGATTCGCGAATCGGCCTCCAGCGTGGCTTTTGAATAACAGCCGTCGCGGCCATGTCGTTATAGTAAAGGGGAAATCGGATAAACTGCTGCGCCATTCAGCAGAATCTGAGTTTATTATTGAAACGGCCTAGCTCCAAACAGTCCTATTTGCAATAGCTAAATTTAGAGCTTACCATAATTTAAAACAGACTGCTCGGGTTGCTTGTGTTACATCCTGCCGCAGGATACGGACCAATCGTTGACTCAGTAATTTCTCAAGTCGATAATGATCGTACGCTCCGTTCTTTTTCTTTTCTCTTTTAACCGGCACGCGTAACCCGCGCTGTAGTCGCTCCTTTATTGTTTTTCTACGAAAACCGTTAACTTAACAAACAAATAAATTTTCTAGATTTCAGAGTATTCGTTGCCTTACGATGAATCGCCGAATCATACGTCCAATTTGTTTATCGCGATTTCACGGTATTTGCTGACTCTGCGAATACGCCCGAAGGCGATTTTCCTTTTGAATCGGTGCTTCTCGAATTTTGTACTTTTTAGTTCACGGCATAACGTAGACACTATCCGCATCCTCCAAGCGGTCTCAGTTGTCACTGATCTCGCTGTTATTCATTTTCTTATGCTCTGTTCACAGGGGACATGGAGATCCTGGTTTACTTCTTCGTACCCGTCGGCATCTTGCTGGCTGTTAATTTGGTATTTTTCGCTGCCACAGCCTGGGAACTCACCTGCGGATTATGGAAGGGTGAATTTGTCAAGAGCAACACCGAGAGGTGAGCATTAACAAAGAGATACTATGGGTATGTTGAGAAGGGACAAACAACCAACAGCAGGAAGATACGGACAGTTTAAGAGATGGAAAAAGAAAAAGAGCGAGTGAGAGAGGGAGTGGAGGGGGGAGGGGAGGGGAAAGAAGAGGAGAGAGTGGAATGACCATTGAGTGAATGGAAGGTTCTGTTTTTCCAAGCCACGAAATCCAACACGGGAAACACGCTGGAATCTTGTCAATTTGTCAGAGGCTCTGGTCTCGTGTTTCCCGCCGGTGCAAAAAAGCCTTCACCGCGAAACAACCGGGACAGCTTTACGATGGGCTCGTTTACACGACAGCAGGAAAACGGCATTAGGTTAGGTTATACTGCATCGGTTGTACGGACAAGAACGAGTATACAGTACACTAGGTTTATCTGTCTCTGACGTTTCCACAGCTATAATTTTCACTTCTCGTACTACGTGTAATAACGACGTACCGACTATGGATAGTCGCAGCGGCTAATAAAAATGTATCTCTGCAATTCCACGGTGGATGTCGCACGAGGATCTAAGTATTTCTAGTCTATATTCCGGAAAGTGAGGGTGAGCGAGGATGATAGAGAGGGGGAACGAGGAAGCAAGATATACAAGAAGAAGGGAAATTGATATTTCTGCCCATTGGTCTCACCTTGAGATGAAAATAAATAATGCAGAGCAGGTGCTTTTCGAGTTCCTCGACTTCTCGTTCCAGCGGAGCCACATGGCTCTGCCTTGAGGATACGAGAAAGAGAGAGAACGAGAGAGAGAGAGAGAGAGAGAGAGAGAGAGAGAGAGAGAGAGAGAGAGAGAGAGAGAGAGAGAGAGAGAGA
>JARQTI010000144.1:1175582-1248370 GCA_030142655.1 Trachelus tabidus
GAGAGAGATAGAGAGAGAGAGAGAGAGAGAGAGAGAGAGAGAGAGAGAGAGAGAGAGAGAGAGAGAGAGAGAGAGAAGGTAGGAAGTAACATCTGCCCCCGTTATATCGACATAGCGAAATCATCCCAGAGCGCATAAACAGATCGCGGATTCTTCTCGCGTAGGGGTGTCCGTGTCTTTTTTAAGAATCCACCCTGACCTTCGGCTTCAAATAAATAATATAAGCCAGATGCCTTTTTTGACAGACTGTGCCGATGCCTTGTCGACCCACACGCTATGCGCACGCGCGTTCGCGCATCTGCTCATGGGTTTTATCTATGGCTGTAGCCCAACCTAACCTAACCTACAATTGCATATAAACCCTGAGATATATGTATATCGGGTCTATCCTTCTGAATGAGACTCCTAGTGGATACATTTCATTAGCTAAGCTTAAGGCAGTTTTTATGACCGCGTCATCCTCTAACACATCGTAGAAGAGTTTCCTACAGTTATTTCACCTGGAAGGAGGTTCAGCGTGTTATAGGCATTGATATAGTTTTGGAGTATCATCTGTATTTTTTGTGTCGAATAATCAAAGAACGAAAAATCTACGCATCGAAATATTATTGTCATTCGGTGCTTCGTATGTTTCTAGGAACTGGCGTTTTCGATCGAGCGATTTTTGACACTGCGCATGCGCAATCTACCCGGCCATAAATCGTCTTTCTGCGCGACGGCTACGTATCGCGCAACTTTTCTTCGTCGACTACCTTGGCGGATTGATATTGATGATCCTATTTATAATGGCGAAATTGTCGCCAGGCCACGTTCGGATTAGCGTCGCGACGAGAACGCGGCAGCTGGATGTAGTACTATGTAAAGGCGCCGCCAGTTCACTTATTTGTAACCGCTACTACCGGTCGTTACTATTATAAGACTTATCGTCGAATAATTCTGTTCACGGTTTCTTCAGCTTGTTCTTTATTTTTGGTTTTATGACGCGTCTCGTCTCGCTCCTTCGAAACTCTTATTCCTTCTCTCCTTCATATATTATTTAATGACAAACAAGAATTCTTCGCGAATCTCAAGACCATCACATACAAAATAACGTAATGACGTAAGACATAACCATAAGAAAACCAACCAATCAGAATTTCTCCAAGGGTTCTCCAAGATACTGGATTCTGATTGGTCTGCACAAACGTCACTGTTCGTGTCGCACGAAGCATACGTATGAATTTCTCAGTCATTGGACTGTAGCGAGCAGTATTATTTTTATATCAAGAATTCGCCCTGAGAATCAAAATATCTATATTTTACGACAGATATAGAGCTTTTTCTTTTTATTTTCTTTTATTTTTGTCAACAAAAATGTATTCTAGTATAACCGCACGATATCGGTATGCCAGAACTGTGGGAAACAAACAATCTCGAGAATTTCTTATAGGAAACGCAGATAGTAGATGAATAGCTGGCGATCGATACTCTCTATAAATCGATAATCACCTACCACATCCTCGTAGATAAATCTTCCGGTAAGCTCAACACCTGCCAGTTCACGATGTAAAATCCTCACCGGACGAAACATTCTCAGAATTTATCGCACGCTACAGTCGCCAGTAGTTTACGTATCTTGACTCGATCTGCGAGCAAAGTTTTACAACCTCCTGGATATCGTAACCGTCGGTATATCTGTAAATACCAAAGAAATCGATATGTCATAGACATAAAAAAGTATATAGAAGAGGAAGGAAATTAATAAAATTTCGCTCGATCTTATTATTTACCGTCAATGAAATTGAACTGACGTATCGCACGTATTTCTCTTTTTCCTTATAAAAAAAATCTGCACAACCCCAGTCTCCATTCGCCAATCGCAAGAACCGTTCGATAAGAATGACGAACGGAAGTATAACGAGCCTCGCTGTCGATTTCTTTCGCCCGATATAAATAAGCAGCAGCCCGTTCGTCAGTTGAGCACGAACCGTGAGAAAGGAAGGAAACTCGCACGTTTTATTATCCCACGCGGTGAAGTTCGTCATTTGTCCGCAGCTCGAAAATCGCTAATAGCTAATGGGTACCTATACTTACCCTACGTAGGAGCGAGAGTGGCGAACACGCGCGGCTGCTGCGTCCGCTCATTTATAACAATTAGCGTTTCTGCCAACCGACGCGCAAGAAGTTAATTTTCCTCTCTGCGTTATATTTTCAGAGCCGCCCTGGGTCGAGTCTGCATGAAGCTGGTGATCGTGATGGGCGTCACGTGGGTGACCGACGTCGTCTCTTGGGCAGTGGGTGGTCCCCAGTATCTCTGGTACTTTACGGATCTCGTGAACGCCTCGCAGGGCGTCTTCATCTTCATCGTCGTTGGCTGCCAGCCGCAGGTGAGAGCCGCGGTGAAGAGGCTGTGCAGCAAGAATCCCAGGAGCAACGCCGGCAGACAAGGAAACGCGCTGAGCACTACGAGCCACGGGATGCCCAGTATGGGCGACAGCGTCACTCAGAATCCAAGTACAAAAACGGCGCCGCTGGAAACTATTTGCTAGAGAGTTCTCTTTGACAACGAGGATACCAAGGAGGACCAATGACTTCGACGTCTGGAGGGGAACGTAATGAGATATGCGGAGAGAGGGATTCCGCCGAAGGATTTTCTAGTATAATGACGGAGGATATCCGCCGCACGGAAGATCTTGGGATGCTGGATCCTGGGGTGCGGTTGGACCCTCGGAGCGTAGAACAAGTACAGGGGACATTCGAAGACTAAATATTTCTTTCGTAACTCGAGATGAAATTATGAGAAATCGGAAATGAGATTTTTTATACTTATATCTATGGATATACACTCCTCTCTGGACGTAGATAAGAAGACTATACTAGAATCGTAATAACTCTAGTGCATAACGAGAATGGTTATCGAGTCACTGCCCAAACCGATCGACGGATCGGCGATCGCACGATCGTTGCGAATTTTCGATATCCAATCAATCCCAAAGAATCGCGAGGTGCGTATTTCCGCTCGTGAGAAGTTTTCGACTGAATCGAGGAGAGGCAGTTTTGTTTTTATTTAACTCTTTTCTTTTTCTTTCATTTTTTACATACCCTTTTTTACCTCTTTTCTTAATATTTCTTTCGTAAGCACGTCGAGTAGACCTCGTCAGTCTGCTCGCGTAAATCCTCGTGCGAATCGAGGTTGTTATAATATGAATTACGACTCGTGACAATACGCAAGATGGGAAATCAATGCCTTTTCGAAATGCCTTCCGAACGTGATGTTCAACGAACCGAATTGTATTCAAGAAACTTTGCGATTCTCGGTGTTGTAAAGGCGCTAATTAATATTTCACGATTTATCATGTAAACGTCAAGCTGATAATTTCACGCGCTCGCTTCTCTTTTATCTGACCAAAACAACGCCTAACAATAGCAGTTGCGGTTTTAATGGGCATTCAGAACTTTTTCGCGAGAAGAGTATGTGTTCTATGAATGGCGTGACAGAGAGAGAGAGAGAGGGGGGGGGGGAGCAATAGAAAGAGCGTGACGGAAAAAGAATGTTAAAGCGGAAACGACCTGAACGTGTACCATAACGAACTGCTTTTCGAGAAACGAAAAGGTTACGCACTACACGCAAAAACTACGCGCAACTAACGTACGTTTTTTAGCTGAAGAATCGCACTAGATATTTAGAAACTGACGTGCGCGTAGAGTTCTTGTTTCTTCAGGTGCATCCAACAGACTGAACTTGCGTTCGATGCATTCGGCATGCAGCTGATGTTTTGCGGGGAACGAAAACTTCCTCAACGCATTTGTATTGCGAGCATATATTCAAAACGGCTTTGAATATTTGGGACACCGAATGACGAGACGAAAATGCAAGGAGAAAATAATTGTATCAGATATACGGCATGTTACGTAGGGGTCGTCCCAAAAAATCGTTTAGTTCCTTTTTTCCCCCTTTTTTCATGTTACTTTTTTCGTGTGTGTGCAACGTGTACGATGTGATAAATTGGCCCTGTCGAATACACGTTACCAAGCCAATACATATAGACATAGATTTGTTATTCCATAACTGAAACAAAATCTAAAAAAAAACAATTTTTTAAATATAACTACATTGGCTACTTTCTCTTGGATTCGGCAGCGGCGTGAATGTATGTTACGTGTATCTATGAGTAATTTCGCAGCTTGATATTGGCAATATCCTGTAATTAGTTAAATTTAACGATTTATTATTATTATTATTATCGTCATTATTATTATTGTATTACACGTGATGTACCATTTTATAACAGCGTGTGTTCGATACTGCTCGTTGCTATGCATATAACGCATATTATCATTAATAATAATCGTCCCAAAACTTCTTGTAAATAACATTATCTGTATTATTCATAATACACAATTGACGTTCGATAGAGTACACGTAGGTTTAATGTTCATTGTAAACGTACGTAAAAGTGCGATACGTGCCGCGTCGGACTGCAATTGGCAAAACGGAACAAAATGTTGAAAAAAAAAACGTGATAACTTCCATTCACGCATGTTAACATATGGAATTGGTCCGTCATGCTACGTATCACTTTGACCACCCTTTGTATATTCAATAGTATTACTAAGCACGGACGAGTATGCAAGAATCATGTGTTACGTAGAGATACACAGTTATGGGATTGAACGCCTTAAGTTTATATTAATTTATTTTTATTGCGTGCTCGTTTTTGCATATGTATTAATTTAAGCATAAGGTACGATGGCTTGCCAGTGAATTAGTTTATCCCCCCCTGCCTCCCAGCATCTCTTAAATTAATAACATCATAAGTCAGTGTCAACGTAACGCCAACGGAAGTATAATATATACGAAAAAACTTTGACCCATGCGTTAATGTAAAAAATACTTGGAAGTATTAGGCAATTTGGGTTAATTCCAAAGAAAAAGATATAATACAATCAGGTCGTAATTTGAGGAAACGATCGAACGAAAGAAATTAAAAATAATATTTTGAAAAGATGAACTTGCTTTTTACGTTCCTCTATGGACGCGGAAAATTGACGAAATAATAAATAATGTTTCATGAAGACGTAGCGAGCAGCATTTCTCTGTTGCGTCCGAAGTGAAATCAATGAACGATGTTAATGATTTCGAATTGGCGTTAGTAACCGTTGCACTTTGATACATTTTTTTAATGCGAATTTCATTAACCGTAAAATATCGTACAACCATCATTAATCGCGTCGTATTACTTTAATAATAAGAAATGTGTATTTAATACCTGACAAAACGATAGAGAGAGTATGAGCGCATATTACACTAGAGGATTGATGAGCAATCGAGGCTAAATAAATATGCTATCGTAGCGAATGAAACAATAGTATTAAAGTGTCACCCATAAACTCATATGTTATATAGTCTATATATATATATATATAATGGTCTCTTGTGTGGACTTTTGTTCCCTAGAAGTAACCGATAATCGTTAGATGCGTCTTAATCATCACCTTAGACATCAATGAAACCATTGCCGATTGTACGCCATTCCTATAATGTATCTTAACAGTATTTCTATTGCAGTAATGGAATAAAGAAGAGCGATTAGTAGGATCATTATTAATATTATTAATACCCAGTCACCCATAGCATTGTTAACGACAGTGACTACATCATTAGTCGTAAGAATAACCCTGAATTGTATTATTTGATCTTTTCATACTCTTTCGTAAATTAGTTTCAATAGTTTTTTTCTGATAGACACTTTCCTTTATAAGGTTACATTGCCAAGAACGAGATAAAACGTCATTGAGTATTTTACATTCACCCTATCAAGAGCATAGTATGACCTTTGTAAGCCGAATCAATGATAAAATTTCCTCTTTCACCCTTAAAGTTTACTACGAAGCCATACGGATTTGAGCGTAAAGAATTTTTTGTATTTCAAGCTTCGTTTAAGCCACGTCCTCGTCCCTCCCGCTTATTCGCCTAACTCGTCAGTTCCTATCAAACAGCAGTAAGAGAAGGAGCGTGCGTATCGTTTTCGAAATATTTAATAAGTCCAGTCCATATGAACTCATATTGGTATTAATGTATTATCAAAATCGTAATAGTAGTTAAGGGTTAAAATTAATGATTAACAATAATGTGAAGCAAGCGTTTCATGATTTTCTGCCATTTTATATATTTTTGCTTCTATCAAAATTGTCGATCAGTACGTTCAGTCGCGGATTTATTTTCTACTTAACTTCTTTTGCAATTTTTTTCTGATATCCTGTAAAGTACTATACTTCCTAAAAGTGTGGTATATAATGTACGTTATAATGATTGCAATTGCTACGTGCAGCGATAACCTTCTGTTTACGTTAAGAAATCATTATTTCTTCATAATAGTTCTGATAATGATACTTGGATTCGATTACCAGTGAACGATCGTACATATATCGCTCTCCATCTGTTTTATAAATATTGATAATCGTCAGTGAATGCTGATAATTGTGCACAATAGAGGTCGATACACTTTATCGATTTTTAAAGGGCTTTTCTTGGAACGTTTCATAAACGATAGAGACTTATTTACTAACTGATAAAGTCTCGAGATTGCTGTAATAATATTTATTATTTGATACGTCATCGATATAAATTGCTTTATCAACTTCCATTGTTGTTTCCTACTGCAGAAGGGGCAACTTTTTTTTCCTTTGGTCAATGCGAATAAAATTTGAATAGTGTTTTGCATATTAAACTCTTTATTGTGGTTCGGCTAGTTTGTGGTGGTTGGTAGTGTGTTTTACATAGTTCAAGAGTCGCAGTACGGCTGACGGCGTGACACCAGCAATTCTGCTTGCTGCAGCAATCTGTCAAAGCATGAGTGGTATATTTTTTAATATGACAATGATGGAAATGCTTGGTAAAAGTAGTCTGGCTTAGGTAACTTAGGTAGTTCCCAGTTGCTTACAGTTTGTGGTTGTGCTGCTGCTAACTTCTCCGTTTCTTCAGAGGAGAGACACAGTGAGCTCCTGTACAATTTGGAATTATTGGAATTTGGAATTATTGGAATTATTAACTTAATGTATAAATTTGATAAAATCTTACGATAAAACAATATTAAGAAGCCTCAGTGACTTTGAAATCACAATTCTTAGGATTAGCCTATCGATCATATTGAGTACTATGTAATTTGTTGCAGCTGTGACCAATAATATTCAATCAAAACTCCATATAATATTCGTTTAAAGAATAGATTGAACAAAAAATATTAACGACTTACGAAGCGTAGTTAATGTCCTTTGGAATAAAGATGCTTTCATGTCGTCTTATTTCATGGACCTCTTCCAGTTGACTTTTGACTGCATTAGCATACATAGCTTCGATCTACAAGTAATTTTCAATACAATAATTAGAATTGGACGTTAACACCATATATGCTCATTAGAATTATCTCAATACCTTAAGTCTTTTAGCCAAAGATGAGTCTCCTGAAAATTGTGCCAGTTCATCTGGTATTATGTTAATAATATTCTCGAAGGATATATCGTCATTAACCATACTCAAAATGTCAAATGCTGTAGTTTCCAATGGATTCTTAGATATTTTCTTTCGAAGCAATCGCCGCCATTGGTTTATTGGCTTTTTTACTGATTTCAAGATTTGAATTGCCTCTTGCATTTTTGTTCGCATGCGTAGCATAACGTTGTAACGAGTTTGTGAAACACAGCCAGTCAAGTAGCCCTTTTCTGTAAGTCTTTGATCAGCATTGTCAGGACGTAGACTCAATCGAAATTCGGCTCGACTTGTGAACATTCGATACGGCTCGATTGTTCCTTGACTGGTGAGATCATCGATTAAGACTCCAATATAACCCTCAGTACGATTTATAATAAGCGGTGGCTTCCGTAAAACCTGTGGAAACGTAAAAAATATATCACATGCACACAAAAATCTGTGTATAAACTACTGAAGAATGAAAATATACGATATTTACCCGCGCAGCGGCATTTGTACCTGCGACAATTCCCTGTGCTGCAGCTTCTTCGTATCCAGTTGTACCATTTATTTGACCAGCCAAGAATAAGCCTGGAACTTTTTTCGTCTCTAATTCGTAATTCAATTCTCTTGGATCAATGTAATCGTATTCCACTCCATATCCAGGTTTTACTGTAAAATAAATAACAATTTGAATATAACAGTTTTAAGTATTTACTGAATTCTCTGTATTGTGATAAAATATAATCTGTTACATAATGTTGTATTATATATACCTAGTTTTGCATTTTCTAATCCTCGAATACATTTGACCAATTCCTCCTGTTTATCTGCCGGCAATGTACACGACATTCCACTGGGATATATCAATGGTGAATCTATACCTTCCGGCTCTAACCATATGTAATGCTCCGTTATGCCAAAGCGTAGAATTTTACTCTCAATACTAGGACAATATCTTGGACCTGTCACCTCTTCGGTAACGTGTCGATTACAATGTAAATTGTCCTTTATGATTTTGGCAACAGCTTCATTGGTTTTTGTTAGGTAACAAGGTAATTGTTGATCCGCAGGTATCCAAACGCGATCATTCAAAAAAGAAAATGGCTCTGGTGGGTCATCCGGTAACTGAATTTGACATTTTGTGAAGTCAATTGTAGATTTCTCCAGTCGTGGTGGTGTACCTATATGAAAACATTTAAGTTACAAAACTTGAAAGCAAAGTTATAAATGAAAATTTATAAAACTTTTGATACCAGTTTTTAATCTGCCCATGCGGAAACCTAATCTTTCCAAAGTATTTGCTAGGCCAATACTAGGTTCATCACCGATTCGACCAGCTGGTCGTGTTTCTAATCCAATATTTATTTGTCCTTTTAGGAAAGTACCCGTAGTAATCACAACTGTATCACTTAATATCTTCAAACCATCCTCTGGGAAATAGTAAGCAGTATTAATAACAATTTTATAAATAATATTTGAATTATACCTACTGAGAATAATTCCAGAACATTTAGATGAATGTCCTTCTAGGATTAAATCTTCTACAGCCGATTCACAGATTTCCAGTCCAGGCGTTGAGAAGAGTTCTGCTTGCAACTTTTTCTTGTACAGTGATCGATCTATTTGGGCCCTTAAACCCCAAACTGCGGGCCCTTTTCGTTTATTAAGAATTTTGTAGTGAACTCCAGATATATCACATATACGACAGCAAACACCATCCAATGCATCCACCTCTCTCATTAAATGACCTTTGCCAATTCCACCAAAAGATGGATTACATGACATTTCTCCTAATATAAAAAACAAGTATCATTAACGTTTATTCAAATATTAGGATAATCATATTAATATGATACATACCTATTGTACTTTTTTTATGCGTTACAAGAAGGGTTTTCGCACCCATTCTTGCTGCAGCTGCACATGCTTCTGTGCCAGCATGTCCACCACCAACCACAATTACATCATACTTATCTTGAAAAATATTAGTAACTATATGCCTAATTGGTTTATAGTATAATGTAGTATATCTTATACTGAATAAAGAATATTTAAATTTGTTGATTGACATATTTTAGCACGTTTTATCATTAATTATTATGGAATATAATAATCACTTTCTTTTAATTTCCTGTAAAAAGAAATGTATCTCAGTGCATCCTGAATCTTTGGTAGTATTAGCATTTTACAGATATCCTCCTTATTTGTAAATTCGAAGTCCTTATAGACTAATTTTTTCAAAAAAGCAATAACAAAGCTGAAACAGTTATTAGTATTTTCATTGTAGTTTGTAATGCTCCATTTTGAATCCTTGGTTATTATATCTATAGTGTTATCCCAATGAGATTCCCATGAATCTGAAATTATTTTAAATGCTAAGCAGCATTGCCATTTGAAATTATCATTGATTACAAGTCCATTTTTGTCATATTCAAAAATGTTTCCATTGGAATTAACTATACCTATATGCAAATCATCAGTAGCATTATAGTTATTCAAAAAGTCCCCTTGGGATGGCCTAATAATAATAGTATTTGGATTATCTGCAGCATTAACAAATGGATAAGGCAAACGAAATGGCTCCAACATAAAAGTAGATACAAATTCTTGGCAAATAGGACATTTTGCTGGTACTGTTTTACAAAACACTGACTTAGAACTGCAATGCTGAAAGCATAATATTCCTGGGTCTGAATTCATGAGGACCGTCAGGATGACTGCTAATAAGTACACTTAATAAACTTAATATATAACTACGCAAGCAGTAAATAATATATCGTCCCTTGATCAAACTATGATCAAATCATATGAATTAAATTAATAAAATTACAAAAAAGTAAGGTTAAAAACCTTGCAACAATAATTTTTCTATTATTACTTTATGTATACCTTTTTAATACAATGCTTAGCATAATATCAGTCACAATGAATACAATTATCGGTAGAATAAATCCACGAATCTCATCGAACTTTAAAAAAAGGTAGACAATAGTCATTAAATCTTCAGGCACGATCCGTCTGTT
The DNA here is from genome assembly GCA_030142655.1 of Trachelus tabidus. Lineage (NCBI taxonomy): Eukaryota > Metazoa > Arthropoda > Insecta > Hymenoptera > Cephidae > Trachelus > Trachelus tabidus. The sequence continues at coordinate 1,186,059 of JARQTI010000144.1, forward strand.
CGTTTCCTCTTACACTCACCAAATTGCGTCTCAAAAGAAATAAAAAAATTTACCATCAGTACTATACATAAAACGGCAATTACGCACAATTTGATTCAAGGTAAAAGCTAATACTCGAAAATGAGTACACATGTCTTCATCCACATAATATGTAGGGTAAGAATGCTCGCAAACTTAACGCCAAATCCACATTCTAATATGGTCTTTAAATTGACTTGCGCAGTAAAGCTAATAGTTCGTAATGGTACCATCACAGAGTGAGCCGCGCTGCAGTAGTAGCAGCTGATCTGCTGAGTAGTGCAGTACACCTGTACCGCGCTGAAACGGTGAACGCGTAGAGGCGTGCTTAATTCATAAAGCCGCAGTGTCGTGCATCGCCTAACCGTGATTTCGTGTTCGTGACTACCAAATCACCAGAAACGGAGACACTACAAGTTATCCGCAGTGAGAGAGAAAGGAATTCCGTGGAACATTAATAACTGGTAAGTTCTAGGTTAAAAGACATTGAACTTCCTGTCGTCTTAACGTTTTTGACAATTAAGGAAACCCAATCACAACAAGTTTACACAATTCGTCTTGTCAACTTATTTTCCTAATAAAGTCTGATGTATTCATCTAAAAATCATAAAAACCATTCGCTACACGCGTACCTCGAGGTGACTGACACCTGATGCGTCAATGACCACGCATGTGAGAGTAGCATGCTGCTCACTCATATCAAGCTTCTCATTGAACTTGGAATTAAAGTCGATAAAATACAAAAGGAAAAAGAAACTGTAACCTACGGGTATACAAGTATCTCTAGGAATTGAACGCGCTCGTGGGAATTCTATCTGGCGATCTACTTGACCATGAGAAATTTCACGCTCGTTCAGCTTTGGGAATCAGATTTATGTATTTTAAGGTCCTCGCTATAATTGCAGTTACGCTCGCACAGACAACGCCATGAATTATAATTTATCGCAAGATAGTCAATTGGGAATTTACGTAGTGAGAACTTGGATCTAGAAAACTTCTCGACTGAATTACAATGGTTGTTCGCTGAAAATTGTCGTTTTGTATTCGGGCCACGTTGCCAACGTGCATAACGGAATTATTTTGTGTCTCTTGCATTTCGTGACAGCAGAGTGCAGCGAAGGTAGAATATATGGCGATAGATCCGAGAACGTAAAATAATTGCGCTCAAATATATATCGCATGCTAGATCTATAATAAACCAGATATGAAATTTCTATCGTGGTGATGCGTCAAGGAGAATTCCAGTGCAAATGATTTGCGGTTAGGCGAAACGAAGAATCAAATTAAGCGTGACCAGCTGCACGTGCAATTTTACGATGCGTTTCAACAACTATATAGAGATTCGTTTTGCACTTTGATAACATTTTCTTCTCAATTTTTAACTTGACGATAAATAATGACCTTATCAAAAATTGTATAATTTCGTTATAACAGCATAATCGGTGTATAATTTCTTTTCCGTCATGCTTGTGAGGTTTCAAACAACAGTTTTAAAAAAACTATTTTTGACTTCTCGGACATGTACAAATTTTTCTTCTATAGACTTATTAACAATTTCACATTCTTGAGGGTTACGCAAGAAAACAATGTTTCGTAGGCAGAATACTTAAGTTTTCATCAATTTTCGAAGAAGGCGCGATTAACCCTATAAATCTTACTGATATCCATACCTTGTTCGTGGTTGCTACTATTCACAGAACTCACCCCGAAACACTCCCAGTTCCATTTCCTCGAAACATCACGAAAATACCCCACGTCAATCAATTACGTGAAAAAGAAAATAAGAGCACGTCTTCGTAAAACGATAACAAAATTGTCCATAACTTTTACAACTTTTAAGAATAAAAAGAGATCTTTCCCCCCTTTGTATTTCTGCATCCCAACGGTTAAGCTCCAAAACAAAGAGAATTGACTATACAACAAACTCTACGATGCAAACTAATTGTAAGTTACAATCCGTATACCGATTTTACATAAAGTTACTAGTAATACATAATGTACACAGGTGTTATTATATATCATACTGAATTAAACTTTAGGGTTATTCAAAAGCAATTCGTTTTAAACTTTGAAGCTGTTGCCTTAAATGCTTCGAAATATATTTTTTTTAGCAGCAGAAACATTCTTTTTTGATATGTGTGAATCCCATGCGAATATGAGAGGTTAATTTTGTTTAACGATACCATTACTCCAAAGCATTGACTATATCTGTCTCTTTTCTTTCTCCCGTTTGATTTATTCTACCTGTTAATTACGACGCACGAAGTCACGTCACTCGATGTTCCTGTTAACGACATTAAATGCGATCGTTTTATTTGAATGAGCGTCGGTGTTTAATAGGAACGTCAAACCCATGGCTCAAACAAATGTAACTCTTGTTACGGCAGCGCTGATATTAATATGGAGCACGCAGCACGTACATACGTGCATATGTGATGTGTCAATAATTTCATCGCAATATCATACCTATAAGAAAGTCATCCCGTTATCGTAATCGGAAGCGTGAAACAAGACAATATCCATTTACGTGACTCGAAATTCGCACAACATCGAGTTATCGCAAATATACGGGTTTTCCGTGAATTTTGCTCGATTTCTTCTTCCCTTGGTCTTGAACAAGTCACGCAATTATTCTCGACTCAAGATTGAAGCGATAAATATATAGAGGGTGACCAGATTATACGACATAACAGAAATATCTTCTCTCGTCTCTGTCGTTATAATAAAATCTGCCTTTTTTCGGGTTCCCCATTTTTGCCCTCCTATTTTTTGACGTGTCAGCTGTGCGAATCTAGAGTACACGCGAACTTGTGGCGCATGCACTTTTTCACGTGGAATATACATAAAGTTTATATATTTCAATATGTATAACTCTTTTTTTTTTCTATGCCAACAGTATCACGTTACCCTTTTGTGAAACGATGGAAAAAAACACTCGGTAGATGCGAAACGGGCATCGCTTGGTCTCCTTGTCTCTCTCTCTCTTCTAGTCTACTCTCTCGCCCATTGTGAACTGTACCGCGTGTCCCTTGCGCACTCGCTCCCTGCGGCCATTATTCCATGAAAATTGAGCGTCCATTGGAAATTTCAATATCCGACGGACAGGCCAGGATACGAGCCTCGGATCGATGATAATTTTAATTGAAATTCCGTAGATTCCGGACAAGTGGCGAAGAGGCACTTAAAGGGCGAATTGGTATACGGGAGGTCCGTGTTGAGTGCGTAACGAGCCATCGTCGACTCGACTGGCCAATTTTCAATTAGCATTCTTGATTTGAACATTTTTTTTTACTTCTGCTTCTCGCTTTTACTTTTTCTCTCGTTGTTACCGTTTAACGTGACTTTTGTCTTTCTTGCAAAATATTTCCTTGCTTACAATTTTCTTTTTCGAAACACGCTTTATGATTGGTCTATGCTTGCGTGTGCTTTATTAATATTTTCGGCACTGTGATGCGACCTCATAGTGGATTTAAAAATAGTTCGTTTCCCGGATTGTATTTATTTCACTTGTTTTAACTGTAACGGCTGGATATGAAAACTAGGCACGGATAATTCATGTGAAAATTTTTATCCGAGGATTCTGTCCAGTATTTTGGGCCACGTAGCGATTACACATTCAATTACGTGGGACGTTTCAATAAGTAATGTAATACAGAAAAATTAAATATATATCAATGCAAAACTATGCACATGCATGACTTTTATAACAAACATTTTATGCGGAGTCACATGTGCCATTTTCCAAGGCGTTTTTGTGAACTGCCGAGAAAAAAGAAGACATTGAACAAGTCGAAAGGCTATAGTATAGGGTTCGTATAAACCTACATGCCAATTTGCTTAGCGTTTTTGAATATTTTTGCAAGAGCATCAATTTGACGTAACGCAGTTAATAGGTTATGAAAATGATTTACGTTGTTCTGCTTCGTGGTTACCTTGATATCCGTTGTGACTATTTTGCGAAACGGATAAGGAACGCGATAAAATATATTTGAACTTGCGATGTAACAAAGGCAACAGCAATGAGTTTTATCATTGTTAATTTCCCACGAATACAATTTTTTTTAGTCGTTTCTTACAAAATTTACTTTTAATCATTCCCGATAACGTTTAATAGTTTCAGAAAATTGTTGTTCAGCAATCGATTATGCATTGTTCGCTACGTTTTGTTTCGACCACGCTATTAGGGTTCATAATTTTTCATTCCTCTTTTACGAAACCCGTCATTCTCCTTTGGCAAGCATATCAACTAAGAAACGTAAAGAAGTATTCTCCTCTCCTCTCCTCTCCTCTCCTGGTCACCATTTTCTTTTATCTCTACATCCTATACATTATACAGTATACCATGCGATGATCCATTTCACGCGATACAAACAATCCGCCTCCACATAATTATATGAAAGTAGGGACTGATTAATTAGTCGGGATTTCGTAATTTCACAGCGGGAAACGGAATTGTTACATCGGTTGAAACGTATTCCACGTGAAAGTTCATTTCCTCGATTCGTTAATCAGTAAATACTGAAAATTGTGAAGTGGACGGCTGCCAGTGCGCGTTTCACGATTTCAAAGTACGACGTTCAATCACTATAACAACGAACTGGAAACTTTTTCATTGGTCTCGACGATCTTGCCTTAAAAATCCACTTTCCAAATGGCACCACTAAGCGACGCGATCCCATGAATTCCAAGTCTCTTCGCGAAGGGGTTAAGACTACTGTGCTGATCTTAGAAAGGTAACGAACCTACTCGAAGAACCAATTCCAGAACTGGCAGTGCCGTTCCGGTAACTACTACGGACCAGTCACTTTCGGGATTATATATCCCACGGGATTGGAACTATCGGCGAAACTACCGCAGTTTCAGCAATGGAGTCTTTCAACTCTTTCAGTTGAAAAATACTAAAATTTGATACCTTTAAGAACGCGCGATACAAAACATAGGGAATTGCGCTAAATATGTGTGTGTATATATATATATATATATATATATGATCTTTGTTTTATTTTCTTTGTTCACCCGGACAAACCCGTTTTCCTGTCCTACGCGGTTCTCATCGAGATTTTTCTTATCTGTACAATTCCTGCTCCGGTTGCTGCTTCATCTGGTCCATGATGGACTCTCGGTATATAGACAAGTTTCAGGAGCAGTCTTCGGAGAACGTTCTCGAGTTCACGGACGAATACCTGACTTTCCATTTATTCACGAATTTGAGAAAACCTCAGCTTTACGGTCATATCTCTTCGTCTCCCTATTTTTGATGCCGCTTGAATAGCAAACACCCCCTTTTTTACGAAGCGGCAACGTTGCCCGAGAATACCTGCATGCATATTTATATGCCTGCTTTGACATTTGCAGTTTTCAGATTTTCTTTTTGTACTATATTTCGCACATGAGGTATCATTACGATAGACGTTTTTTTTTTTCACAATCGATTGCAAATTTGTCATTTTTCTTTTACGATACACGTAAACTGTATACAGCAAGCTGGCAGATAATTTCAAAAATCTCCAATAACGAAGACACCAATTCGATAGGCCAGAGAAATAAGTCCATAATTTTCCTTCGACATGTCCACCGGACTAACAAACTGGGCGAATGCCGGCGCACGAGATTTTTCTCGTTAATTTATGGGGCACGACATGCAGGTACCTACAGCCTGGCAAATGGATGTGCGTGCCGCTGCAATTCTGCCGAACTTTATTCGCCTCTTTTTTTCCCTTTTTATTTTTTAACATCCACGAAGCCCAGTCGGCATATCGGGGTTCCGTAAAAATTTTCGGGTGAAAACGAAAATGCAAATTGGCCCGCGCACGAAACAAACACGCCGCGCCGCGGCAGCCGGAACGCACAGCGATGCGCATCGTGCTCGATGCAAATTCGTTCGAATTCCGTTCGAACGGAAAATATTTTCAGTTTAATAAGCGGGTTCGGGCTGTGCCCTTCTTTACAAGGGACGAGCTACGAGCACATGTACAATGCACCGTGAAAGGAAGAATATGCACTGTACCTCGCGAGAATATTCAAATCCGATTTCATTATCTGTCACGTGCACTCCTGGAACTTAGTTATACCGGATTGCAGGTATTTACACTGACCATATGGTGTGTACTCCGTTATGAATTTGTATATAAGTACCATAGTACGTTCTGGAATACAATTCCTTTGAATATATTTAACATTGAGATACACATTAGTACGCTTGGACGTATGTACGTACAAGTATGCGTAAACAGATTTGTACCAAATCCCTTTGTACCGGCAGTATTTACCCGTCGAGTGAGCCACTTCCTTCCTGTCTGATGTCAGCCTGAATAACAGTGCAAACAAGAGGCGTGCAGATTAATTCTTGCGAGATAATCCGAGAAGCCAGCTTAGCCCGGCTAAGACCCGGCTGAGATATTCAGGGGAGCATACCTAAAAATCGTGTACCGACACACGCTGGCACCCGAACGAGCATCTTGGATTCGGTATAAAATCTGTCCGAAAGATCTTATACGAATCGTTTTATGACACTTGACTTGGAAAAATGAAATCAAGTCCCACGCGTCTCGGTTAGACGTTCCGTAGGTGGTGCAGTCGCCTGACATGGAGAAGATCCAAAGAGAATGGACGCTGATCACGCAACCGGCAATCGGTCCGGAAAGATCCTAGAAATCGGCAATTCATGGCCCACTTCCGTTCGGGAAAGTTTCGACTCCTTCAGACTTTTACTCGACTACTTCGTACAACCTTGTCCATTCGTCTTGGACTCACGTGGACGCTATACGGGAACAGCCGATCTAGTTAGAGGGGTGGGCAGGTTGAACGCAGGACTTTTCCGATAGTTTCACCAAGGAAGTGTACTCGTGGTGGAATTTATCTGAAACCGAGTATAGCGAAAGACAAAGGGTCAAGAAAGCAGCGAAGCTAGCCCGTAAAAATATATTGAAACTGAATTTTCTCTGTATATTATTAGCGTGGCTGTAACCGTACCACTAAGAATTTCAGTGACCTTTGACACACTCCCCTCCCCGTCCCTGTAATGATCGATATCTGACGATTTAATATTAGTTTCCACTGGGGAAATTTCTGTGAAAAACTTTCGATCTCGCGGAACAAGCCGGATATCCAATCGGAAGGGAAATGGGGGCGGAGTTATTCAAACGGACTTTTCTCATCAATCACTTGGTTTATAGACGGAAATCTTGCCATCCTCTCCGAGTTCCATCCGGAGTCACGTACACATTCCTTGCCTGGAAGCCATATATGTATTTTAATCTGACGTATAGGTCCTGTATATATCGTCCGTCGTAGTCGCTGCAAAATCCCGTGGTAACTACGAATTTCGAAATACCAGTGCAATTCGAAGCAGCGTTATCTCGCCCGACGACGACGCCGTCGTTTTGAATTCTATATTAACTCGAATTGCCTTCCCAGCCGCGTTAGATCGTTTAACGGAATTACGGTATATAGGTGGGGCATACGTGACGACATGGGCCAGAATGCACCACGCGTAAATTTTCCAATTAACGGCAATTTTCTTTCCTATAGTATCAACGGCGTAACGTTCTTTCGCATCAGCACGATAAATTCCTTTTGATTTTACTGCATGTGCACACAATGCACACACACACACACAATCACTTATAGGCGCACGTACATGTAGACGTAGATAGGTCCATGAGCGCAAGACATCGATCTCACCACGACGAAGAGCGTCGCGACGGAATTCGCAATTTTCTGCGGATTAAAGCCAAGCTTTTCTCTTAGTCCAGGAGGAAAAGAAACGGCGACGTCTGTGCGCACAACGTTCTTCCCTCTTTTGTCTTTATCTCTATTTCCTTATTTGCCTTGCTCTTTCGGTGCGAAACCTCGGCAATGAATCTTTGGATTTTCAGCGTTGGATAATTTTTTTTAAAGCGTCCACTTTCAGTCCTTTCGTTCAATGTTTTAATGGCAGGTATAAATATGTACTCCGTATCCATACTCATTGTGCGTGGACGCTGGAATCGTTCCGCCTCAACTTTTTCGGCTGTTACGTCACTCGAGCATAACTTCTAATCGCGCTATCTTCTAGACCTAATATCTGCGTCACTCGATGCGACTAGCATATGTATTCCAATGCGATTACCAGCCGCGATACTGCGGCCAGGTCCCTCGCTCGTGAGGGTTTCCCCGGATTATAGGGTTCCAGATTGAACACGGGGGAGAGATAGGCTAATACGGCACATAAAGGAGACTGCGCATGCTAAAGGGATGAGTCGATCCGGGATTAGGGATTATGAAATATTTTTATTCTTATTTTCTGTCTGTATTCATATTTTTGTATAATCATTGGAAGTGCACTGCGGGATCCATTGCTGCACTGGCTTTAATGAATTACATTCAGTTCGCCAATCTGCGGTTATCAATGGACTCCGTGGTTAGTCCTGAAGGAGAGCCACGATCAGTTTGGTATTGCTTGGAGGAGAAGTTAAACCCAGGGAAACTGTCGATTTAAATTGAAGTGGATACTTACCATTCTAATGTGGTAAAGTGGTTAATTCAAAGCAAGAGGGAGAATTCCCGTAGACAGTTAATTCCACGTAGTACAAGGAGCAAGGAATGGACGAGGTCATAGATTCAACAAAGCCCAATAAATTATTCAGTCGGCATGGGTGCGATGAACCGAAGACTAACCATGAATATCGACGTATAGTTAACCTAATTACACTGTGCTCCGTCGCTTCTAGAAAATTCGAACAGGTGTCGAAGGGTACAGATATGTTGTTCGAACTTGCATGCAGAAGCAGAAAAAACAAATTCATTCGTATTTTGTATTTACCTCGATGTTTTCTGTAAGGGAATTTAGCTGCAGCGCCACAGTCAAATCTCGGCTAATTTCTGTACTACTTTAAGGCACTATTATTACTTGCATTCATCCGGGTACACTCACGGCTTCTCTTGGAGAAGCTAAGGACGACGGGCAGCAGCTTACGCTCGTCTATAAGGCACGGTCAGTACTCTCTCCATTTAACTCTCGTAGTTCCTCTTATCCTTTGCTCTTGTTTCTTCTCTTTGGTTTACTTTCCGCGCGCTCTACGGCTTTGCTGCGCAGTCTAAGTGCAATTGCCAGGAACAACCACGAGAACCTTTGATGCCATTTTCGGGGCCACGGACTAGCTGCTGGCTAAGCTTTTGGATATATGTGTACTGTCTACGTGCGAGTAAGGAAGCATTGCTACCAACAAGGTAGCGATATATACAATAATAGCGATACATATCTTATGGCAAGTTAACAGTTACGACTTCATGTCTTCTATACGCAAGCGATACGACGATTGAAGAATGAAGTTGGTTTCTCCTTTGCTGCTTCATCGCAGAAACTAATCGATTCCGCGCGACTTTTACGAAGATTATTTTTTTTTTTCTTGAATCGAGATCTGGAATCCCTGTTGATTTACCAGATCAACGAATCAATTAAGTAACCCGTAATGGAGCTTGAGGCCATCTCTTGTTCTTTAGGAGTTTACCACCTGGCGGCGTCTATTTCTCTCCCCCCATCCCTTCTCCATATATGTATACACACACACACAGAATTCAGATGCATGCGAAAGGAACTCCCATTTATTTCTGATCTGCTGGAAATTGATATGTGATAACTGCACAAGCATAAGACAAATTGGATCATCCCATTGAAAAAAAAATGAAAGTTGACCATCATTGACTGAATGTTATAACGGGATCTTCCATCTCCCTTAAAGCCCTACAACTTCTGTCTGAAATGTTTTTTTTTATATATGGTTTCGTTTTCGAAATAATTGACCTGGTCACTATAAATGTTCCACCCTGTACACACACATATATATATATATCCTAGGATCCTAAGATCTCAGTGATCGGTTTCCGGTTTTCTGGTATGTTGCGTGAGTCATCATTGTCGGAAATCGACTCCACCAGCCTTTACGGAGCTTAACCCTCTTTTGCAGTAGAGCCCTGCCATTGCATACCGGTTATTGGATATCGCATTCCTGTCGATAGTTTCGATCCCTGCCAGTCTCTGCCAGTCTCTGGCAATACCCTGGCAAATCGAAGTTTCCAGGAAGGTTGAAAAGTCTCAGGATAACGATTGCTGTGCTCTCGTGAAAGAAGAACGATGCCTTTTTAGAACGACCAGCGTGTTATGCATTTATGGACATTTTTATAGCTGCTAAATTCTACGAACTCTAGATAAAATATATGGGGTCACTACAGCTGGAATACGACCATTCGCTTCAGAATCCATTGAATCTATGGATTTTATTGATTTTTTATAAAAAAATTTATAAATCAATCGAAACGTCTTTAAGTGCGTTGAATATCCATCTGCATTGCGTTTCGATTAAAATATATCATTTTTCCTAAGAAAGCTTCTTCCGAAAATTTTCTCTGATGTTTTGGGTAAATCATATTGCTTTCGTGATGATTTCTATTACTTATCGACTCTATGACACAATCGGATTCGATCAAGGAAAAATACTTCTCGGTAAAAGATAAACTACGATGTGGCACAGTGGTTGGATTTTTTGGACTTTTAATATCTTCGTCGTTAGAGCGGGTGGTTAATGGCCCTCTCTGTTTCTCATTACCGTAAACCTTTAATTGGCTAGGATCGATGGCACTAATTACAATCCAATCAGGATCACCTACGCTAAGCTATTGTCACTTCGTGTACGTACATACTGTATACATATAGATATATAGATATATAGATATTTTGCTGATCCTTGCTATTCTATTGATATCTACAAGGATATCTCGCCTTTGACTATCCTAGTAATCCTGATTAGAATGCACAATACGATCCTAGAGTAGCTCACCACGCTAATTTATGGTCATTCGTACGTAATTAATAATGCAATTGAAAAACTTAATATAGACGTAATCTACTACATTTATTTAATTTATCTCTACCTGAGTCAAAAGGAGACTTTTTATTTTATTATCGCTTCTACATAATATAAGTGTAATATATAATATAATATCATTCAATCATTCGCACATAAAATTACATTTTTTATGTTTCCATTCCGACTACAGCTGGGATCTTTAATCAGTACACTTATTCATCAATCCTAATGTCAATAAAACGATTGATAAAGCGATACGCCAATAATTTTTATTGGACAGATTAAGTACTGGTATGGATTGCGAGTGGCAGTATTTCCTCTTCCGACTCCCTAAAATCGATGAACCGTAACGTAATACCTGCCGCTTCCCACCTCAATCCTACCAGAACAGCCAACCGCTCCGTTGTCATTTGCTTTTGGATGAAACCGTGCAATCTCTAGTTACCGAAATACACGCGTCACCCCATAATTTTAAAGCCGAGCTTACAAGCTTCTCGGATTTCAGCAAAATTTCCCTCTTGCTCGTTCTTCCCTCTCAATTATGCTTACTAGTCATGGTATTAAGGCTGAGTCGTTTAACTTGGCACAAACGAATATCTCGGAAAGGAGACATTTCACGAAAAAAATGTTCAAACGAATTTCCTTTGGTTTCGAGGGGGAAAGAAAGTGCTGTACCGTTATTTTTTGATCGCGGCGATTTTCAAGGTCTTTCGAAGGTCAGCTTGGCTCTTTTAAATGCGAACGTATATTTTTTAACGCAGATCGTCACGCTGTACAAAAGACCAATTAACTTTTGCTTGAAACATTTTTTTAATAGGATCAGTATTTTCAACAGGAGAAGAAAAAAGTTAACTAAGGCTTTCTTCTAGCTTACTTGCATTGATGTCGAAGGACACTATTTTGAATAGATATTATAATATTATTTAGCGACATTAACAATAAATAGGTTATTTACCCCAAAAAAAAACATCAATTGACTTTTTTCTTCTCTTTCGATTTTCGTATCTACAAAATCGCTATACTTATTAATAATACCGGGTTGTACGCTTAACGTTGAAATAATATTGAAAATATTGGTCCTATTAAAAAATGTTTCAGACAAAAGTTAATTGGTTTTTTATATAGCGTAACAGTCCGCAATAAAAAATATGGGTTCCCATTTAAAGAAACAAAGTTAACCTTAGAGAAACCTTGAAAATCATCGCAAATAAAAAATAGCTGTACAGCATTTTTTCCCCCCCTCGAAACCAAACAAAATTTGTCTAAACAATTTTTTCGTAAAATGCTTCCGTTCCGAGATATTCGTTTGTGCCAAGTTAAATGAATCACACTGTACGCGTATTTATGTCGCTTATTCTTTCAGGCAGAAAATGTCTTCGACTGCTACAATATACACAAAGCAATATGCCACAATTCTATTATATATACATATGTATATATGTATATGTAGTGTAACAGTAATTCCGCGAAATCAGAATTAAGAAGTCTTTCACCGCGACGAATTCCCCCATTAATTTTCAAGTTGCACCACCTGTACAACGGAGTACCTCGAAGTCTCCGCAGGAAGTTTGCGTCGCTCGAGTAATTTTCTATTTCGGATATCCGAGGACAAAGTCATCTTCTCGGATCTCTTCTTACTCATACTCACAAATATTAAAAAGACGAGGATCTCTCGGCGAAGAGTTTCACGCTCTCCCGAATCCTCCTTCGCCGGGACTTTGAAGATAGCAAACGCATTCGCGTTTCCAAGCCACGGCAGAACCTTTATATCTGCACGAAGACAACTTCTATATATAAAATATATATGTGCATGTATATATAAATACCTACCGTTTAAACGCTCTTGATCCGCTTGCGTGGATATTGGATCTCAATTCTCCTTCTTCCTCCTCCTCCTTCTGCTCCTACTCGACCTTCCTCCTTGGGAGCAGCATGAGAAAGGTTGTGGAAGTGATCCAGATGGATGAGCAGAATGCTGGATAAATAGATATCAGGAAACCGCTGGCTCGGCTTCCTTCCCTGTTATGGGAACGCGCCTAACTCTTGTCGACGTCTTCAAGAAGTTGGGAAGCTCTCCTATACTTTCTATACACTTTATCGGCTATTCCGCTTTTGTGTACACTTCATCATTTGGCCCTGTACCATACTGCGGGAGCTATATCCTTGCACCCTGGATCGCAGCCAATAGTTTCCGTATCCTGCGCGAATCTCCATTGGGCAAACAGTGTTGAGCTCATTTCGTATTCCACGTAGGAATTAACGATCTTCCATCCGATTCCTGCTGTCTCGCGCTCTCTCCTGGATATTCCACGTCTTGAAATATCTCGATTTTTCATATCTCCCGCGGGATGAACAGTTTCCAAGGACCCCCCCCCCCCCGCTATGTCCACAAAGACTCGCTGATGTACCCAGTCCGCGTATCTTGAGAATTGGCTGCGTATTACCCGTGTACACGTTAGCCCCTATCCTTATACCTAAAATATAAGTCCCAACGAATAAGATGGTCCTGCTTTCCTAACCTCAAAGTATCCTGTCTCATTCAACTTCGATACTTGCTTTCCCTATAATCAAATCCTCCCGTTGTCCCGACGATGACAAGGTGTAATCGCGTGTTGCCACAAGGAAGATTAGAAGCCTTGGTCCTGATCTTAGGCTTGTTTACAAAGCTCTTTGCGGTGAGACGATTGTCGCTCCCGTCTTTGCCAAGGAGATTCCGTCGTTCGTTACGAGTGACCTCGGATTCGAGAAATACGTGTGAATAATTAGCTTGCTTGTTCGGACTTGTCAATTACGTTCTATTTTTAGCGTCCTTTCATTACAGGCGCGCTCCTTGCATAAAGGAAACAAGTAAATAGAGGAGCCGGCCGAAACGAACCGCGTGAAAAAAAAAAGCTTTGGTAAAACACTGAAATTCACAACATCGGAATTATTAATCGCTCCTCCCGACGACGGGCTCGTGGTTTCGGGGCTCACCGCTAAGCGTCGCGTCGACGCGCGGACGAACGGCCGCTAACGATGGTTAACGGCCAAACGAAACAATGAGTGACGGCTGGTACACTTCCACCATAGCTCTCGTATAGATCCAGTCGGGACACCAACGGCTACGCATTCTCCATGTTGGTTTCAGGCTCTCTTGTGTCAAAGCTCGTAATTCCATTTGCACTGCGGAGCCAATCAGCCAATCCATCCTGTATAATTATTGCTGTTTCACGTTAAGCTAATACAGCTCTGGTTGACCTGCGATCCTGGATGCACGTCGGTGCCGTCACGCGGCAGGATGGAACGACCTTCGATCCGGCAACCTGGGTCAGCTCCTACCGAGATATATACGTCACGGTTTAAGCATAGTTAGGAATCGATTGACTGTGCTACACCAAGGAACTTAATAACTGCAGGTCAGAGAAATCCTCTTGCCGTCCAGCTACGACCACTTTTGAGTGACCAAGCACTTTCCTATCTACCCAAATTCCGTAAAACTTTCTGGCTCCGGTCAATCGAATATCCCAATTGCATTAATTGCGCGCAGAGAACTCTCGGCGGGAAATTTGACTGCTCTCGAGTGACCTTCGTGCTCGTAATTCAACCGACGTTCAATGTTAATTAATTCACTGTGCTGTTTCAATGGGTGTTCCCTTGTTCCTGGTTACCGCCGTCATCTGTTTGCTGTGTATGCATTAGCTACGTGCGGGCGTATTGAGAGAAATTCCGAACCATAGCTACTTTGTAGTGCACGGCGAGTAGAATCGGCGATGGGAATATGACAGAATGCAAGAATACTAATGCGAATCCAAAGTGCACTTTAGTTAAGTGCATATATAAAATTTACATCGCCAATGCGTTGGATCTAATGCTACTGTGTCGTACTTCGCACCACCTCCCGCTCCTCCCCCAACCTTATTTATCTCGATGCCCGTATCTCTTTCGGTGCTTCGTTTCTTTCGCGAGAGAAAAAGAAGGGGACTCCTTTAACTTTCTCCTTCTGCTCTCGTTCGTTCGCTCGCTCAACTGTTGCTTTCCTACCTCGGTGATATAATCACGCTCTCTCTCTCTCTCCCTCCTCCACCCCTCCCTCCCTCGCCCTCTCTCTCGGGAAACGCTTGACATTTACCTTCTTTCAAGGTTAGGGTGTAGGAATTTGCCGAGCGTTGATTATTTCTCCTATCGATACGCGTCTCCCCTCTCACTCGTTCTCCCTTTACCATCCCCTTGCTCTCTTCCCTTCGACTCGTTCCGACGTCGCAATATTATCGCGGCTTCTTCAGAACTCCACGAGGATCTCAGTCCCACCCTTGCGCGTCCTTAGTATTATTTTCATTTCTCGACGTCGGCAAAACCGTCTTTATGAATTTGTACATTTCGACCAAATCAACTGTTGCTCGCGTCAGGTGAAATTCCATGGGGATACACGATCCCTTCGGATTGCGAGTTTTTCGTAAACAAATGAAATCGAACGTGTCTGGAGGGTAGATGAATAATGTTTTTTTTTTCGCTGTCAGATGTAACGCGTGTATTTTTATCGTAACGTTATTTATCAGCGATAACTTATCGTCGAATTATATTACCACGGGAACGACGTCACGGCGAAGTGTTTCTTCCCGAGGGTACCACAATAAAACTTAACGATTATTTTCTCCTCGGGCCAATGTCGATTCCCGAATTGCTCTGGAATTTTTATAACTCTCTTTAGTAGAGGACAAATTGGAAATTGCGGCTCGAGTATAATTGCCGAGTCCGTTGGCATAGCACGTGTCCGTATGAGGACGTCAACCCGCGAGCAGAGTATAATCCTGCTTTTTCTCGACGTGGCACATTTTTTCGAGTGGCTCGTCCGGACATTTCATCACGTAGGGTACAGTAAACGGGCAAGTCAAGACAGTAAGGGAAAATGAGTAAAAGCGGGTTTGGTTAGGCCAAGGATCGATGAAAATTCCTACCGAAAATGAACCTGTCTTTCCCCGTCCTCTCCCTTGGTTCTCGCCTCGTTCCCGAATCCTCTCAAACGAATAGACTTGACGACGTAAATTATTGAATTCTGCTCCAGGGAGCGTGTCGTCTTGACCCACGTAGAAATATATTTCTACAATACACGTATCGTCATACGTTCATTCGCACGAGCAACTATTTTCGATCTCTTTCGGCTGTTCGTTCCAAAATTGCTTCCTCTCCGTAGCGACAATGGGCACTACGATAACCATTGATTTTATCTATACATTTCTTCACCATTTTTTTTTTTTGAAAGTAATAACGCCACTAGACGGTATACGGACCCGAAGGATGTTTGGCCCTACATACAAAAGATCGTAAATGGAAACGATTCTTCACCCTAAATCGAGCGATTGTACGTTTTCTCCAGCCAGCATTTTGTTCCTTATATAACTTCCTTCTCATTTGCCAGGATATAAAAGTACTTCGTCTTCTCGTTTTCATTTCCTATGAAATTTTCAAAGGCGCGTATTCGTCTCCCCCCAGGACATTTACGCTAATGAGAAATCATTGTCGGGCGCAGGCTGCGTGTATATATATATATCGTTTTGTGCCAAACGGCGCCTCAACTTGTGGGACACAAGGCAACTCGCAAGTTTCGCGACTCGTTGTTCCAGCCATCCTTTGTGGTTGAGGTCCCGTGCGCAATAGGCGTTAGGGATCACTGAGAGCCAGGCCCGAGAAGACAGCGAGAGGAAACTGCACGGAGAGAACGTCTCGAAAGGGATCTCAGTCTGTACTTTAACGTGAGAAAGACAAGGATAATGATATCGTATACATACACGAACAACACAGAGAAACAGCTGTGTGCCGCGTTCTCCTGTCTTGGGAATTTTGCAGTTAACTCCTGAGCCGGATTATGACGTCCCTGGTTAACGGGGGAGAGAGGGCGTCTCTCGCAAGAGAGCCAGCGAACATCCTCATTATCCGTACGAGGCTTTCCCAGGATATACTTGTGATCGTAGTCCCTCGTACTTATACCCATAGCTTTCAAGTAAAGTTACGACGTAGCTACATCTACCCGACGTGTGGTAAAGGCATAAAAGCAAGTATCGTCCTGTATGCCCAAGTCCTCACGTGAACGCTAATTTAACGCGTCTCCTAAAGTTTCCCGAAACGTACTATATACGACTTGGCTCTATGCTCGACTACAAATTGTATAGTATTTATCACGGAACAATTATCATGATCGATATCAATCAAACCCCCCCTATGGCAATTAGCAATACCCACCCCCGCTTAATTGTAAGCTGTATAATGATTTTACAAAGTCGAACAGCAGCCACGCGCGCAACGCATCCCCGCTGCTACATACAACGTGCACGTTGACTACTCTGACGAGAGTGCAAGTAAATTTTCATGGAATGTAAAAGCGAAATCGCGCGACATTCCAGAGAAGGCGAGACTGTGGGGAGAGTCGGAGAACGTGATGGTACCGAGATAGAGAGCAGCCGTGGAATCGGTCTCGGTATGGTGCCGCGATACGTTTCTAACTGCCAGAGACCGTGTGAACCTGGCCTTAAGTCTTCGTATTGTTCTTAGTCCCGACTGCGCGAGAGTTTCAAACGCCATACTTATTCCGTGCGGGTGCTCGATGTACGTATATTTTATTCCTAATAAATTAGATTTTTTTTACCGATTCAACGTGACCCTATCGATACGAAATATTTAGTATTCCTATGCATATACGCGGTGATTAATATTTTATGTACGTAGATTATCGTATTGCGATTGGTATCCCGTATAAATGATATCCATGTATATACAATGTATATCTTATGTATACATACGCCGGATATGGCTACCCCGTTGATTTTAGAGATTTACGTGGAGTAGTCGGATTTACGTCGGGGGAGACTGAATTATGCTGCAACACGAAAAACGTGACTGTATTCCGTTCCGCGGTACTTGGATCCATTTGCCTCTGGGCTAATGGATTTTGACTCTGTTCGTTTAAGCTCGGAAAATGTTTTTGTCTGCCGGCGTCCTGTGTGAGCCAGCAGGTCTCGTACTTTCTTCGGCAATACTATAGTAGGATCACTCATTCTTACCACTGTCTTGACCTGGGCTCAGCATTTTTGAGTAATTCCTTGACTCGGCAGTGAACCTTCTCGAGCTAGATAATCCAAGAGATTAGCGATGACACTGTTACGAGGGCATCCCTACTTTATCGACAGACCATAACGGTCCGACGACCCCTCGATGAACTATAAACCATTTGGATATACTTCGAGATAAGTTACTCCTGAGATGGTTGGATCCATCAGGAAGTTGCTTATGCTTTTATCTCAGCGTGTTACGAACTTGAGAGGTTATACGTAACTTCATCCGATGGACGTCACTCCGATCGTCAGAGACAATTTCCTACGATCGAATCGGCGGGATCTACGGACGAGAAACACCTTTATCTAATAAGCGAATACGTCAAAGCCTCTCGTTTCTTGATATTCAAAGAACTTTCATCCAATCCCCGAATTACGGACAAAAACATATGGTTCTCTATCGCGGTGGAAGTAGTCGTACAGCACGTTAACGGAAAAAATCGATTTACAGAAAATTCAATTACACGTGCAGTATTTATTTATGGATATTGGATGGTCAATTTATCGCGAGCATTATCTCGATCGTGCTGCTGGGAACAAATTTTTTTTTTGTTGATCACGTCACGATTATAAATAGACCAGACCGAACGCTTGCAGCCAGTTTTCAGCCCTGCTTATTTCACGGGGATGTTATTATACAGGCACAATACTCTGTGTGTTCTTATTTCCCTATCCTTTATGTGCCAATCACTATTTACATACTTACAAGTGTGTCTTTATTCCCACACACTTCAATTTGCAGTAGAGTATTGACACGACGCAACTTTTTTCACTAATCGCAAATAATCAATAAATATACAATATAGCAATTGGCTGATTATCACCGTCTCCCAGTATCTTATCGTTAAGCCAGACACTTCCTAATTTAACCCATTAAGTGTCTTCGCTACGGATAAAAACAATTGATTCCGTCGCGAAATGGGATCTAGGTATACCTATACTTCGTATAGAAAACGCAGGAGGATCCCAGGACACCGGTATTATTGTTCAAGGACATCAGGATCCTGGTACACCGGTCTTTTCGTGGAGACGAAGCGAGATCTCGGTTTGTCCCGGTGGTCGGGGGGAGGGGAGGGGGGTGGAGCGACGTCATCCGTCAACGTCGACGTTTTTCCACGCGAATTATTTTTGCTCTATTCCTTGCAGTGTCTTCCTTCCACCCCCATGTCTCCTTCAGTCTGGTCCTCGTTGTCATTGTCGCCGTCCCGCTGTCCTCTTTTCCTTCACGTTACACCGTATATACCTATATCTTTTTCCTATACCTATACTCATACCCGGGTTCCCCATCCTCGAGATTCTCGACCAAACTCACGCTCGCATGGAAACACCGTTGCCGATCGATTATCCGGCAGACCCTTTCGAGTGTCTCCCTATACTACCCTCCCAACTCGAGACTCTTCTATTTTTTTCGTCCTCTTCCCAAAAGATCGATAAACCTCTGTTCGTCGAGAATCTCTCTGGTATTCGACTCGCGGCTGGTTTGTTCTCCTATATTTACTGACCCGGAACGACCTGCGTTCCAGGTCAAACGCTTTGGGCATCGGGTTTACTTTAGATCGTACTACGTAGCCCTATTGTTTACACATACGGAAAGTAATTTTCGGCTGAACATTTAATTAACCCAACCAATCTCAAATCGGTGACTCCAGGTCAGTGCGGAAGCAGAGTAATTCCTTTATCGTGTTTACGAGAACTTTTAAAGGGTCGATCCCAAAATTGCATCGATAACGTGGTTCAATTGGTACAGGACAAAAATGGAGCATTTTCGTACCAGCATAGATATTTTATATGTCGTAGACTGTACAGTACTGCGCACAAGCGAATGGTGGTATTTAAATTCTAGTATCGGTCCATGTCTGGATAATAGTTTCAGGTACGAGATTGCTGTCTCGTACGCGGATCATGATCACTGATTGGTAATTGTACGTGATACGTATAAGATGCCACATTTAGGGAAATCTTAACACATTGCTGTTTACTCTCTAAATACAGTCTATTATCAGTGTGAGCATATAGAGCTTGAATAAGCACCCAGGCGTTAAGTAGTTTCTTTACGCAGTAATGCAATTTACGCAGTAATTCACGATCCGCACGATCACCTGGTGCACTACTCTCTGCGCACTCGAGTGTGCTTAACGTTTAGCGAGGCGACCAAAGCTGATTAAACAAACAGTGAGATTCAGGTGGTCGCGCATGCGCAGCTCTTCCTCATTTTCTTACCGCGACTGAGCGCGGCGCCACTGGTCTTATTAAGTTAAGTATTGTGTCACCGGTTAGCAAAGAAAATCCCTAAACTGCATCCGCAGGCCACTTGCCAGGGAATTGAATCCTCGAGAAAACGTCGCTTCAACGCGCGAATGATACCTACATAATTAATTACGTTTATACAGGTTATTTACACGTAGGATACTTACGGGCTTTCCTTCGGTATCTGTCTGTACGTCTTACCTGTATCTACGCTATCCAACATTTGCTTTCATGGCTGCGCGACTCTTCTCAAAGTCTTGCAGCCAGTACGTACCAGCGTGTGTGACTGTGATGCTAAAAAAGTAAGCTAAGAGAGTAATGGATGGAATATAGCCCAGGGGTTCTCAGCGTATACGATTTGCCAAGTCGAAGGTAGCCATTATTCCTAATTTGTATAACTATTCTGATAGGCTGTGTATGTGTATGGAGGTATAGAGAGAAAGAGTAATCCGAGATGAAAATTTTCACGTTTTTCAAATTCATATAAATATTATCTTGTCGGATTACTTTTTCAATTTTGGGTTTATTATTGCGGGCATGGTGTCAAAATAATTTGTAACCTTTGCGAAGTATGTGCTCGATTCTGATTTGGGACAGAGGTTCAATAAAAATCCTGTCGCTTGTTATTAACGACTTTCGCTTACATTCGACTCGCATGGTAATGGAAACTTTCCGATTACCCTCATGGGAATGAAAACACGAATAACGCACGTCTGCATCTTCAGCACGTTTTCTCTAGGTAACCTTGGATAATTAGTTTATATTGGGAACCTCTGGTCCTCGCTTTATACAGATATAACGGGTGGCCCGTATTCCGTTAAACCCACATCAAGACGGGAAGCAAGACTAGTGATATAGCCGCGTGATGTCTTGCATAATAATAATATTTAGCTTCTATTAGATTAAAGTGGCTTATCGTATATACGTCACGTTGCGGATTTTCATTTGGACGTACCTTCCTGCACTCTTGTCGGTGAAAGTAATAATTAATTAATCTCCATATGATTATTCTTTTTGAAGTATTTCACTTATAATTTTACCCGGTACGTAATGTCTTGCTCATTCGGGAAATTCGAACGTTTATGCATTTTGCATTTATGTCAATACGTATGGTCAATCACCTTTCTCTATACTTCTCTCTCTCTCTCTCTCTCTCTCTCTCTCTCTCTCTCTCTCTCTCTCTCTCTCGCTCCCCCCTCTCCCTCTCTTAGCATCATCCAAGGTAGCGGACACGCATAATTACTTGTTCGGTTAACCATGGTAACTTGTATGAGCACGTTAATGGCTTCCCGTATACTAACCCTACAACTTATACATCGCAACGATATACATAGGTTTGGCCCAGAGCTCAACACGCATCAAAATTGTGTATAGACATTCCGAGTGAGCGCGTCTATATGCACGATGGGAAGTCCCTAACAGTTAACTTGGTTAATCAGTTTATGATAACATTGAACCAGTAGACGGTCAAAATCGTTGGGCGAATTAGTATCGCCCATTATGCGAAGGCTTATTGATGGATATTACATGTCTTCTACATGTCATCTTTTAATCATTGATATTTCCTTTCCTCAATACCCGCTAACAAGTATGGAAATACCTAGTCGTACGCATTTAACTTTTTGATATATTTATTTATTAAATATGCAAATACTGTACAACTATATATAGTAGCGTTGTCGTAGGTTCGAGCCACAATGCCTCGTTACGTTCGTTGGCTCGATTAACCCTTGATGCTGGTAGAGATCCAATTACAAATTGTATAATTAATTGACATATGCAAAATGACTGATCGATTGGCTCATCGGGATAAATTTGCGTTATTCATTAATTATCATGCGCCTACAGTTGTACGGTCGTTTGCCGGTTTTCTTTGCTTATCGCTTATTTGCGCCTATTTCTTGTTATCTTTCCTCGGTGATTTTTTGTATAACACAGTCAGAAGTCATGCGCGCACGAAGAAGAGGAAAATGGATCATTAATGTCGTAAAGTCATAAAACTTGAACAGTAAACACACCGCATTCTATCACCACGATGGCAGCATTATGCATGACGCGTATAGCAGTTATCGCGAAAGCACTACATCACGGTTATTCACGAGCGTCGGGACGCCGTCACTGTGCCGATACGACCGTGCAAATCTAATTGGACTGTCCTATGTAATAACGTAGCGAAATCTGGAGCGTCTATTTTCGAGATGAATATAATTTTCATGTGGTCATCGCCATCTTGATCAAGATGCTCGAGCATCAGGGACACGTTGGAGGGCCTATCGATATACATATATGTATACCTATAGCCCATACAATTTTTATATACATACTTTCCATAGAGAAATCTCAATTCAAATGTTTCTTTTTAATTTGTAACCAGGTACTAATGAGTCGTAAGAGAATCTTTTGCTCCTATCTTCGGTATCACGAATCCCAATCTGTTATTTCCCGTCGGCGGCATGGTCGATCGGAGCTGATATAGGCAGAGTTTAAACCGCGTGCTTTGGTCCCTGCTCTTGAATTCCCAGCGGCCATTTGACAAATCGTGACGTAGGTCGTCCCAAAGGTGTAATCAAGGGGAAATTAGCGAATTTTATTATCTCTCGTTTCTCGTTTCACGGGCTGCCTCGCGCCACCCCTTCGCACATTATTAGCCAAACGAAAAGCTTTGACGATGACATCGCGGCTGTAATGAGGGTGAAACCATTTTTGTTTCTCACTCGGTATCCTCGAATTTTTTTTGGTCCTCTCTGCCACGTAAAAAGCCATCCAAGATACACGGTTGAGTCAGGTACGTGCATGCCTTTTGCTGTCTTTTATTTTTGTTTTTTTTATTTTCCTTTTCCTTTCCTCTCTCTTCGCTCGTAACTTCACTCGTCGTTAACAGGGATGCGGGAGAGCTCTTCTTATTCAGATTTTTTATCTCGCTCTGCTATGTGCTGCACTGGATTGTCGTCATAACGGAAGGTACATGGATTTTATATAGTACGGCAGTACGTATTTACTATGTGTTACATGTATGAGGTACCAAGGATATTCGAGTGACATAAAATCGGATTAAATCTTTCGGTCCATGAATTTTTCTTATTCCCATGATAGAGTATGCAATAAATAAGTTAGCGCTGTACGAGTCAGTTCTCGCAGGATTTAAGAAAATAATGGAAAAAGAGCCAGGAGGCATCGGTGCATTCACACAGGTGCCCCCGAGTGACCTGCCCCAGCTAGAGGTACAGATAAAAGACCGACGCTTGCCGTTTTTTTTTTTTTAGTAGTTACTAATAAAATAGAAGTGAACTGAGTTTTAGACGAATATTATTTTTATCAAATTGGCTGCTCCGTTTCTGCCTCTGATACAGAGAAACAGCGAATTTCAGGGAAACTCTTGAGACTGTGTGCAGAGTGAGACTCGAAAAATACTCACAATCAGTATCGTTTGTCAAATTTTTCTTTTTCGAAGCGCGGAGTCGGAAGGGTTAACGGAAATTTGTAGGCCCGGAAAACCCCAGGAAAATATAGAATAGGAGAAAGTGCATCTGTAGAAAGAAAGTAAACAAGTGTCCGTCTGTGAAGACATAACCTCCAAACTCCGATCCAGCTTATTCGATTTAACGATTGTTAAAGGGGGGGGGGGGGGGAATTGAACTGCAGTTCTGAGGGTGCGTGAGGGTGGCAACGTGCATGTAATAACTGGACACCGGATCCGTAGCACAGGGCGTCAATATTTCATATATTTAATGGACGGCTGAAAAACCGAAGGATGCTTTAAAGCGATGATATTTGAATTTCATGCACTGCAGCTCACTCCTTCGTCCTTCGTCATTCAGTTGCCTCTATATTCACCATCAATCGGATCGCACTTCGCTGCACGACCAAGCTTAGTACATACGACCTATTGATCGATAGGTCATGCAGGTCGTGTATCTATGTGTCGCCCGAGAAACGAGTGCTGACGTTGACATCGAACTCTGCATACAGTCGACATTTCTCATTCAGGGAAACAGAACCGGCAACGTGCTCCAATGCAATCGATGCATCGAGCAGCCAAAGATGCAGGCAACGTAAAGAGTCGACCCCTGGAAGTGGTGCACCCTCGGAAAAGACACTCCATGCGGAACAGTAGCGCCTATCTTTTGAACTTGTATTAAGATCGGTTCGTTTAAAAAAAATATTCATCATTTTAGATACGTCCATACGAAATTCTTGATCAGGAATTAATTATGTTATAGTTATCCTATATAACTCGGGGGTCTGTACCTTTTTCGTTTGTATCATTTCTCTTTGCATGGGCAAGAACGCCCATTAATCATCCTTAAAAATAAATCAATTTATTCGGATAACCCGCGTAAGATGTGCTTATCAATTTCTAAGGGTAGAGAGTAAATTTCGCCATGTCTCATGGGATACGTGTCATACGTATGTATATCGCGCGCACCGGAGATCTCCGTTGGACATTATATGGATCTATTTTAAGACAGCAAAAGGACCATACCGTATGGACGTGTGTAGTAGAATTTGCTGCCTTTTGGGTGGGATAGGTATATGATGTCCTGTTTTGGAATTGTATCTCATGTACGGCAAATGAGATTATTCGACTGTCATTGCAGTGCGAGATCTATTGTTGATCTGCGATCTATCAGGCGCAAAATGTACATATCGAGCGTGAGATAATCTCATTTGCCGTACATAAGGTATACTTACAAAACCGAAATCTCATATTGATCTATCTCACGGGTCAAAGTTCTTGCTCGAACTTTATTTTATCTCATTCTGTGTAGCATTTAAAGTTTTATGTACTTCTTTCATCCTGTAAACGTTTAAGTAGATATACCGCGTAGAAAACAATTTTCTCCAGCTTCGTACGTGGCAATGAACTGAAAAGTTCTTTTGCTTTTTTCTTCCTTTTTCGCTTTCGTTCCTCTTCCACTTGTACCGTCCGCCGTCTCTCCGGTATACCCCTTTACCCGGACGCACACTTTCAAACTCGCGAAACCTCGAGTGCGAATCACGTTTTTTTAGCTTGGACGATCTTTCTACTGATTTTCCACCGGACGATTTTAACCTACCCCCCCACCCCGCCCCGTCTGCCCTTATCCCACACATTACCAAAGGGCGAAAAAGCACCGTGCAATTTATCATGTACTCTGACGCTATTGGCGGTACCCCGGTAGAGCTAGTGATGTTGGCCCGTAGGGGTGGAATAATTGCAACTCGCCACCGCGAAAACGACAAATGCGAAAATCCTACGGGGTAAAATAGCCGAGGCATTAGCGAAACGGCTGTGGGTCGAAAAAGAAAAAGACTAATAAGAAGAGAAGAATTAAACGGTATACGAGGGAAGGAAAATTTAATTTTACACTTATTTTAGGTATTAGATTCCATTTAGTGTATATCGTTCGTATAATTCATTGACCTTATCTGTATTCTACATTTACATCTGCCGGCTGCCGTTGTATAAAAATCGCACGACGAAAGCTCGCTGTATGCAGAGAAAATTCGTAAATCGTTAAGCTGCCTCTATTGCTCCCTATAGAATTCCGTTGGCAAGGACTATCGTTGTTTTAGGGCGAAATCTGAATGCGCAACTGCTTCACGTACGTATGTATATTTAACATTAAAAATGATTTTTGAACGTTTAATCCTCTCTGACGTTCCTTCGTCCGTAGCCTTAACGAGCTCTGCACTTTGCGATAACGATCCGTCTGATTCGAGGAAGCAACGAATAACGTTAACGGGTGCGATTAAAACGGATCCTGTGCTATTTCTATCCCATGACCGTTGAATGTCAAGGTAAATCGCAGGATGGCACCACGTAGTCACCTAGGAAGAAGAGTCCTTTCTAATCGTCGTAAACCGTAAAAACTCGAGGAAAGTTTAATTATCATTGTCGTCGTACCGAATCGTGCTTGTCGCCGTTAAAACTACGAAAAAATGGAAATGCAGATTAAGCAGGGCGTAACTCGACCATTCTTCGTCCTGACTGTGTTATTGCTTTTTGTATCCTGAGATTCTTCGATCCTCGAATTGCTTGCTTGCGGTCGAATGAGAAATCTGCATTCGTTTGCCATACGGTAGATTATCGTGGATTATTTCAAATAATTGCTTTTCACGTGACATTCCACAAAAGCGTATCTGAAGTGTAAATAATAATTATTTCTACTCAATGACCTAAATCATTAGGCTCCTGGAAGAGAATATCGTCGTTGAAAATTCAGCTTTAACATTACGAACGGAGCAAGCATTAATTTGCATTATAAAATTCCTCATAGATTAAATTCATAGTTTCCTCGCAAATTTTCTAAGCCGCTTACGAGGATTTTAATTAATTAATCTATCCTTGATTAATAAAGCTCTTCGTCGCATAACTGCCCATTGAACGATAATTCTCTTATCATTAAAGTTTACGTGAATATTCTCTCGCGAGTTCACACCGTAAGAGCGTACAATGTAAAGGAATTCGCAAGATCCTTCCTAGCTAGTAATATGCGCCGATATACAAGAATAAAAAGATGTCGCGAAAACCAAGGATGCAGGGATTAGATTGCCTTTAGCATATTCAGCAGAGTCTAGCGCATCGCGCGGCAACCGTGATTATGTGAATCTCTATTTTACGATTATCACCCGTGCACCTTTATACTCCCTTAACTTGACTCAAGTACCAACTACCAAGTACCACCCTTTTAACTATGTGTAATACACATTGTGTATACCTCAGTGGTATAGTCATCAACTACCTGTGTACCCAGTTCTACGAAGCAGAGCTTTTCGCGACTTTGCGAATTGTCGTAGCGCGTGAGCACTAATGCATAGAGCAGAGTGCACAGTGCACAATGCGCCCAGCGTGCCGATCTGGCAACAATGCACAAAGAACGTACTTAGCGAACCATTGAATTCCATTGTTTTTAAGGTTACCGAGGAGACTCGAAAATTTGCCAATGTAAACCAATAGCTGATAACACGTTCGCACTGTACATGCTTACGTCAACAACAATGGCGTCTCTTTCGTTCTGTTTTACCATCGGGACACAGGGACTCGTTTGGTATTCCTGTGGGAAGTGCACGTACCTGTAAGGATATAACCTAAGTGCATCTTTGCCGTATCGAGTGCATTGGCTTCGCATTGCACTCGGAGTAGGAGGAACTTTAGCAGGAAGCTGTGTGGCTGAATCTCATAAGATGGAGCAACTTCTGGATATCGTTGCATCGTAAATATCCGTAGCGCTGGAAATCCGAAAGCTCGAAAGAATATCGCGGCTTACGTTTTTTTCCTCATAGTTTGTTTTCTTTTTTATCAGGAAACTGTGTACTTTGTTAAAACGCTACAGTCGCGTTCAAGAGTAGCTACGTTATCGGTACTCTTATGTCCTTAGGTCTGTGTCGGTCCGCCTATGAACACTTTCTGCCCTTTTTTTCAAACGTATTACCCAATCGGTACGCAGCCTGTACCTATTCTCGCAATCTCATTGACGCGATTCAATGATTCGTAAACAATGATGTTGCTCTATCGTGTACGGCAGCCAGCCAGTCAGCTAGTCAGCCGGTGGGCACCGAGTGGATGCATAATGTATGAGCAGGTCGGGTGTACCAACTATATGCACAGCAACTATATACATTGTATATATAGACATTCTACCATTGTTCTCTACAAAAGCGGGTTTAGCACCTGGAAAAACCATGGAAATGTATATCGGCTGGGGTCACGACCTTTTAATTTCGCCTCAGACTATATTTTCTTTGTAACGTATACTCGGTCCACAAGTTCAACGTGCCTCTTTGACAGTTGGCGAAACAATGGAATCTTCAGCGAACGACACGTGCCTTTTTATAAAATTGCGCAAATATATGCTAGAATAAAAAAATAAAATATATTTCAGGGGAAAACCATGCACATGCATATTGTATACGCAGCCACGTGTAGTCCGTTAGAGACTTCATTGTTTTCGATCTGTCAAAAAAAAAGAACTCGTTCGACTCGTGGACGGACTATATATTCCGAAATGTTCGATGCACTTTCGACTCTCGTTTTCGCCTCTCTTTCATCCTATTTATTCGTTTTTTTGTTTCGTTATGTTTTATTACTACGATCAATCATAAATTTGGCCACTTCTCCGCTCTCATCGACTGGCTAGTTTAATGCATGGATCCGTGGGCAGTTCTCCCTCATTCTCACGACTTGCTTTATGTCTGCCTCGCTAACGTAGTTACTGAACCATTTAAGGGTAGCTGGGTTCCCTGCGCTACGTTCGGCGCGGCTTCCCGGGTAACCTTTGATTACTTTACAGTGAAATATTTCGTTCGCTTCAATGAAATTCCCACGGGTACCCTAGAGAACCACATTCGCTTTTACCTACCGTGACTCAACTTCATTTTCTCTAGTGTATTATTGGAGAGACGCATACTGTTACAGTCATTTGCATTTTGACTTCTACTTGTGAACCGAAACATCGTCTGAGTATACGTCCCTGTATACAGGGTAGCTCAATACGAAGGTACCAATCATAGAAATCAAATGAACATGCTAACTTCAGAAAGTATATTTAACCTGAACAACCCTCGTATGTAAATGATAAAAATGTAAAAGAAATTTCAGTTTCAGTATGTTTCAACAATCTAGTGTTTACAAAAGTGAGTAACCATTTTTTTTTGACAATTTTAGAAAAAGAGCTGAATCGTACATTTTTACTTGCCATAGGTATTTCGGCTTCTTATTGGTATGTAACACTGGTTCATGGCGTCCCCGAGCATACATAAATCATAACAGAAGGCAGGGCCATCGTTTGCAAACTCCGGAGAAACAAAGCATTAGCTAACTCACCCCATGTGCCAACTAGCCCTCTATCTCTGTTGACAGGATACTTGCGATCATTGTTTTTTTTTCAAAATCTTTTTTTATTCACCGCATGCTCTCGCATACAAAATTCAAGGCACTCCGTAACTAAAAAACACATTACACGTCGTAGAAGAAGACGTCCCCTTCTAGTGATTCCACCCAGATCTATCTTCTGTTGCCACATATAAAGTGAGGGAAAGGATGCTACGAAGCATCAGATTTCTTCTCGTGAATTCTAGAAAGACATCGAAGGGGCTTCCTTAATGACGTAGACGATTTTCGTGCGATCTCCAAGACCTCTTTGTCCCGAAAGGTCTTTATGTATCTTATCCCACTCATATATATATATATCCTCAATATCATGTCGAACATATGTAATGAGAGGACGCCGCATGTCCCTCTTTCAAAAGGATGTTCAAGCAGAGGGTGAATCCTCGGGTAAATCTTTACGAGCGTCCTGATTTCCCGACCGTGGCTGTCTTGTATGTGGGTGTCAGGAACCCGCTCGTTTCGGCTCAGTGGCAGGATTATCGCGCAAAAGGCTCTGGATATTTTCGAGACCTTTGGGAAGGGGACAAAAAGTGGCGCGACAGCAATGACGAAAGTACCAAGTCGTCCGAAGTCGGCGTTACGGGAAGTGGTGAAAAAGTAAACTTGTGAGTTACCTCGAATGGATCGAGAGGAGATCACTTAGGAAGAGGGGAAGAAATAAGAGGGAAGGGGATGGAGGAGAGAGTAGAGAGCCTGAATAAAGTTCATTCCCGAAACTATCTACTTAGAGAAGAAGCTTTTTAGCTTTCTCCAGGTACCTCGAAGAGCAGGTGGCATTATGGAAACTTGGGTATAAAAGCATATGAGCTTTCGGTATATTCCTGTGCGAATTAACTACTTATTAATAATTCTCTTTAATAATAAACTGTTCAAAGAAATATCCAACCAGAGATCTTTAGAAATTTTTTTGTTACTCACTGATGGATGTCAATTAATAATATTTTAGATGAAAAAGCACGAACTACGAGATTATACGTAATTGGTTCGTACGATGTGAAGAGAGAAACGAAATACAATAATTATAATATAAATTAAACGCTACGCATAACCATTCACACGGGCATTCACGGGACACATCAGTTATGTAATGATTCTAAGAAATTTAATCATAACGCATCGTAAAGTATCGTATAAGTTTTAATCGCTAATGCGGTTCGGTGAAAAATGACATAAATTTTTACGTGTTTCTTGGAGAAGTTAATCCAGCCGTCATTAGTCAGATATCCATTAGTATGTCCATGACGATAGTCCAAATAAAAATCAGCTGGTTTTCTCCGTGGCCACGTCGTTGCTTTCTTTGCCACCGTATGGATAGTTCGATTTTCGTTCCGGACGTCCGTACGATTAATAAGTTGGATCGAACAACCGAATAGGCACCCTGTCGCCCGATATCTCGCAACCTATATCGTAGGGGAATCGTTGCGAAAAGATATTAAAATTACGCGAGATGATTTGTCGTTTGAGATGGATCGATGGATGAGTCATCCTTTGTGAGCGATGATACGACGTGCTTATCTTTATTCCTCTAGGAATGCGTATCGCACGCCTGGTATTTAGGCGAAAGGGACGCTGCCGACGCTGCCACGAGGCGTCTACGTGCTTGTGCGTAGGTAGCTTGGAAGTTGTACCGACAGATAGCGTTGCGACGGGCGTACTATTATTTGACGCGCGTACACAGAGTTCGTTACAAGATTAAGTAATCCATAAAATATGATAAGCATTGTACGACGTGGTCAGCGTAAACGAAGCAGTCTGAAGTTAGTCGCAGTAAATCTGATTTCTACAGCGAAAGTTCAGCTTCACAGTGTAAATTTGACCTGACTTCAAGTTCCTTATATTCTCAAGAAGATAAGGTTATATCGATTTCGGAATATCGTACAGACCAATCGCCCAATCAGGCGAGTCTGAAAGTATCCCTCGAGAGAGCTTTCGAAGAAAAGGACCTCTCGTCCTTAACAAACAGGACGGATCCATCCACTCTCGCGACCCGCCGTATACACTCGATTCCAAGAATTCCACTTCCAATCAAAGTTACGTTTACGCGGGGGAAGAAAACGAAGACAAAAGAAAACACTTTGAAAGCTCCTGCACACGCACGGTACACACCTCTACGATTGTGGATGCTGGAAAAAAGATCTGAAGCTATCAAAAGCTTCTTTCCCTACCTATACGTATATACCTGTACTTTGTTTCCCAACTGGCTGATCCTATGTGCACGTCTCTGCCAGATACTTCCGTTTGTCGTTTTAAGGCCGGCAGTGCGCATGCGCACGCTCCGACAACTTTTCCAAGGATCATTACTTAGCCTGTGACGTTTCAGGAGTCAGGAGTTCGGCAAAGTGCATTAGCAGGATGGCAGGACGAAATG
The DNA here is from genome assembly GCA_030142655.1 of Trachelus tabidus. NCBI lineage: Eukaryota > Metazoa > Arthropoda > Insecta > Hymenoptera > Cephidae > Trachelus > Trachelus tabidus. Next base: position 1,217,496 of record JARQTI010000144.1, read on the forward strand.
AAAGCAAGCAGAAGATTACCGACGTCTCTGCTTAGTTCACGAAGTTCACTTGGAAATAAGTACTTGCCTTTGATGTAACGCATCGGAGGACTTCAAATCTGAAGGGCCTGAAGATACGTCATATCAATGACGTACTGTCCTTGCTGAGTCAAGTAAGACGATACGATAGCTTCTACCATGTGCCGTGTTAAAGGCAAAATTAATAATCTCAATTAGTATATCTCGAGCGTGATAACAACACTGACGAGCTAGCTAATCTTAACCTATACAATTAAGGTTTCTGTCTTTGACGCTGTGCCCTGAGGATCCTAATGTATACTGGCTTAAGAACCACGTTGCCGAAACGGTTATTCTACTTCCATCTTGTGGTTCTATGATAATTAGGATACTGCTCGGCAAAGCTGGTATATACTTGATAAAGCTATGACCCTTTATCGTATAATTGTATGAAAATTGTATATATATTGAAGTAGAGGCAAACATAGTAGTAGATCGTTATTGAGTATCTATTATTGATTTTGAATATCTTCATGAATGCTCCGAAACTTTAAAAAAAAAAAATGCGTTATGCAAGTACAAGATTGTCGAAGTAAAAAAGATTTGAAAACTTTTCGATCGCGTCAGAATCAAGATTCCACTTGACCCACTACAGTCTTAACGGTGAAAAAAAGTATGTCTGGGTTCATTTCATTCTGCACATAGAATCTCTTATCGAAATTGGAATTGGTTTTTAAATATCAAGGGAACTGCCTTTAGGTGGGAATAATTTTGTGTGACATCGTTAATACTTGTCCATATAGGTGTACTTGTATATTTAATTTCCTGGTTAAAGACATCCGTGTATAAATTCTAATTTAAGGTTTGAACATTTAATTGTTTCATACTTTGTAAACGGGAATCTCTTGCAAGTGAAGCACTGGGCGATCCATTGTCTTCCAATGACTTTCATTTCCGAAAATTGAATAATCGTCCACTCCTTTGTACAGGATTTGTATGCACCTACCAGGAGCGAAAGGATTCTCTGTACACATACATCCTTTTTTTTCCGACCGGATTCTTCGAGCCAGTCGTAGAAAACCGATTCGCGTCCTTCTGCACGACCGAGTTAATTATAATGTTAATTCGAGGCGGTACAATTAACGGGAAGAGACGAATAAAAATAAAAAGAAATAATTACATAGAAAGTAATGGCGGATGAGTAACGCGAAGTAACATCAAAGTAAATTCTCCATTTCGCTTGGCTTTCATCTTTCTTTACCTTTAAGCCTTTATTTTTTTCGGAGCCTATTCATCCACCTTTAAACCTTCCTCGAACTACTCGAACTGCGACCTCGCCCCCTTCCACCCCTGCTCCACCCTACTTCTTAATCATTTCTGTACCCGTAAAGCTCTTCGTCCCGTTAGCTCGTGCTCTCCGGTAGAAACGAAAGAGATGGACGTCGGGTCGCTAGCAGCGTTACTATACCGGAGGTCACCATTACCCGTAACCTACTTTATTAAAGAAGCCGTAATAAGCGCAAGAGACACGGGCCAGAGGCAGAAAGTCAAAAAGAAAAAAGAGAAAAATATTGAGAGAGAGCTCAGTTTTCTTTTGTCTCCTCTTAATCATCATCTCTGTTTCTTTGACTCGACCTCAGCGTCCAACCCCCCATCCGCCAGTTTCTTTAACTCGTTTCAAGGGAGCCACGTCCTTGTGACCACCCGACGTGGCAAACAATAGCCCGTGTCGCCCATGGCAACCTCAGGACTTTGCGTCTTCCTTCTCCACTGCACCCCAGAGGCCAAAGTGTGCCTATCCACTCCGCCTCCACCCCGTGTTCGCCCTTATATATCTACAGGAACTAGTGCGGATGTCGTTCTTGGCTTCACCACGTTCACCCTCTGTCACTATCTGGATCACGTGCCCGCCACCCTCAACCGTCACCTTTTTACACAATTTACCAGGACGATGTCATCGGTGCACACCACCATTCGCACGACAAAGGGAGACCTCCTGGTTCTAAGCCGTTGACGACAATACCTGGGAAATGCCTAGGGCGTGGGTGTCATGAACTACTCTTGTACTTTATGCTTCCTTTTGTGTCAATAAACAAGCGTCAGGGGGCTTCGACCCTCCACCATTTACTATCCGGATGTCTCCGTGTTACCCGATCGCAACTTGAACCTTCCTATCCCTACCTCATAACCATCATCCACCATCCCACTGTAGCCGTACTCAAACTCCGGGGGGGTGACACCTCCCCGAGACACAACTTTACCGGATAACCTCGACGGCGACAACCCCGACACTTTGGATTTCCACGGGATTGAAATCCGCCGTCTGCCTCTTCTTTGTTCCCGCAGACTCTCTTCCTCTGTCTCCCTCGGCCACTTGAAATCCTCCACTGATTCTACTTCCTTGCTCGACGCGATACAAACCTACTTGTATAATGCCCTCCACTATACTCTCACTCGAATTCCTTTTCTGTTATCTTTCATTCATACTTTCTGGCACTATAGGTTATATGTGGGATAGAAGTATTATTGCTAACATAACCTGAACATTTTTTAAATTTTTATTATTTCAATGGTAACAACGCAAAAATGTTCTACTCATTTTATTTCAAGCACTCCGCAGGGAAATGAAGTATATATGATTTGCGCAAATGGCAAACGTTCATTGCTGCCCTGGTGTTAACTGTACGTTCGTATTGGATCCCTCGTGTACAATAATTTATTTGAAGCACCTATCGTGCACGTGGAGAACCTCTGAAAACTGATCACATCCCATTGATTTGAATTGCCTGCTTTTGTGAACGAACGAAATTTCAATTCACTGTACAAGAGGCTACGTCGTGCCTGTTATTAGGATACGGGTATACTACACGAAATGCAATGGTAGTGTAGTGTAGTTGACTATCGGTATATCTAGGTACAGTTAACGTGCATGGCTATCGGATAGCATTAACGCTTAACTCGAGCCATCGAGGACTTCGTTCAGACTTCAAGGACGCTTTTCTCTAAATTCATTTAAATTAATTGGAAACACTGCGATTTTTAAACGAAATTTTAATTATACCAATTTAGTAAATATACTTTGCTGAAAGAGTACACGTACTTTTTTTTATACATACAGGGTTATTCACGGCATACCCACCAGTTCAAGTTGTACGCGATTGAACAATTTTGTTAATCGAGGCAGTGTGGCCTTGGTAAAAAGATTATGTGAAATTCATGATCTTAGCAATTTTACGACGTTAACTTTCATTTCCTTTAATGATGCCACTCTGCTCTGATTCATGAAATCACCCATTCACGGCCAATGTCGGCGGGTCCGTTTGACGTGAATAACCCTGTATAATGTTTTCTGTGAACAATCGTTAATTCCATTTGAACTGGAGTCGTTTGGTTATAACGTGAAAAATTGCTTGCGTAAGCAGTGCAAAGTATTTAATACCGTGTAACACGTATAACTTCTTAACTAAGAATTTAAGTACAAAGTATACAATTGTTTGGGAGTTACGGTACTTACAATTAGTAATCTTTGAAACAATATTAAAAACATTATTAATCTCAAAAAAGTATATGATCTCTATATCGATAAATGTTCTTTTGTAACAAGTGCTCGAAGAATACCAAATATTACTTTTCAGACAAATGACTATAAAATTGCCTAAAGATTTGTCATAGTGACGTCATAGGCGTCTAAAATATTTTCAAGGAAGGGGAAACCTATTAAAAAATATTTCTTAAGCAGGTTAACGGTGCCATCTCTTGTGAAAATAAAAAAGGCCAAACGGCGTTTTCTTTGAGCATTTGTTACGAAAACCGTTGTATCTAACTGTCAATGAATGAGTATAGGACTCGTGTGATTATTATAAACTTCACACTCGTGCATTATACTTATTCGTACTGGATAGACAAAATGCTATCGTTACGAATTAAATTTCGTACGATTTATATTTCTCACTAATGAGAATCTAGATAACAGCCAAGATTTTCCCTAAGGACAGAAAGCTCCTTTGGACACACCCCATTATCCACAGACTAAATTATACCAATGTGCATTATAGATCATTGTATGTACATACCTATGGTGCCTATGGATCGTTTGGGATTTCGTAATCCTGAGGGATAGAAGTTATCTGGAGTATCTGGATATCTCTCTTAGGAAGCAATATACTATTTCTCTACGAGATCCTTCCCGGCAGCAAAGGAAATTAGCAAGATAAGCGCGTATATATCCGTGCCATACGTAAATATATAACTATATATTGTGCATACATGCAAATACAAAATGGCCGCCGCATCTGCATGCAAGGCATACGTAAAGGATTTCGGTCTCTTGGGGGTGGCTGGTATAAGGCTTTTCATAAGCAGAAGCTCACAGCCGCACGGCTGTACTTGCTATTGCCTATGTTAACTTCAAGCTGACGCGGGACGTTAAAGCTTCCCCGTTTATATTACACCTGACCCGCTCGTGAAAGTTACCGGCTTTCTTCAGGAGGAAGTACGGTTTTCCACCATTTTGACTTTATAAGCTTCAGATAATTTTAGATATACATATTATTCGAAGAGAAAGCTCTATCGTAACTCCGACTCATAAAGTTAGGATACTTCACTGAACTGCATAGAATATGTATAGAAAATCTTCGAAACGTCCATTAAGGCGAAAAAAACTATGCTTTTTCCTTTTATTATGGATTTTTCGAATTTTCATTACGATATCCTTAGTGGCATTACACATGTAGACTTCATATGTGTCTTTGTATTCTCCTATGGAAATACTGCTTATATCTACTTAACGTCGCATCCCATTAAATATATAATAATTCTATGCTTTTAGAAAGCCTCCAGGGGAGATTCCACTGGATAATTATGCTTATCAAATTACTTTTGTTCGCGCCTTCGTCCTCTTGGGTAACAATAAGGTATTACGATAATATCCTTTTGGAGCCAGGTAGATTAGGTTGGGATTCTTTATGTCTGTTTATTTGAAGCTCTCGCAATATCTTCTTTCTGTACATAAATTGTAATCTGTTTACGCGTATATGGACGGTCTTTATGCTGTAGTTGGGTTTTGTCATTATTCAGTAATCCACGTGTTAGGACGAGTCCTGGAGATAAATTATATAAGGGACGCATCCTCTCCAGCATCTTTATGAACATACGTAACGTCCTTGCCGTTGACGTTCTCGGATTTTCTGTTTATCCAAACTGTATTTCGTTCAACAACTAAACCTTCGCGTACCGACCCGAGATAAAAGGAACCGTGGAGGATACGAAAGTCGCTTGGGAAATCGTGAGGCCGCTAGGAAAAAGCCCATAGACGTGGACTGAAGTCGTAACGAAAATTTTTCAATATTCTTAAAAGAAACGCGAGCTTTTCAATTAGTAAAATATGCAGTCTTCTTGCAGCCATCAGCTTTTACAGTGTTTTTCGTCCCGGACGGCAGGAAGGATATTTATTGAAAGTTCTAGACACGGGACTATTTCGTCCTTCTCTAGGAGTCTGGACCCTCGGACCGCTTTCGACGCATTTCTCCTGCCCCCCTCTCTCTCTCTCTTTCCTTATCTCTCTCCTCTTCTTTTACTTTCTACTCGCCGGGAGCTTTCAAGCTTCCGTAAAACTCGGCCACGCGCGACAGGAAGACGAATGTCGGTTACTGGAATTGAAGAAACTCCTGGGGCGTTGCATCCGGTAAAATCCGGATTACCGGACTGCACTTTGTTATCCTCTTTTCATTTTTTTTCCAGTCTCGTTGGGGTTGAAAATTCGTACTTTCAGTCGAAACGTATATTTTGTCTGTTACGCACTGTACAGTGATTGAGATATGATTTTCCGTTTTAATTTCTTTATTTATTTTCATCCTTTATTCACCTGTGCAAGTTATAACGAGAACAGTGTCTGCCATTTGGAAGGCTTTACTTTGAAGTTCTTTCAAAATTTACGTCCACTCGCGCTTCTACACACGAGCAACAAGTAATGGCGTCACACGATAGAAACTTCCAGATGGAGTACTGCCTTATCTCCTTGGAAGATTAATCGTACCTTTTATGTTGACGCTCTTGCAAGCAGGTTCGTAAAGTCTTCTGGAGAATGTCTTGGCCAAGTATTCTTGCGAATATAAAAATAAAACAGCTTTCGAGACCCGGGGAGCTTTTAATTTGTGGATCTTTTCAAGGAAACGACGTAAGTATTCAATCGACACATTGAACGTCGTGACGGTCAGTAGAGACCGGCGCTACCAAATTCAATAAAATTAAATGAAATTCGACTAACGATAACTTCCTACGTCCTGGGATCACCGTGGCAGACCGGCTGTGAGAGAAACGTTCTAATCATGATAATTTTGTACGATTCAATCGTATTAATATTTTATCGAACTGTGGTTCTCATTGCGAAAATTCCATTCTAGCATAAACGGAGCAGACGAGCGAAATTAGATCCGGCTTTGAACGGGTTAATAATTTAATAATATTTTCCGTTAATTGACGGAAACGCTGATTAAGAATTAATTTTACATTTTTTACCTTTTATTAAAAAATATCTTTCTAATTTTACCATTGACTAACTGCACGGAAAAGTGCAACCTTTTGTGACAAATTTTTCAACTGCTGGCACCTCTACAATTATTGTTACTCCCTGAGTGCGTGCCGAGGCGCCTTTCTTAGGCTGGGCGGTGGGGTTCCCCCCACCTATGGATTGACGTTCTGGAGCTTACCCCCCCTCCCTTCCCTCAATTCACAGTCTATCGCTCGATAGCGCAAAGTAGACAGTGTAGAATAGTGGGAATCGTTCAGTGCTCATTTATTCCCTTACAGCCCCGTAAACGCGCATATAACGGGAAACTGCTGCACGTGTCGTTGGTTATAATCTTTGAAATTAGTCACAGTTTGTCACTCGACCGATCCGCACACCTGCCGATCCCTGATTCGAACTCTGGTTCACGTATCAATTTTAAATGAACTGACGACATTGACAGTTAAATCAATTGATATTACAGGAAAGTGACAATAATCGTTCAAGACTTTTCGATACAATATTTATATATTCTAACATTTTTTTAGTATATGTATATATGTATAATTTCATGCACGTGCGGGCGAAGAATGTTGACTTTGTATTTTTCATGAAATTTAGAACTCGCGTATGCGGCTCTCACGTCGCGGCGCTCAGCGTCCCAGGCAGCCTGTCCCCCGGCGCCGAATTTCTCAGGTGAAATAAGTTTCCGGTCGTAAATGCTAGTGGAAAATTCGTGCAGTTTAGTGTCTGTCGCGGCGTCATCCCTCAATGGTATCATTAAACTGACGGTCCCGAAGACCTGTTGGCAGAATAATAACTGCAAATTTACAGGACCTTGATATTCTACAAAAATATATATACATTGTACTCCATACGATACGGAAGTACACTCTGTGCAACATTCCTCACAGAATACACAAGCAAAAGGATACAGATTTTAACGTTAACCAGGGCCAACGGACTCACGATACCCTTGCGTTATTTATCTTCTTCCATCTTTCTTCATCTCTTTCCTTTCCCGCCTGTGATCGCTACTGTTCCCACTATTCCCTTTACGTTTCCATTTTTTCCTTTCTAGAAACATAACATAACCGAACTAATAGACGCTCGCATTAATTTATGGCTCGTAACTAGGTTATGTTGACATAGCTATGAATTATGATTCGAATTATTCGTGCAAGCTTTAACGACAGCCATTAAATTTCATTTTAATATTACTTAACGTAGTTCAGTACTTAGGCATTGCCTACACTGTTGTGACTCCTGTATGATCGATACAACTATGAAAGGTAAGAATATTGAAATTCATAATTTTAACGTCGTTTATTATCTTTAGTTTTTTTTTGGCATTTTGAAAAAGAAATATTCTACCTTGACTGACTTTACAGAAATTCGGATACCTCTTCGAAAATTGTGAGACACTTGGCACTCTCGCCATGATTTCTTGCGTGATTTTTCGGTACCAATGAGAACCTGTTTCCTTGGGACTTTTCGTTCAAACCGGAGATCATTCTCTAAATTATTTTCAGCCAGTTTCGGTCCAGATGGAAATCAGCATAAGATCTTTCGATGGAGAAAAAATATGGCAGCTGTATATACCTTAGACATCATCTTTCTATGAAAGCTCCTATTGGAAAGTGGGCGGATAATAATTATCGTTGTCGACTCGAGCTGAAAAGGAAGACGACTCCATTTTTTGGCTACGAGCCAGATTTCTTTATTTTTATTTTTTCTTACTCGTATTAGGGACCAGTTTATATGGATCACTGCAGGATGCAATGCTCGAATGATCTATAAGTCATTTATTATATAAGTACCATTTTCTGATTTACGTAAGAATTCCTGTAATAGGGAAAATTTTATCGATGAGAAAGAGTACCTTTGCCATTTTCTTTTTTACGAAACGTATACGATTCTCCCATTTCCCTAACAGAAATTTACAGCCTACACTTGGCGATATTCTGAACAGTTTCACGACGCCTTATTCGTAAATATATTCACTTCACAGTCTGCTCTGTGAAAAAAAAAAAGTTGTACGATTTACGATAAAATATAGAAACGTACGGGCGACACAGGCGACGAATAAATCACATGATGCTAAAAGTATACTTTGTATTCGGCGAAGACGATAGCGTTTGACACTTGCGTTAACAAACGATCCTGCTAGTGAAAGGATCCCTAATGCTTTCAGCCTGGCTGGTATCAGAAAAATATATAGTTGCGATTACTAGAGCAATGGCTAGTGTTTGGACAACAAGAAATTTGTAACGACGATGATAACAGTTATAGAAAGATTGATGAAGTAAACTAGTGGGATTTGCTTTTTTTTTCTAGAATTGTTATCACTAGAATTTTTTTGTTCAATTACCAACCATTGCTGCAGTAATCTAGTAATTTTTTTACTTGATTATCCCTTTTTACTCTATCGGGACAGCCCAGATAAAATATCGGCTCCTTGCAGGCATGTACAGGGTTTCCACTATAGGAGTTCCACTGTCAGTGCCTAACTAGGTCCTATTTGGATCTTACCCAGGCATCCGTGTTAATTCAAGGTAGGGTTTCCTTGTTTATGGCTAACTAGGCTCGAGTTAGTATGGTCGAGTTAGTCCTAGTTGGTATTAGGAATAAATATAATATGAAACGTAATCGCAATTTCTTCCAATATTCATTTGGCAAGCTTTACCATTGGTAAATAAAATTAATTGTTTAGAATGTAACCGTTATCCAAGTTTTATTCAATTATTTTATTTAGTGTAATTTAGGTGGAATTATACAATTATGTCATTACGTTAATCATATCTTCGATTTATTTTAACGAATATTAACGTTCTAACAAATGGTGTGCCTCTTTATTCCACTGGACTGGAATTGAAGAAGAAGCGAAGATAATGACGAAAGAGGATACCGGGAAAACCGTCGTACTCGCGCTGGGAGACTCATAAACTGAAGCCTATCTTGTCTCAGGGTTGGCAGGACTGTGGAAAAGTTCGCGCCTAGAATGATTTCACTTTTTTAAATGCCTATAAATGAATTTCCTTCATTATGCTTAAACTCACGTTCAATCTCTTTGTAGGAGGATGCTCCAGATAGCATTTAAGATTAAATGAAAAAGTCTCGTGAGCTGCTAATATCGGACCGAATCTTTTTTTGTTTTGCCAATATTTCCTCATTATTCGAAATTATTCTGCCACGACATCTCGTTTATCTCAAGCATCTCTAACTTATTGTCTCGTTCCGTATAAACTATGCAGCTATAACTTTAAATAGTTCACATTCTTAGAGACCCTCGTAGGGTGAATGACTTAATTAATCATCAGTTTATTCTATTTTTCTTACACGCTCCGCTGCATCTAGATAATTCGGTATTCAATTATTTATCGAGTATTTTATTTTGGATTTTATACTTGTCAAATAACTGACTCACGTTATTAAAAAAGTGCCGTTTACGAATATTTTTAATTATCTAGACAAGTTTTAAAATTCCTCAGATTGCTTTCACGGGATCCGAAAAGTTTGTAAGAATTAATTTTTACCGCGAAACACGATAAATCGTCCATTTTTATGATTGGTCTCAACCATATCGTGATGAAATTGCTTAGGCTGTAGATTGATATCGCAATTATTGAGACTCTTATAAAAAAGAATAAGGTTAATGCACAGATTCGTTTAACGGTATGGAACGCTCATCTTTCTTATAAGGATTTAGTATCCTGGCAATATCCTTTAGCGTTCCTTTACTACGAATTACGAATTCCAGCTGGGATTAGAAATCCGGAAATGGTGGATTCCATCTGAGGTTGGGTCATAGCCAAGATCCCTTCGAGTTGACTTCACTGGCATCCGGTACTCAGCTACTTCTTTTACTCGCAATATCCGATTCTCAATGGCATCGTTTGCCTTATTCCAATACACAACGCGTTGAATTTTTAAATTTAAAGGACGTTTCACAATTTTATAAATTTATAACAATAACATTAATTTGTATATTCAGTAATTCCAGATATATAATCGTCGTCGCGATGCTTCGTCGACTGTGAAATTCAAGAAATATCTCGCGCCATAATTCATCGGCAGAGGACTAAAACCAAAATGCAATAGAAAAATTTATGTCAATTCTGTACGTATGTAATGTATACGATTGCAGCATTAACAATTGGAGATTCAGTAGAGCATCGTTCTCTATCTCTTTACAAGTTTGATACTGTAGCAATAAAATGTAGTAATTAACAGTTTTTCGTTCAATAAAAACTATAATGCTTACGTTGTAACGAGATGGTCGGTAATATTTCGATTTTTGGGCCACCCTGTACATGTATACGTATATAACATAGAAAAAGTGAGTTAGCAAGCTAATTGAATCGTACGGGAAGTCAGTACTACCAACTGTTAAGTATTCCAGGATTCAGCATCTAATCAGCTACGCAAACCAGTTAACAGAATGAAACGATATATAAATGAGCGACGTGACACGCTGGAGAATCCTCCGAGATAATTTCCACTGGAATCCATTGCTGTAGTTGGTATCAGTTATCGTCAATTACTCCGGGGATACGTTATAGCATGTAGTCGCATCGGGTTAAATTAACGCGACACCATTGCCGCCGATAGGGAAGCGAGAAAGCTGCAGGAAAAAACAAATTCACAAGTGGGATTGGGGTTGGTACACCTGTATGCGGCGCAACTCATCCGCGTTATTGCTTTTCGATAATACAGACCGGTGAGTCGGTTATTATTCGGCATTAACATTTCAATTCCATATTTCCCTCGGGCTGCTTACGGCTATCAGGTAGTATTTAAATGCGGAGAGTATCGACTGACTAGCTTGTTCCGTACATACGTATATCGAATGTCCAATACCAAGTAGGATGTTCAAAAGTGAGTCCCACTCTCCTTTTTCAGCCAAGGCTTATCGATGTCCACCAGCGATGAAATATTTTGACAGTTTCGACATGTGTCACGAAAGTAGACACTAACCCAAAAATCGAGAGCCAAATCATAAAAAGTAATATTATTCTTCTGTATGGTAAGCTAGTATCAGTAAGCTTCGACTAAGTAATGAACTCGTTATTTTTGAATGTAAAAGACGTCTGATTATAGTAGGCCCGCAGCGATAACTTATCAATGCTTTTCCTTCCTTTTATTCGGATAATAAAATTTCGTTTCGTTTTACTGTGCCTTACGTGCTACAGCAACTATCTAAGAGTTACTTGAACTTCTTAGTTCACTTGTGGTGTCTCCAGGTAATTGCATGTCACGAAGTAAACCGGTAGACACTCTCTCGGTGGAAAAATAACAACCTCAAACGTCACCTCCGACTCGTTCAACGTATTGCTTTACGAAATTCAAATGCATAATGTTCCATGAAACGATAAGAGAATATCCACAAGGGATTCGGTTTTTGATTTCAGTACGTGTAAGTATTTCGCTAATCTTTTTTTTATTTCGAGATTTTTCAGGGATTCGGCTTCAGAGAATTCAGCATTTATTGCATTTATTTTTTAATTCTTGCAGAGTCGAACTGAACAATGATCTATCATAGTATTATAGATCAAGAAGTATTGGCAATACATTAATTTTTTATACGTGGCATTGTACTCAAGCCTTTTGGGAAATAAAGGGTTGAATATGGCGAAATGTATTGAACACCTGAGTATAAATGTCATTTATTGCGACTCGTTGCTATATCGAGCTTTTGTCAGTTTAACGTCACAGCTCCTTTCCATGAAGACTAAAAGAAAATATATACGGGCCATGCCCATTACAGATATTTACGGTATTAAAATTAATGAGTTTAACAGTTACTTAAAAAGTTTTATATTTAATCCTTTTTATTTTTTGCTTTAATTTTTTTTTCAAATACGACTGTCCTTTATAGCATTCGGCGGTTTCCTTTGATTTTCCCATATCCAATTATTCCTTGTCCCCTGTGGCTTGGGGTAAAGTTTGCAGCTGGATACGACCTACCCTGTCTACCCGGAGGGCTTGTGTGAAGTGTTGTAACGTGATAAAGATCCAATTGTGAGATAGGCAGATAAGAATGTCGCTCCTGGCAAATGAAATATTTTGAAATTCCCGCCACCTGACAAAATCAAAGAGAGCATACTGTATACTATACATATACATATACGCTACATGCATACGCCATATCTATCACAGTACATATGAATTCTGCTATATACTCATTATATCAAAATGAGCATCCATTTCTATCCTATAAAATTTAACTAATTGGATATTTATAATAACACGAAAACTCTTCGAAAGCTGAAAAGCTGAAAAAAAGTCCAACGAGACTTTACAGTTGGACAAATTAAACTTAGAGAAAAATCATACCACTCATTATTAATACATTAAAAAAAATAGTGTCTTAGTACCGTAAAAAACTGTGAGTGTAACTTGGAAAGTAAAACGTTGCATCATTTTTTTCCCAAGTCCTTTTCGAAATATGTCTTGTCCTTGTCAGCACACTAAAAGGCTATAACCTTTAAGCTTTTACAGCAACGGAGCTTTCGATCCCTACGGCCGTTAGTTCAGGAATATCCCGTCGAACTTACATTAGCAGGTACCTAGCCAGAAAAATGCCTTTTCCACGGCACACCACTAGAGAAATTCCGTTCACGTATTATATGACCATCCCACTCGGATGAATGTTTCTTTGCTTTCTGTATTCTTTTATGATTGTTATCTTATATTTTCTTCTCTTTTTCTCTCCTCATTCCCTTTACAGGTCAACCGCGAGTTGCAACGATGCTTTTACGCGGCGACAGCACTACGCTCTCCGGTGCTGCGCTTAACGCGCGTTAGCGTTGAACCAGCATATTAACGGCTGAAGTTGAACAGGAGACGTAGAACATTAAACCAAAAAATTTTCATGCACAAGACCATATCCTCTTTATGTATTCTCAACCACATGAAATCTAGGTCGTAACCCTCATCACGCTAATTGTAATGTACAAAAAATAACCCTTACCGCCCTGGCTGTTAGGTTAACCGAATGACAAATGATTTCGTACAAAAAATAATTCACATGAGTGGGTGGGACTTTCGACGTTTTTTTTTAAATCAACTGGTGACACTTGGTAACTCACCACCCCCCACCCACCCTAGTAGCACCTTATGTGTCTTTTGGTTAACCACCCCCTTTTTCACTCAGTGCTTCCCTTTGATGCCCGTAAATCAAATTCCCTGATCATATCTGATATTCATGCTTCCATTTATCGGCAACCTTTTACATAATATATATATATATATTTACGTGTAATATGCACCCACGTATGCTTTCATATAGCCTTAATATACGTACGTATATCAGTATTTTAAGTAATTTCAAAAAGGGCTACCTCGTGCAGATTCCAATCTAGATAAGGATGCGAAACTGCTTCCTCGGCGGCGACATTAGACTCCGATAAACCAGGAAATTCTCCCTGCTCACGTATCATCGCCACCCACTAAGTTTTCCAGCCCTGAAACCAACGAGTGCGCAGTGCCCTCTTAATAACCCCCTGACATACACAATCCCGCAAATCCTCCCTCAGTCTAGGCTTTTCTAGAAGCAACAGCTATACCTCGTTGCATCTCATCCCTCTGTCATGAATTTTAATGGAATATCTTTTCCACTACTTTTCCCCTCTCTTCTTTCTTATAATTTCAACCCTTTACAATTTTCTCTTACGTCATCATGACATTAATCCTTCCCTCCTTTCTATCTACACGCTATACATTGATTCATCTACTGTCGTATTCCCAGAGAAATTTCACTCGCTTATACGGATGCTGTATAAATGTTTTATTGCGTAAAATATTGATTCTCAGCCATTCTCTCGTCATCGTACAACGGGGATACCTCATTCTGTGCCGTATCGAGTTATTGAATCTTGTTTGGGTCCTCGAGATCTCAGCGAAGAAATATTGTTATTATTTATAATATTCAATTGTGAATCATACAGTTCTACCTATATTTACCTGAAAGATCAAACTTCAAATTGTGTAAGCACTTTATGTAATTTCAAAGACATATCTATATACAGTATCAGCATGAAATGTCTCTTACGAGAAAATATTTTCTTTGTGTTTCAGGACCGCTTTCGGAGGAAAGATGCTGTTGTAGGTGAGCTATAGGAAAATAGTGAATCTCATACTTTTTCTTAGGTAATCGTATTACTGGTTGATATAGAGACCAGTACATGCTTTCCCAGCCGTTCGGACGCCCTGGAAAATATCTGTTGATCCTATAATTACTGTTAACTCTTTAAAGTATACATTCTTCCTTCATTTCAATTATCGTGAAACTCGGTACCCGTTTTCATCGAGGTCGTTGATTGCGAATTTGAAGTTGAAATTCTGAAATTTAAAAAAAAGTGTTTCGAGTTTTACTAAATACGGTACTCGGGAGCCTTTGAGTCTACCGATCGCAAAAGTAAACTTAAAATTGGCAAATTTAAAATGTCGAATGAGCACGATTCCTCATTTTGAGTGTGCAAATTTCATGTTCAGATTCATGATCGACGACCATGTAAAAATCCGCGTGTATGGATCAGCCATTTTGGATTTGAAGATTTTTACTTCAGATCCGGACGCAACGAACCATAAAACATTCGGGTAAAAATTTTGTATTTAAATCGGATCTAATTTAATGTTTTTTTTAACAGTTTTATAAGGCGTTGCTCGTAAGCAGCACCAATACGCTTGAAAAAGTAAAAGCAAATTGTTTTGGAGCCGGGATGCATGCATAAGCATATACGCCTCTACTTACCCATCTGTACGAACCAATGTTATCGTAAAAAAAATATTTTGGCCTATTTCAATAGCCTGGGAAGCGATTCTGAAAATGACATTCCGTGCTACAAGATATCTTTCTTGTTTTTATATAGTGCAGTGGCTATAAACAAGTAAAAGTTGGATAAAACACTGCTAGGTATTGGTAGGAGGACGTATCTTCAGAAATGGTTGTTTCGTGCCAGTTATTCGCATATTGGCAGCAGGATCCTACGTGCCGATCATTTGCCGATAAGCTGCGTTTGCGAAATTGGTCCGGTTGTATAAATGTTCCTTTTTATTTTGTGCGCCGCTATCGGTACTATTTCCCGTGTACAATGTGCCATATAAAATAAGCATATATGTATGCCTATAAACATACGTACACGTACCTTATGCTATCCTGCTATTTATTAACGATTGGTATCTTTACTTTGACGATAGCCTCAGGATATTCCTTGCGAAATTATTCGGCATGCCGTAACGTCTAGATACACGTTAATTATTATTCTTGATAATTAAAATGCACTTGTTGATTTTATGTAGATATTGGATACTGCGAAATAGTTTACGCAGAGCCTGGTTATTTTGATACGTTTCGCTCAACAGCGGATTTTAGATTCATATAGATTAGCACCCTTAGCGTTCAGGGCGCTGATGATGGAAGCCATTCGGGAAAGTTTTAATCGCTTGCAGAACACTTTAGGACCATTTTTAACTCTCCTTTTTCGTTATTCCGTGCCGTGCTTCCACTTTCTCTTCTTCGTCGAGAAGGGTCGGTGAGACAGGGCTGCCAATCTATCAGTCAGCACCTTTTGGCATGAGCACTCGAGGATCGGAGGGTTGTTACGCTGGAAGCTTCTGGCTCGAGTAGCAGTCGGCTGCTAATGCAGATTTTATTAATTGTACGGTGGTTCGTTAAAGATTTATGGAAAATTAGAAGAGAGAGATAGCGCGTTCAACGAGTTTACAGGAACGTAGGGAAAATTTGAAATATTTAAACAGGAAGTGTAACTTGTCGCGGATTCATAGACAAAAATTCAATTAACCGCTGTCCATTAAAGATTTTACCTGATGAAAATTGGAGATTTTGACGATAGATAGGAATTAGCAATTTTAAAGTTAAATTAATATACATGCGAATATGGTAATATATTTAACACCATGAGCTTCGACCTGGAACAAAGCCGACGTGCCGTTGATCAACGAAATGGCCAACTTTTTGATAATCCAAAATTATGTGCTGGTCCACAATATAACCACGATGCAATTTATTGCCATTTACGCACAATCTGTTCGGATAATTGCGGAAAACTGTTTTTAAACAGTATCGCCCAATTTTGCCGCCAGTGGCGCCACTGCAGGAACATAATTTCCCATTACGAAACAATGAATTCTTTAAGGGAAAATCATCATTTACTACAACATAAAATTCTTCATTGCGTGATACAAACTGATCTGAGTCGTTCGTAAACTTCCTCTTATTGTACTCTGAACTTTTTAAAAAAAAAAGATAGTTAAGTACATGGTTTCGAGTATTAATGCGAGAGAGAACAAACAGCTCTGAATGTGTTCCTAGCAAGTTTACGAACGGCCTGAAGGTGAGATGAAGCGCCGTTTTTTTTTGTTTGCATTTACAAAAGCCATTGTTTCACAATCATCCCCGTGATGCTTTCTCAACGTCAAATTCAAGTAATTGCTTGTATAACAATTTCTCGATGCATCAGAAATCTTATAAAGGCAAAGAATTAGAACGAGCGTCCAGTAGAAAAATGAATGTCAATTTTCTACGTATAAAATGCGAGCACAGAATTTTCGAATAAATATCGTAATTTACTATGACATGGTGAAATTTGCCTGCTTGAGGCTAAAAACTCCTGTGATTATTGGGAAAATATAAAAACTCCACTAATAGCACAAAGCGAACAGAACATCATGGCGCAGTGGTCTGTAGGAGCGATAGCTTCTACAGCTAATTCAAATTTATATAAATCCAGTGGAAAACTTGTGTGGTGTAATAGCAGTTTCTCTGTTACTTTGCAGCACGAACATAAAATACTGTTTCATGAAGTAAGATATGCGACTGGTCATATTTACTTTAATGGTTGCTTAGAAGTTCTTCTAAATAGAGCTTATTACAAATATTATATTTTTAGTATATTTTCCAAATCTCCAAATTTTACAACCCAGCATAGTAAAAAGTATTTTAGACGTAACATCTAAAGTTTCTCTTTTCTACAGTAATATTGTATGAGATTCTACTTTGTCCCGGGATTACACTGTAATTTTTACTAAAAATTCTATCCGTGCAGGAATACGAAATGAACGGTTGGGGAATAAGTTGTGCATTTTTAAATCTCCTTAAAACTTTATAACGAAAAGTTACTTCAGATATTGGAATTCGCCACTGTAACATTGAAATATAGTAATTAATAATTTTGTGTTCGATACACGTTTAAACGTTCCTTATCATAAAAATGTTTATAATAGATTATATATACGATGGATTACATACGTGTAATCGCGATGTACAGATCAAAGTATAGGCATATCTGGATCAGATGTAAATTCAATATGCCCATTTCCAAATGGAGCACTCATACCTTATTGAAAAACATATATATGAATTCAAAATATACATATGTATATTTAACATAGCGTTGTGATCGATATGAATTACGAATGATTCCCGTTAGACATTCACGGATCGCAGATTGACTCGCGTTACAGTGAATTTTTCATGTTTACCTGTGGAACCCGTTGCGTAACGCCTCAAATTCAGATTAACAATATGGCTGACTTTAAATTTCGCAATCTTAAACGGTTTCTTGCCCATCTTATGTACATTCCATTGTGCGCGTTATTATCTTGAACTTTACTGTGACCAAGTTGATTATCTGGAAGAAGAATGTACTTTCAATTTGATTTGCTTAACGAAGCCAGCTAAGTTACACGTAAACTGTAGGAGAACTGTCAAGAAAATATATAACTTCGTAAACGCGAAGGTCTTAACTGGTATTATTATCCACGTTGTTATTGTTATTATCGAAGGAAGGATGTCCAACGTAATAGGAAACTTGTCAGGAAATTCCTGGCTAGCAAGGATCGTTTCGACACTTAGAAACTCCTAACTACCTTGAATAGTGACACAGGTTAGCATCGTGGGAACGTTGAATCCTTCAGGATGTTCAGACCCAACTCCGAAAATTCACCCTCGATAGAAGTTAACTTCTTACGGAATTACGTCTTTGCGCGATAGTTTGGTGTTGCTTTTATTATTTTACGAAATGCTTGCTATTCCTATGTTGTCCGACGGAATTCAGCACGCCCAGTTTTAATTGGTGCAGAGTCGATACGACTGTTGATATTTGAAAAAACATTCGGCAGTGATAAAAGATACCGTGAATTTCATATCGCTGCTGTTACTTGGATCTCTTGATAAATTCAGTGGACGCGACTGTAGCGTTAATTATTGTTATGACCATTTATTCAGACTGTAATACACGATTTTCACACGATGACGCGTGTTTCCATTTCCTTTGTTTTACATTTGATTTTGTTTCTACTCGCGAAACAGAAATAATATGATTGCCTCCCTTGAAAATTTGGTCAGACCGAATAAAATGTAGTCGCTTTTATAAAGAAATGATAAAAGACGTCATTTCCTGAGATTGTATGCCAGCGTTAGTAGAATTTAAAAGTATATGAGGTTTTCAAATTTCCCGCCTGAAATTGATTTAACGTGTCCCACGTGCACGATGAAATGTCAAATGCCATGAATTTTCCCGATTTTTCTCACTTTTCGAAAAAAAGCGTAAAAGAGAATTTAGAAATAGGTTGTACTTCAAGATATACAGCAATTCCCTTTACAAATGACGTATCCTAACGTAAGACGTCGGAACGTTATCAGATTCCTATCCTTTTTACGTCACGTCGAACGTTTCGAATCCTACCAAAGTTATCGAATCGATTTGATATTCATCAGGGATGCCAAATGGTAATTTTCTAGTCGATCCTCCGTTTCCAAGGAAATGCACGATGAACGATTGAAATTTAAATAATTTTCTGACTAAAAGTAGCCGCAGGCCTGTAGCTATATCGGTTAATGAAAAGCGAGTCTTGTTCGTTTCTTACGGAATAACCAAACTCGACCTAATCTAACCTACAATTTAACTCTTTTGACAAAGGATACAAATTTCTTAATGAACGTGCCGATCGAATTGGCAGTCGCTCGTCACTGACAATCCCAATTAGGCCGAATTAATATTCATGTTCGCGATGAGAAGAATTTACAATTATATCGCGAGCCGTTACTTTTATCTCCGTAACAAATAACAAGACTCGATTCAATTTCTTTGACTGTCGTACGCGTCAGTTCTCCTTTGACATGATTTCATTTTATTTTAGTTTCCTCTCGCAGTCTACACTATGTAACTGTACGTATTGTGACGTGGAATTTTTGAAATCCTTTAGAAATTGTGCCGGAATCCTTTGAAGCTATTTATTTTTTTGTTTATTTTTTTGGCTGTGCTATCTTACGTTACAATATGTACGTACAGTATCTACGTAAATAATTTTACTCACCAACGATGCTCGAAATTATGAGTGCACCGCTTTTGGGCCCCAGCACGGATATTAATAAGTTTTAATGAGTGCAAATCGGATTAAGTGGCCGCGGCACGCTGACGGGTGGCTGAGCGAAGACCTCCCACGAGAAAAATCCTTTTAAATTACAAGGAACGAGCGGGGCCGTTCTCAGAGGTACAAACGCTTCGCGAAAACCTTAGCAGACACTTAGGTACGAGGGAAAGGAAATATAGATACAAGTATGACATGTCATTCAGTTTCCTTATCTACGTTCTAAAAAGGTCGTCCTGAAGGTTGGGTTTAAAGATTGAAAAAAGTTATCTGCTGATCGCACGAGAGATCGATTTATTTCAAGCACCGATGATCCAACGTCAGAGTCAAGTATGTCCGTATGAATTAGAATTTAAAAGTTATATAAAAAAGTATAACATATTATAAAAAAACAGTTTCTACCTGAAGATCTGATTAAAACTGCTCCAGGATATCGTCGCATGTCATTGCCAGGATTTATTCTTGAATCACCTCCATTGTCAGCCCACTTATAATCTCGATTATAATTCTCGAGAAGAACATTCAATGGAATAATTTTCCACAGCCAAGCGTGAACTTCCTATTGGATTTTCCTTTTTTTTCCTACTTTTTTCTACCGTTTACTTCGCTCCCTGGCTGACTATCCGTCATTCGAGTGAATTAGAATTTGTCCTGTCAGAACTGATCCTTCCTGAGTTTAATTAAATTTTCACGTCTCTTCTCGAGTATCCTACCGATCCACCAATATCGACGTTCGTTCGGTAACCCTCCAATTGGAAGACGCTCCTTTGATTCTCCACCAATTCTACCACAATCTTCATCAGCCGCTCTCAATTTCTCTTATCGCACCTGTTGAACCACTAATGGACGCCACTCAACGAAAATCCTAATCCCAGCCAGGAAATGGGCAAGTGGAAAAATTTCCAACAGATCGATAAATGCAACCCCATACCATAGTATGTATAGCACAGTTACCCCTTCCATGACAGATAAGCCATTCGAATTTTCCGGAAATTAAGTGCGGTCCAGTGAATGTAAACGATCGATCAATTTTTTTTAGCGAAGTCAACCAAATTCAAGAACGTCCAACGAATATGATTCGTCCACCCTTCGCTCTGGACGTCCGACGAATCCCACGTCCGGCGTAAATCTAATTTAGCCCGTTCCCCGCGTTATCGGAAACGTAATATCTCGTTGCTATGACGTCACGGTTCCTTGAAAGTACGTAATTGCGTTTGTACACCACAACGTTGGCGCAAGGTCCCAGCTAGTACGTGACGAGCTTACTGGGTTAGGTTAGGTTGTTTATTTAAAAGCGCTACGTTCTTTAGTAATTGAAAGATCTGAGGTTCCATATTTATTAAATCACGTAACGTTGTCATAACATTTTCAAAGATTATTGGGATTTCATATATTTAATGATAACCAAAGCCATTTAGTATTATCGTTTACCTATTTCTCTTGCATGTTAATACTGAACACACATTGTGCACTTGCATCAGTTACGTAAATACTAGATTTTGGCTTACTGTGTAAATCATTTTTTCCATTGTCATTTCTGCTTCTTCCATTTATTACAACTAGCACTACCACCACTCTGTTTACTTGCCATACTTGTGTCTACGTGAGTCAATCGAAAACTTCGTCTAGTCTAAGCTTGTTCCGCGAACTTTGACAGTTTCTCGCAGTCTAATAACAAGGACGAGCGACGTCGCGACAAAAAAATTCGCCGTTTACGCTCGTATATACTTACTAGCGGTGTCGACTGAATTATTCATTAGCGAGGTTTTATAAGGGACCGCAGGTACTGCTCGCTGACTTAAACGTGCAAGGTAATTGCGGTACGATGAATTTAATATTAGTATTTCTCTCTTTGCGATAAGTGTATTACTTGGATTCTTTATTTATTTTTACAATTAAAATTAAAAAGCGTAGAAAACCGTAAAAATTGGAATAATTTCGTTTCGTTGGTTAAGACGCGTGAAAATAAAACTTATTCAATTTCCATAGAAATCTATTCGATATTAATCGATATTTTACCTCTTTGATCGAATAACACTGTCTGTTTTCATGAGAACACACAATGAGGATCGGTTCACTCACCGTCGAATTTTCAAGATAAAAATATCCCAGAGAGATATACGTTTTATCGTTCACGCCAGAATCGCTTGTCTTCGGTACTATTGTTGTTCCACTCTCATGTACTGCATTTATGAATTTCAATGCCGAAAGATTCCGTTGTGGAAAGTAAAGAACGCCGATAGAGCTGCAAAAAGACTTTCGGAAAGTCGTGAGTTTTGTATTCTCCGTTCGAGTTGGAAAAATGTAAACTGTCAGGGTGGCTTCGTTATGCTTGAACTCGAAGCCGAAATTTTCTCCATTACTACTGCAAGGAATGAGCTTTACAAGTAAAAAAAGTTTTTAAACTGGTTTGTATATACAGCGTGACTTATATCCTGGACTCGGAATCTGGATGGAGCCTTTGTATGTATTGAGCTACTCTTCTCCATGCATCATAAGGCTCACTGAGGCTCCGGCAATTGTATGTTGACTTCATCGCGTCCTTCTCGTGAGGGGGAAAAGGTGGGGGGAAAGTTTATTTTAATATTCAAGAATTACGGAATCCAGTGGCATGTTTCCATATGTGCGCGTAGCAATACGAGTGTCAGATTCTTTCGCGACGATGACTGGTCCAAGAGGGAGGCTGTCTACTACTTTGATCGTCGGGATGCCGTCAAGACATCTTCTAGACCAGCCCAAAGAATTCTAGCTTCGTTAGTTGTAACTCTCGCTTCTGTCTTTTTCAGCTGCAATAAATTGAATGCATAAGAAAACATAAGCATACCGTAAGAGAGCCATGTCATTAAATATTAAAGAACAGAAAACTTGAGCTACGCTCGTAAAATGCAGTACAGTTTAGATTTAGTGCTTGAGCGCCATTTATAGATCTTTCCTTATTTTTTTTTTAATATTTCTCTGAGAACTATTTAATTCGTTAAATAAAATCTTGCGCCTCAAATACACGGAATCTGCGCCGTTATACCAAAGTCCTTTTCCTCATTTTTCTTCTTTCAGAACACACGTTACGCCTTACTTTTTATTCCTAGATAGAAAAGCAGTGGTAACGTGCGAGCTGCTGAATAAGTTAGACGTAGCGTAAAAAGTATCGCTTCCGTCGGAAAAACAAGTTGTCGGAGTCTGGGGCGTCAAGACCCGATGAGATCTAGTTTAACGGCGTTTGCGAAGTTCGACATAAAACAGAACAAGACCTCTCGTTTTCCATGGAGAAATAATCGATATACCGATATATATTTGTGCAAGCGATGCATATATCAGGAAATGGCAGAATATCCATCGTCATAAAAACGCCGTCGCTCGTACAACGCAATACGATTTTTAACACATCTTTATATAAAACTTGTACAATCTAAATTCAAGCGTTTATAGAACAAAGGTATTTGAAGTTCAGTATTATAATCGATAAGGATTGAGTAAAAATACTATGATCCGAAGTAGCGTTTTTTTGTAGTAAATCCAAGAAAATCTCATAAAATAAAATTGAGTATGCAGTATTATACAGTAGCCATAGGATAGGTGTGTATACCTACGATTTAAAAAAACTGTTCGATATTGACTTATTCGACGATGGATAGGAACTACTGCAAAAGCTCTAAGGTAGATTCTAGAAAATAGCTGGCAAGCCTAGGCTCTTCGGAATTTATCGCAGTTCACAGGGAGATGACTCCGCAATGTTGCACGCGTACTTCTCTAGCAAGAACCTCCAGGGAAATTGTTTTACAAACAGTAAATATTTGATGGGTCAAGTGACTGAACGAGCGTTCTCCCTCGTGACAAGGAAGCTTAGCCATGTGTAATTAAATTTTCGTTGGTCAGTAGACATTAGCGTTAGCATTAACTAAACAGACACTTTTCGCCACTGCGTTAATCTCTCGCTAAAGGGATGTGACACGCATGAATTTCCCCACAGACCTTTCGATTACTATGCAAACACTGTTTATAGCAATAACGAATAAATCGAATGTCCTTAATCTCAATTTAATTAAATTAATATTAAATTTCCCTACGAGTTCGGCGAGTGAACAACTAAAATGTATGATAGGGCGAACGAAGAAAAAAATTGGGTTTACTTCGTGAATTGAAAAAAGGGAGAGAATAAAGGACCAGCTTTTTTTTTTACTTGTCAACTCAGGACTTTTCAATTACCTCAGTCAAGAGATGTGCCAGCCTCCTCCATCCTGTGAAGGAGGGCAAGGTGCCTCTTCAAATTGTTTTATCGACCCTGAAGAGACAGGGGGTACAGGCAATGGAGAGATGTGGAAATTACCCGACAAGACGCACGCTTTGCTATGCATGAATTTTACCGTAACGTTTGTTTCCGCTGTCTTCCCTCTATACGTCCTGGCTGCTTCTCCACTAACATAAGATAAACTTTACTCTCTGATACGTACATTACGCAACGAGCTGCGTAACTGCGTACCGCGTTTTCTTCTTCGCTTTTTCTTTTCCCTGTCCTCATCCTCGTTCTCCAGTTTCCGTTCAGCTTGCAGAAGCGTAAAATTATCAAGGATTCAGTTTACTTGCCACTTACGTTTCAATGAAAATCTCCTTATTGTATTCCGGACACGTGTTACTGATTCTATTTGCAGGCAACAAGCTTGCGAGCACACGTGCTTGTGTTTAAGAGACTCGCAGTTCTTTTGGGCCAAGTAAAGCCGCTTAGTTCACCAGTTACGAGTAATTGCGTGCAGGAAAGAAATATAATGTGAAAAGTTTATATCTGGTTTAAGGAACTTGTAACAGGCGTGAACTAGCTTATATGTGCTTAACCTAGAAAATTTCTTGGACCTGTAGTACAAATTGTACATTGCAGTGTGGACCGCGACGGAAAATAAAAGAGGTGGACGAAAAGGGAAGTTAGAAAATGAAGTTGAAAGATACTCGAAGTTACTACGGTGTTTATACGGCACTGCAGCTGCACGTAACCACAGCCGATGTTTCGTCTACGACTAACTCGATACTCTTCCGAATTTCCCCGAGACTACGCGATTCGAGAGAAGCCAGGATTCCCGAAGGGCTTTATATGGGCGACAGGCGCATCGTTGCGTCACGATACGTAAAGGAATTCCCCGAACAAATGGAAAAGAAGTCTGACCAGCAGGAACGGAACGAAACGGTATGGTAGAAGGGCAGGGTCAACGCAGATGCTGAGGAACAGAGATCGAGAAAAACAGATCGAGAACTCATGAAATTCAGTAACAGAAAACAAAAAAACTGGCTCTTTATTTTGGCACTTCGAAGCAAATTTAAGAAATAGAGAAAACAATGTGAAATTAAATAGAGTGCATTAATCACGCGAGCGAAGGTCTTCTACGGGACACACGAACAATATTAATAAGAGATAAATTATTAGTCCTATATTCGATTGATCTTATACGGAATTACCGTCTATTCGACGTAACATTACGTACGGGAGAAATCAGACGTAACGATAGTTCGTCGATGACGTTTTTCTCGTCGAATCGGCTTCCTGCTTTATTCGGGGTCGCCCGCGGCGGGTTGAAGGTGTCCGATGGCGATGACGTTTCTCCACGTTCCCTGGCGTAATCGCAGACAGCTGTATATGGTTTTTCTCAGCTTAACCGTGCCTCGATGTGTCGCACGAAAGTATCGTACCATAGGAATTAGCCTAAATTTATTGAATTATATGATCGGGACCGTGGAGCTCTTAGCCGGTAAGTTATGTAACGCGATCTTAAGGGAAAACAATATGCTCCCGCCTGATAAACACGAAAATCGATAATTTATAACCTTGTAACTTGAAATAACGTCACGGTACATACCTCGGCATAGAAATGTGTAATGGAAATTTGAAAAATTTATTTATACTTTTCCTCAAGCTTTTAATGTCTGGTACTACCTCTATAAGATACGTACGAAAAATTACGAGTAGTACACTCTCTCGTGAAACTTCACCAGAACGACCAAACCGTAGATACCTAGGCTCTGACAGCTCGTTAATAAACGAGGGTGGCTCCTGTGAAATACTGCCAGGATTCCCGTTGTGGCTCCGAAAGGCTGACCATTTGCTAAAGCGTATATATCTACTAGCGTCTGTAGATTCTGGCGGCCATCATGGCCATAGAGAAACAGTGTCTGACTTTGCAGCTAACAATAGCGATGTTTAGAACTATGTACCGAATATGTACTACTGTTTACTTAACTCTTATTAACGGCGGCTCTTTATGATCTGCCTGATGGAGTAAACGTCGATTCTCCATTCGAATACATTACTTTCTTATACGTAGGACATTCGTGCCTGGTTTTTTTCACGTCTACAGGGTCATTCACGAATATTGCATCACCGGAACGTAATTATAGCATAGATATCGAATGGATGGACTAATTTCAATTGGTATATTATTGTCCATTGATCCTGTACATATTTTTCATTTTGTCCCCGGAACGAATAATTCGTGAGTAATGATGAATCGAAGTTTTTGTCCGAAGCAGGAAAAAGCTTTAATAAATCATATCTCCGATTCTAATTGATCGAACGAAAACACCCCCACTGTACGAATATGATTGACACTTGGAGGATATTTGTGATGGATATAAATATCTGCTGCTATTACTTTTGACAAAACAACTTTTCTGTAAAAGTACGGAAGTACAGGGTGAAATCAGCAAAATCGAGTGGAATTTTATGAGAGGGACCAATCACTCTTGTCGATCATCGTCATCGGATAATTAGAAGGGTTAGTTTACTTTAAAATTATTTTTTTACAAATCAGTAGACCTTCGAAAATTCATCCCTTCATCTAATTGTTTTATTAATTTATTTTAACGTTCATACACATTCATTTGAAATATTATAATTTATGTATAATTTATATATAATCTTTTCACTTGGGATACGCTGCTCTATAATCTTATAAACTTCTACAAAGGCCACCCGATATAATCCATAATTGTGCGTTATATTGTAAACCAGGTAATAGTTTGATGGCTTACCCTCACGTATATTATGCTCAGTTTTAATATATAATAATTCCTAAAAAATGTAAATTTTATTAATTTTCGTCGAAAGTACAAATTTTCGTTACACGCAAATAATGATTGTGTAGATAATAGATTGATCTGTCTTGCATTAAGTGCAATATCATTGGATTGCGAGATCTAATATTGATTTATTCCAAATACAGAAATTTTTACTTTGATACACAATATTAGTTCAAAAAAGCATTAAAACAGAGTCTGAAAGCTACGTGTTCCGTTCGATACAGAATGATCAGTGTATGGCCTTACTAATTGAATTGCCGTGCTTGGAAATTTCAAAGAATAAAATAAAAAGGGTAAGCAGTGTGCCTTTTACAATGTTCTTTTAACAAACCATTCATAATAGAGTGGCTGAAACTTTCAGCAACCCGTAAAACCACCCTCGCGTGTTAAGTGCACTAACTGCGTAGCTTTTGTCTTTTAATATTTACCATACCCGCGCGCCATTTTCAAACCAGGAAATAGTACTCTCGATTACAAAGAAATTAAATAATAAAAAGTTTCCTCTATATCAGAAATAAATCAATAAATATAAATTGTGTATGCTTTTATAAAAAGGAAACCATATTAAGCCCTGCTTAAAAAATGCAAACGGCATCGTACTGTTCTGTGTGGAACAGTATTTTAATACGTCATACTAAACCATTCTTACTTGGAGCTTTCTTTGTTGTTTGTCTATATTGAGAATAAAAAATTTGCCGAAACTCTCGAAACATTTTTATTTTTTATAAATTTTATACAATTTGCTAACACAAGCTTGAAAGCTCGCTCGATACTCGATAGAGCTGTACCATATTTTATTTTTACCATTATATCACGCTCGTCTTGTGAATCTTATCAATTTTTATAACCTGTGATATCCAAAGATGATACTGCTTGGTAAACATAAACTTTCAATAAAATAAAATTTCCCATGCTCCATTTCCTTCTGTTCCGCAACCAAGGACTACGGGTAGAAAGTTCTGCACGTAGGGCTGGTTATCAAGGTCCTCTTCAATTATACCAAAATCCCAATCAAGAATAATGGGCATGCCCAGTGATCCACGTTCAGCAGAGGAAAATTCAAAATGGTCACACCAGTGTTTTCACTTGAGGGTGAAGCATCCACCAATCGTATATCCTTAGGATCCATGATTTTTCGATCATTCGAGATAATAATCGTTTTATACCTTTTGGAAATTACAGTCACGTATTTCAAGCTTTTTTAGACTCTAAATTTCATTCTGAAGCAGATAAATATTCGATTACGTTTCTAATCGTTTTTTTTGTAGCCTCCGCCATTTCTCCATCTATAAGCTATAAGCAATAAGCTTCCAAGCGAAGCTATTGTACTACTTTTCTTTGTGCTTTACTTTAATAGGCTTAACGAGCTCGTTTAATGAACTCTTTTGTTAATGGCTACTAACGATCGTTCGCCAGGAAGTTAACCAGCACTATTTGTGAACTAACTAAACAATTAACCAGCTACCCAACTAAGTCGCTGACTAACTACAGCGACGCTTGGTGAAAAAAAAGTCTGGTCATCGAATTCGAGGAAACCCGGCAAAACTCTTCGCCTGAATAGCCAATATTTCTTCATTCTATATAATTCTATTATCGAACAAACTCACAATCGTATTATGACTAACCAAACTGGAATGATTTTATGGGACAATATTTGCATTGATATCTCTGAATAAAAAATTCACACACGTATTATTATTGTTATTTGTACTGTATACAGAAAAGCAGTCGCGGGATTTGCAATGTTAATACTGTGCGTGATGAAAAATTTATTAAAGAATTTAGAATTCATTCGATGGAAATATAGTCGTGTAATTCTTTATTATTTAATTATAATGGTTATGCTGTAACCGTTATTATTTCATACACAATTGTATAAAAAGGTTTGCATAACCCTTTCAAAAATGAAGATCCTTCTTGCCGTGAGAAATTAGCTACAAGACAATTATTATAATATTTTAGTACGAATATAAATATTGAAGTCTAATGTATTTTATCTGTGGGTGTTGCAATATACATTGCATGTATATTTTGAGTCTCTAAAAATATAGATAACTCATTCTTTTTATATAGTACTTACATTTATTTTTACAATCGTAGATAATAAGAATCTTATCGTCTATCATATCGACGAAATTTGTGAAATCTATTCTATCCCAGATGTCATAAGCGATGCTTTTGATGCTGAGAACTCGCATAGAAATTGTTTCTTCGAAAGAGCAAATGGAAATGGTCTCGTTAGCAAAGGAAAAGCATTTCGCTGGCGATGGAATCGCAACTACAAGATAGAGAATGCAGAAGGTTTAATGGTTGGGGGCAAAGATAACATGGCTGCAATTCCAAGAGAGAAGTAAAGTGTGTGAGTCGAGCTGTAATCGCAAGCTGCAATCATAGGGTATGTGTCAATGCCATCTTTTGTAAGAAGCTCGCGTTTTATTGTCACGCAGTGGTCCCGTTATAAATGTACCGCAGCACGAAGCCCTGAGGGATGAAAGTAAAAAGAATGGTGAAATGAAAATCCTGTTGGTTACCGGATAAAAAATTATCTGGTGCGAAATGGTAATAAAAGTTTAGTAGGCCTACTATCAATTCTTGTTCCGCGCTTTTTCGTAATTTACACCGGTAAAACGAGCCTGTATAAATCTGCTGTGGTTACTACAAAACAAAAGGCGCAGGAAAACTATTTCTACCAGTTACGCCATTGAACATAGAGGTTAAGCGAATTCTTTCTTCGGACTTAACTATTCCACTTTACAACTGGTGGAGCTCGAGTCCAGTACTGGATAGTATATAATTCATTCTAACGAGTTACTTGGGAAAAATACTGGTGTATGTAAAAAAAAGGTCGAAAAGTAATAAGCTAGAAATTTGGGGAAAAAAGAAAATTGTTATGCTAAATTAAAATGTTACGTTGCACCGTGCGTCTTTGAACAGCGAGACAGGGTTGGCATAAAGAACGTGTTAAACTATTTTGTTTTTGAGTGCACCTGTCCTTGTATTAGGAAAACAACCGTAGTCATGTTTTGTTTGTAACGCTTTGGGGATGAACTTTGTTCTTAAGAAATTTAATGCTAACTAAATCAAGTGTCTATAAAGTTTATGAACAACATTGTTTTATGCTGTATTGATGCTTACAGTGCATAGTTTGCATATAAAAACACATCGTTCAATTGCTATTGTTTGCTATTTTAATTGCTATTTTACACCCAAATTGCATTTTAAACATCTACAAAGCATGCAACGATATTACTCGTATAATTTTATTTTATAGACAACTGATTTAGTTAAAATTGAATTTTTATTACAGTGAAATTTTGACAATTCGAAACTCAAGGGAAACGAAATATGCTTTGTGTTATCGTACTTTCGACCTATCGAGGTTTTCACGTTAAAGAAGTGAAGCATTAAGTTGCCTTCGGAGCTTTGACGGCCTAGTCGGACAAGACGGATAACTTTGGATAATCAGATTCTTGATTGGTCAATATTTTTTTCATTTAAAACTTTCGGCAAATCAGATATCTAGTTATCTCGGGTTATCCGTCTTGTATGACTAATCCGTGAAAGCTGTTAAGGCAATTTTATAAAATTCGAAGATTCATAGTTTTGTAGAGGTTTTTGACTTATAGAAGATCGAATTATAGAAGTCCTACTGTATTTGAAAATAGATTACTGTATATGGTGTAAGTGTACCTAACCTCTCAACCTTAATTGTACAAAAATTAAGCAAAATAATTACTACTGCTTAGTTTAGAAGGAACATCGACTTCTTCTGTCATATAGACTATTATAAGCAAAAGGAAAATGAACACCGTGTGATATGTAGAACGTTTCTTGAATTTCTTAGTAGTTATACAAGGAGAGTTCTGGACCAAGATTCCTGCACCGACATATTACCGGCATCCGGGTTCGCGTCCGTGCT
>JARQTI010000146.1:0-11306 GCA_030142655.1 Trachelus tabidus
ACTTAAGGATAAAGAGGTATCCTAGCATTATGTTTTTGAGCCGATATATCGGCTTTCCGGCCCTTTAAAGGTTAAGAGTTTTGGCTGAGGACAAAGGTACAGATCATAAGCAAGTCGACCGTTGAGAAGCGATTGTGTTTTCTGTAAGTACCCTTTTAATATCATTAGAATAATATTTTTCGTGAAAATTAGCATACTTATGTTGAAAGAATTTATATGTTTAAGCTTGTATATTAATCAAGGAATTGTTCAATACAGTATGCTAAATAATTAAGACTACATGAAAAGTATCTAAAAGTAGCGTATTACATAATTAAATTTTACTTGCGAGACATTAATTGCATTTTTCAAAATCAACATTTTGTAATAGATCTACATTGAAGTTTTTCAACGATTTGCCATCCGTTAGAAGGGGTTTAGTAAAAAGTGACTAAGAACGAAAGTATCGTATTTTCAGCTGTAGAATTCGAATTCAATTCGAATTTAAAATGGGTCACACTATATCCGTGTATTAAATTTCCAAATATTTTCAAAACTAAGGCTTTTATAATAAACATTACAGGATAATGAAGAAACGCACAATGACGTTGAGGAAGAAGAGGACCAAGGCTGGGGCGCTGCCCAACCTTGGTTCCCACCAACGGGGACCGCTGACCCGTCAGGCGGTTGGTCCATACCACATCACATGTCTATGCGGCCAAATATGTACCAACCGTCGCACCAGTACCCGGAGTGTCAATCGCCAGGGGTGTATGAACCCCCAGACCCTACACCGCTGCCACCATACCCGGAATACGGTGCCGAATTATTAACGGCAGTACGTGGTCTGCCTTCAGTTGCCAGGTCAAGAACGGAGCATAATAACAGGGGTATGCAATAATTTTAGTTAGCATATTTTTAGCGTTCTGTAATGAAAGTTTTGAGTTGAAATTTTGAATGTCGAGTTTTTAACTTAGGTTTGTTATATGCAAAGAAAAAAAAAATGATAAATAAAAATATTACATACCCCTGTTATTATGCTCCGTTCTTGACGTGGCAACTGAAGGCGGACTACATGTTGCCGCTGATAATTCGGCACCGTGCCCCGGGTATGGTGGCAACAGTGTAGGGCCTGGGGATTGATGCACTCCCGCGGGTGGATACACATTATACCTATATGTTGTTACGTTTCGGCCCTCCTATATACGACATTCGCCCACCTATACAATTTATTTTATTATTTATACATAGCCACTTACACCCGTGGCCAACCCTCATACATACAGGGTGTTCCGAAAATGCCCGACCAACGGGGTATGGCACTGCTCGGGAGGCACTACTGATCACGAAAATGAACTTCCTTTTCTCCGGAAGGCCATAGTTTTTAAATGGGAGCAGCTCAAATTTGACCAATCAGAGTGAGGTGACAAGAGAAACGTAGGCACCTACAAACTCTGAGTTTTCTTCCCTCGCTTTTGTTTCTCGGTGGCTTCGGGCAGGATGACATCAGCCGAAGACGTGCTTATTGGATGTTGCTCGCTGAGAACCGAAGTTCTCAGTTGAACAATCAAGCACTAACTAAAAACTGTAATGTCCTATGATAATGCCATTTGACTTACACATATATCTCTGGGACGTTTTGCGTAGGTTATCCAGATCTCGCTTTTCTTCCATTGATCTTCAGTCATTTGTGCTACATCCCGTTGACGAATCGAAATAAAATTCTAATACAATTGACGATTTTCATGATTTATAAAGCATATTCCTTAAGAGTTTATATTCCCTGTAAAATATAATAGAATTCTTTCGTAGTGGGTACATTCAAAATCTGTCACCTACAAGTATTACGCAATTTGGCGTGGGCGATAAAAGCGTTACACGTATTTATTCTCTCTGACAATCAGAACCCATACTCTGCCAATATCAAATACCTCCTATGCTTCTTTAGCTTGATTTTACAATTAATGTTATTATTGCAAGACTAAAAATATTTGCAATAAAGTTTCAAGAAATATTATTTACCAAGATTTGTTATATAAACAAAACAATAAGATATTTTATTATCAATGGGTGCAGTGTATTATGAGTGCGCCGATGGAATACCCATTTCTTGAGGAAGATGTGTTCAAGATAAGAAGAGTCCTGGGAATATGATGGCAGCGTACGCTGATAGTCAGGAAAAGGAATGGACCTCGACGAGGAATCTGAGAATTGAAATAATAATTCTAACGTTACCACTGAATGTCTCCAGTAAAAATTATTAGATGTGGTAAAACTATTTAGTTTCTAATTACACGTTTCACGACAGATTACGCTCAGGTTTACGAAGGATGAATTCAGTCTGCTGGATGGATCTACATTAATCTTTTGCTTTCAGTAATTGAACCCCTGGAAAGGAGAACGTCCTGAGAGCGCGAACCGACTTTGCCTAGTAGGTAAGAGAGGGGATATGCGTTGCTACGCACCGCGTTAATCGGACAAAAAATTTTTAAATCGTGATTAATCCGGTAATTATAGTCATATCAAGTTGATTCTTGCGTAGAAATTTTTATCAGTCTTTGCCGTTTCTAACGAATGTAGTATCATGGCTTATTTTTCGAAACGTCAATGTACAAACAGTGCACGAAGTTTTCAGAACGTTGAGCTCGAAAACGTCTCTATAAATTTTTCAATTGTCCATAATAATTGTATGTACATTTAATTATACTTTATCAAAAATTCAGCTCGATCGGATTAGATTTGTAAAAATGACGAGCATAAACATTCTAACGTTCGACCGAAGTCGCGCCGCTATTGCAGTTCCACCGAACGCGCGCAACGTTGCGATTGAATTTTAGGTGACAAATAGTTTTTTTTCAGGCTTTTCAGTGATTATTCCTTTACTGTGTTTCTTACACGTTGTACATTAATAGTAAAATGGGTTCTGTACACGTATTTACTTGGAGCATTCTGAGGCATATTGTATCTCCCAAAAAACACTTACGTGTAAATAACTACGCCAAGTACAGGAGTGCTGTGAATGCCTCTATCAAAAAGTATTGATATCAGATTATTGAGGCCAAGTACATAAGTCAATTGGCGGATCCATGCATTTCTTAATATAAATTTGCGTTCATTGTGCCAGTCATTAAACTCAAAACCAATATTAACTTTCTATATAGAGCATATTAACAATAACTCGTAAAAAATAATCACGTTAAAAGCTTAATAACAAACATATAGTATTCGAATACTATTAGTACGTTCAAAGTAAGTAGTTTGGAATTCCTGCCATGGACCCGCCAAGTAGTACTCGATAAGGAATCACCTAAAGTTTTATTAATTATTAAATGACCATTAAATCATAATCAACTACAGGAAGCAGTAGTAATGTAAAAGAGTAATGAAAACGATATAAGAAATTTTGAAAATACAATTAAAATGATGGGCCAGTGCCAGATCATATAATAGGCATACATGTAGTGACTTAAATACTTGGCCTCAATAATATGATTTCAATACTTTTTGTTGAGGAATTCACAGCACTCCTATACTTGGCGTTTTTTGGGGGATATCACAAGTTTTTGTAGCTCAATGTACTGAAGTTTATATCTTTACAGATATAAAATATAACTGCATTGTGATGCCCCTAATCAAGAAAAGTATATTGCGTCGTCGAAAATGTTTAACGGCATATAAATTTAATTTGTAAGTCCATTTTTTTAGAAATGCATGAAGATATATACAAATGAAAGAAAACGTAATCTTAAATGCATGTAGGCGTCTTTAATAGTGTTCAGCTTATTGAAGCCGTGTAGTGAAAGTAAGTGAGGAGAATGTGCTGGATTATTTATATACTTTAGGCTGCGCGAATAATAAAGAGGATACTACGGTTTGAGCGAAACGCCAAGGCGTTGCTCGTTGCATACTTTTCTGGACACCCTGGATATCCACGCCCAATGCCTAGATGTAAGAAACTACGGAGCGAAACACCTGGACACACTGGGCTTCTACGCCCGACAACTAGATCCAAAAAGCTACGCAGCGGAACACCTGGACACACTGGATTTCCACGCCCGACAACTAGATCCAAAAAACTACGTAGCGGAACACCTGGACACACTGGACTTCCACGCCCGACAACTGGATGTAAGAAACTACGGAGCGAAACACCTGGACACCCTGAACTTCCACGTCCGACACCCAGATGTAAGAAACTACGGAGCGAAACACCTGGACACCCTGGACTTCCACATCCGACACCTAGGTACGGGAAACTACGGAGAGGAGCATCTGCAAATCCTACATCTCTAAAAATGGTCACCTAAAATACGAGGAACTATGTCAAAGCACACACATACACATATACGTACACGCATACACACGCGCTCTACATGAAAGCCTTAATAATTCTATGCTATTGTGAAAGCAGCCTTATATCAACTGGAAATTTGGTGTGAAGGGTAGCTGCACGTACAAAGTGTATTTGATTGTGTTGCGTATTCGTAAATTACCAACACCATCCAGAATACAAATAGGTAAATAAGGCTGTCGTTGCTTGTTCTTTAATCGGATATGAATAAGTGGGGGTGACAGAACACACGAGCTTTGCAAAACTTCTTTTCTTTTTAAAACTGTGTAACCTTTTGTACTCTCTGAACTATTCGTAGGGCCGGAATGGCAAGATGGCGAAAACCCACTTGCGCACGAGCGTGGTTCCCGCAGCCTTCTAGAGCTGTAGCGTCCTCTCCTCGGCCGTTTTACCAAGTCCCGTTTTCTCTAGAGAGGGAACTCCTTTTTGTTTTTTCCGTTCGAAAGTTCGACCATAGCGCCGTGGCGTCTGCGGCGGCCGCCGAGCGAAACAGTTGTAGGAACAGTGCGGACCGCCACAAGGCAAAGCAGTCAGCGCCATTTGTCGTATAAAAAAGTAGATGGACGTGCGAAGACGACGACGACGAAACTGAAATAAAATCATCTCGCTCGCCATCTCATTACGCCCTGATCTCGTACACTAATCGTATTGAACGTGGTGGCAATCAATTCAGGACTCTCAAATCCTATAATGAATGTATCAATAACTTTTTCTCATGTATAGCGGTTAATAAGATATTTCGTTCCAAACACAGGTATAAGAGTTCACTCGAGTAAAGAGTCTCTGCGAGCTGTGCCCTGTACGGCGGGTTGCCTGTACTTGGCGCGAGACTTGATCGAGTCTCTTGATCAAGTTCTCGTGTTTTTTTATGCCGACAGTCATTTGTTCGGCAGTCGACGAATTTATATTATACTTTTTCTACATATATGATTATTTTTAATATGCCGTGTATCACTTCTTTCCTTAATTATATTATTGATTTATATATATGTCTGGTTTTATTTTTTACTGAAAGGGTTCAGAATATCTATCTCGCTCAACAAAGAAAATCGTGCCGGAGAAGAAATTCGAGATTCCCGATTCTTACTGCCCCAAAAACTGTTTCCAGAAAATAGATACATTGCACCAGAAAAAAACTTTTCGACAGTTTCTGGCAACTTGGACGTTTCAAGTCACAAAATGTTATGCTGAGTGGCATGATGAGGAATATTTTGCACAAATCAACTGACAGCAACAATAAAGCTGTGAGGTTTATTTACTGTTTTCCCACGCAAATTCATTGCAATGATGATATCAATACATGTCAACCATTACTGCTTAAAATTCTGGCCATTTCTCAACGGCGATTCAAAACAGTGGTAGACATGTTCAAAAAGGGTTGAAGCTTCGATGATCGAAGGAGCGATCCGTGATCAAGTGACGCTTTTTTAAAATTGTCAATTAACATGAAGAAACTAATTCATCAACATTGTGATACATCTGAGTACTCAGAATCACATTAAAATGTCGATCGTTCTAAACTTGAATATTTTACAGATTGTAGTTTGAATTTAAAAATCATGTACTAAAAATTCTGCAAATATTATAAGCGCATGGCGAAACAAAATTCTGTGCCGATTGGAGAATCAACTTATCGAAAGTACTTTAATCATTTTGTTGATTTCACATTTGATATGCCAAGAATCGACGTCTGTAATGATTGTTTCATACTTAAACGTTATGGCCCAGAGGAAGAAGAAGCGATACATAGATGAAAATACGAAAATCATGCAAAGATGAAAAACGAAATGTTATCCTACGACGATACTTTGTGCCTTGAATTTGACTTCGGTCACAATTTGCCGCTCCCAAAAGTTCCAGTCAACGCGCAATTTTATCTTCGCTTGATATGGTATATTATATTCAATATTAACGTTTTTTCAAACAATGGGATTGACAAAAGCTACATGTTCACGTTCTTAGAGGGCTACACAAAAAAAGGGGAAAACACGGTGTGCAATTTATTGCTTCACGTTATTTTGAAAGAAATCGAATTAACTTGTTACAATCGCTTATGTTTATTTTCGGACGCATGTGGTGGTCAGAATCGTAACCATATGATGATGATTTTTTCGTCTTCTTTGTCCTGCAAGCTTCAGATTGAAATTGAACACCTACACCCAGTTCGCGGACATTCTTATAGTGCGTGCGACCGAAATATCGGTATGTATTGCCAGAAGAAAAAAAGAATGGAAACTATCGAAACTGGAGATGATTACGACGAGTTGATTCGAAGCACGAAAAACCCTCGATTTATTATGGTGAAATCGGCAGATTACGATATCAAAGATTTTGAAGCAGCGATACAAAAAAAATATGTAATCCCGAAGTCATTGAAGATCAGCAAAGCTGTGAAGCTGGCATACTTTCCAAATGGGTGGGTTGATGTTTATGAAGACTATTATGACGAACCAAAAAAATAGCTCACTGAAAAGTCAATTACATTTGATGGGTTGATTGAGGCTTCAGTGCCTGAAGTTTGGGGGTTATCTCCCGAAAAAGTCAAAGACCTGAAGGCACTGATGAAGTTTTTGAGCGAAAAAAAGAAGAAATATTTTGAAAATTGTTTAAGCGAAATGACTATTAGACGAAAGAAAAATAAGATTTTACCCACTTCGGATTCTGTAAAATAAGTATACGTGCAAACAATTTGATTCACAAATGTCAAGTAACGTATTTCAAAAATATACGATTTGTTGTTTCTTTTCAATCTATTGCCGTATTTTGTAGAAAATATGTTTGTATTAGTACCTATTTTACAATTAATGTACAACGTGTAAAAAACACAGTAAAGGAATAATTACTGAAAAGCCTAAAAAAAAACTATTTGTCACCTAAAATACAATCGCAACGTTGCGCGCGTTCGGCGGAACTGCAATAGCGGCGCGACTTCAGTCGAACGTTAGAATGTTTATGCTCGTCATTTGTACAAATCTAATCCGATCGAGCTGAATTTTTTATATAGTCTAATTAAATGTACATACAATCGATGAATATTGGTTGTTATGGACAATTGAAAAATTTATAGCGACGTTTCCGAGCTCACAGTTGTGAAAACTTCGTGCACTGTTTGTACATTGAAGTTTCGAAAAATAAGCCACGATACTACATTCGTTAGAAGCGACAAAGACTGACAAAAATTTCTACGCAAGAATCAACTTGATATGACTATAATTACCGGATTAATCACGATTTTTAAATTTTTTGTCGGATTAACGCCGTGCGTAGCAATGCGTATCCCCTCTCTTACCTACTAGGCAAAGTCGGTTCGCGCGCTCAGGACGTTCTGCTTTCCAGGGGCTGAATTATGACTTGAATCGATGACCAACGAGTGATCTGTAATGCTCTATTTCCCTAATGCATAAATAACATCATGCTCAGATCAATTATAAGCCCAAACTGTATGAATTATACGAAAAAGATCCTTTTCAGAGAAATTTTCGATCCATCCTGCATACCGACGTTCATCCTTCGTTATAAGAGTAGTCACAATAAAAAAAGGATCTTATTTGGATCGAGTAAAGTGATACACCAGTAATTCATGTCATATCTAACAATTTTTACCATATACTCCGGCATGTGATCGGGATACTGGAGTATCAGTACTAATTCAACTTTCGATTTGAATTAATCAGAAGAAGAAATTCATAAAAATTGGCCGGAACAAGTACACGAGCATCCAGGAAAGGGAATGGACATCAAAAAGGAATCTGAAAATAGATTTGCTATTAGCTGTGAGAATCATGCGGTCAGGACGATAGAGGATTATACATGCTTCACCTTGAGATAGACAAAAATTGATTCGGGCACAACAGCAGAAATTTTAATTTCTTTTTCCGGCTGTGAGGAGTTATTCAAATTCCACGGGTAATTCAACGGCAGATAGATTTTAAGTATTCCTACTACGAAAGATCTGCATTATATCATACAGGGAATATAAACTCTTAAGGAATATGCTTTATAAATTATGAAAAGTCATTAATTGCATTAGAATTTTATTTCGATTCGTCAACAGGATGTAGCACGAATCGCTGGAAGTCAGTGGAGGAAAAGCCAGATCAGGATAATGTACGTAAAACGTCACAGAGATATCTGTGTAAGTAAAATGGCATTATCATAGGACATTGCAGTTTTCACTTAGTCCTTGACTGTTCAACTGAGAACTTCCGTTCTCAGCGAACAGCATCCAATAAGCACGTCTTCGGCTGATGTCATCCTGCCCGAAGCCACCGAGAAACAAAAGCGAGGGAAGAAAACTCAGAGTTCGTAGGTGCCTACGTTTCTCTTGTTGTCTCGCTCTGATTGGTCAACTTCGACTTGCTGGCATTTAAAAACTATGACCTTCCGGAGAAAAGGAAGGTCATTTTCGAGATCAATGGTGTCTCCCGAACACCGCCATACCCCGTTGGTCAGGTAATTTCGGAACACCCTGTATATTGTTATACCCCAACACATACCTACAGGGTGTCCCAGAACTACTTCTAGACCGGAAAGTGGGTGATGGCTGGAGGTGCCCTGAGTACCCTCCCGCAAACTGTTTGCCAAAATTCGCAATAGTTTCTAAATGAGAAGGATTTAAGTGGGACCAATCAGAATGAAGGATTTCCGCGGATCATAGCAGCGTAGTAGGAGTTGCAATCACGGATGCCAAAGATAGCTGCTTTGCAATAGCTTCTCACAAAGCCCGTTTCACAGCCCGAGCGAGTGTCACTACAATTTGTTGACAAACTGCTCATATTGTGGCTTAGACTGGCGCAGCAGCTACACGTGCAACGTACGATGGGCAATTGTTTCGGGATACGCATTCAGTCAGACGAAAACTAGTACACGGTATCCAGAATGTCATGCAATGAATTTTATATTATACTGTTCTGAGGAAAATAGATTATTAAAATGAGAGAGAGCCAGGGGGGTGGGGGTGGGACTGACGCATTAAATTTAAAATAAATCGAAAACTAAACATAAGCATAAGATATTTTTACGTCCTTTGAATAGCCACATCAAATTTTCAAGACATCACGATTGCTGATTTCAAAGTTATAGAGTACTCATCAATTCTAGAGAATGTAAAAAATACGTAAATGGGAAATAAAGAAATAGCAAATAAGATTAGGAGAGAAACGCAAAGACAAGAATCTGTATACCAATTTGAAGCCTTTTGCGACTTCCGGTGGCGAAGTTACGCAACACTAGTCGACCCGGGATCTTGTAAAAAATACGTCAAATTGAAAAAACGGACTAGGAAAGAAATGCAAAAACACGTATCCCTTTTTTTTGCCCCTCGAATGTCCACACCAAGTTGCAGCCCTGTGCGACTGACGATGTGAAAGTTACAGAGTGTTATCAGATTTTGGATTCTGGATTTTTAAAAGGTGTGCGAGACACATGGGTAGAGGGATAGGATAGGCATAGATAGAAAGTAGATACTAGTATAGGAGAGGTAGAGGAAAAGAATGGTCAAGGGTATTAGAAAAGTATGAGAAAGGTATACATGCAACTTATGCCTAGCTGTACTTGAAAAATTGGATTAGGGAGAGGAAGTGTGTTATAAAGAATTAAACGTAAAATTTGATTTAAACGTTTATTATATAAGTTAATTAAAAAGCATAATTTAATTAATTTCATTTGATTAACTATTTTGCTAACGCAAAGTAATTAATGAATTTAGGTTCATGTTGACTGTTTACAGTGTATTTACGCGTGAAAGAAATGTACAAAAGTCTTAAACCGGCAAGTAGTGACACTATAATAAATTAGAGTAGACAACTTAATAATGATACAAAAATAAATAATAATAATCGCAGTTATGTTATAGAAAACGTTATTTATTATAATAATTATCAGTTAGAACTTCCAGTATCTCCTTAGATTGGATTGAACAAGACCGTGACTGTGAAAAAGTGATAGCGAATAAATTATACATCATATGTTTTACCACATGAGCTCTAATTCAATCTTTATCACTAATTTGCCGTTACAGTCTTGTCCAATCCAATGAATGAAGATAATGGAAATTCTAAATTTCCGTCCTCGCTTGTTGTCCTCAGGTAAGGCCATCTGGGATGCTGTTCTTCTAATTCCTTTTCTCATCACCCTAATATTGACAATCTGTAAAAGAAAAGATAGATGTTTATATCTTATTTGTTTAATAAAAGTAATAAATGGATTATAGAGCAGGGTTTGCTTACGTTTGACTGCGCATGATGATGGGCGAATCCTGTTTACTTTTCGTTGCTGGCCTCATTTATTGAACTTGTTGCGCCGTTTTCTCTCGCGGTCTTGTAAAAGAAATAGAAAAGGAAAAAAGGAATTAATAAATTATTTACAAAAAATAATGTTGCTCTGTATTGTGTTTACTTACTTTTTTCGAAGTCGAACGAAAGATTGTTCCTACCGAGAATGATGTTCTCATGAAATGAAACAAAAGTTTATTAGCATATCTAATTGATATGTTTAAGATGCGTTTGTAAAACTTACCTTTTGTATTGAAGTTGTTTGACAATCTGAACGGCCAGTCGTCGTCTTGTAGAGGAACACACAGGGGCGCAGACAGGCAGCGTTGGATCTAGCACCTAAAGCATGATAAAAATCCAAATAGATTAAGAATCAAAATTAAACATTAATTTTTTTATTAAATAAATGTTTCCTTACCTCAATGAAGAAGGTGCTCGAAGTGTCCGCAATTCGCCTGAATGCCTCGCACACTGCAGAAGGCTGCCTCGATAGTTTACCAGCATTTCCGGGGTGACGGAACGCATGGCACTGTCGATCCGCAGGGGAAGCTCTTGCAGCGTTACGATCGGTGTCCTGTAGACGACCGACATCACGTGTCCCCAGAGGAAGAAATCCAACGGCGTCATGTCTCGGGAATGTGCCGGTCAGTGACGGGATCCTCCTCGTCCGATCCAGCGTTCCGGAAACATAGCGTCAAGTTCAT
>JARQTI010000148.1:13830-26352 GCA_030142655.1 Trachelus tabidus
AATTCAATACGATTAGTGTATGGGATCAGGACGTATTCACATGGCGAGCGAGATGATTTTATTTCAGGTCCGTCGTCATCGTCGTCGTCGTCTTCGCACGTCCGTCTACTTTTTTACACGACAGATGGCACTGCCTGCTTTCCCTTCTTTACCTATTTATAATCTGGATGGTGTTGCTAATTTATGAATACACATCCCAATCAAATACACTTTATACGTGAAACTACTATTCACATCGAATTTCCAGATAGTATAAGGATGCTTTCACAACAGTATAGAATTATTAAGTTTTTAATAGCATTCATGTGGAGCGCGCGTCTATGGGTGTACGTATATTTGTGCTTCGATACAGTTTTTCGTATTTTAGGTGTCAGTTTTTAGAGATATAGGATGTCCAGCTGTTCCGCTCCGTAGTTTATTGTATCTAGGTGTCGGACGTGGAATTCCAGAGTGTCCAGATGTTCCTCTCCGTAGTTTCCTATATCTAGGTGTCGGGCGTGGAAGTCCAGGGTGTTCAGGGGTTCCTCTCCGTAGGTTATTGTATCTAGGTGTCGGACGTGGAAGTCCAGGGTGACCAGGTGTTCCGCTCCGCAGTTTTCTGTATCTAGGTGTCGGGCATGGATAGCCAGGGTGTCCAGAAAAGTGTGTAACGAGCGATGCTTTGACGTTTCGCTCAAACCATAGTATCCTCTTTATTATTCGCGCATAAGGTATATAAATAATCCAGCACATTCTCCTCTCTTACGTTCACCACACGGCGTCAATTAACTGAACACCATTAAAGACGTCTATATGCATTTAAGATTACATTTTCTTTCATTTTTATATATCTTTATGCATTTCTAAAAAAAATGGACTTTCAAATAAAATTTAAATACCGTTAAATATTTTAGATAACGCAATATACTTTTTTGATTAGGGG
The DNA here is from genome assembly GCA_030142655.1 of Trachelus tabidus. Lineage (NCBI taxonomy): Eukaryota > Metazoa > Arthropoda > Insecta > Hymenoptera > Cephidae > Trachelus > Trachelus tabidus. Next base: position 14,753 of record JARQTI010000148.1, read on the forward strand.
CATCACAATGCATTTACATTTTACATCTGTAAAGATATAGGCTCCAGTACAGTAAGCAATAAAAAACTTGTGATATCTCCCAAAAACACTTATGTGTAAAAAACTACGCCAAGTACAGGAGTGCTGTGAATTCCTCCTCCTGTATTGAAATCGTATTATTGACGCCAAGTATTTAAGTCGCTACATGTTTGCCCATTATATGATCTAGCACTGGCCCATCATTTTATTTATGTTTTCAAAATTTCCTATAACGTTTTCGCTGCTCTTTTGCGTTACTACTGCTTCCGGTAGTTGATTATGATTTAATGGTCATTCAACAATTTATGAAACGTTAGGTGATTCCTTATCGAGTATTACTAGGCGGTTCCGTGCCAGGAAATCCAGAATACTTACTTTGTACGTACTAACAGTATTCTAAAAAAGATATGTTTGTTATTAAGCTTTTACCGTGATTATTTTTGACGAGTTATTGTTAACACGCTCTATATAGAAAGTGTACATTGGTTTTGAGTTTGATGACTGGCATAATGAACGCAAATTTATATCAAGAAATGCACGGACCCGCCAAGTGTTACTCGATGAGTAATCACCTAAAGTTTTATTAATTATTAAATGACCATTAAATCATAACCAACTACGGAAAGCAGTGTTAATGTAAAAGAGTAGTGAAAACGTTATAGGAAATTTTGAAAATATAATTAAAATGATGAGTCAGTGTTAGATCATACAGTAGGCAAACATGTAGTGACTCATGTACTTGCGCTCAATAATATGATTTCAACACTTTTTGTTAGAGGAATTCACAGCACTCGTATACTTGGCGTAGTTTTTTACACGTAACTGTTTTTTGGGGGATTGACTTCTCCCGATCACTAATCTTTTGTCTATAATAATTACTACTTTCCGATTACGTTTATATTCATTCTTTGCTTACTAACACCCAGCATTCTCTAGGCTGGACCTGCACTAACCCTCTTTGTATTCCGTTATAGGAAAATATAATTTTCTTTTGTAATTTGTAAAACAAAGTCTCACTTTCATTTGTTCCGCCTGATATCTTCCCTAAATTCCTAACAGTCGATTCTGGCTCGTACCCGCCTTTTTGGCACGACCTGGAGAACCACATCGTGCAAATAAGGTTACAATATATATAATATTCTATGAAATAATTGTACAAATAGATTATATTGCTTATAACAAATATTTATAAGTGGTACATTGTTTTAGTACTGGATGTACTCTGACTGCATGTACTGACGGATCGGTTTGAACCTTTTATCTACTAGACAAAAAAATAAGCAGATGGTCCACCATGTTTTGAGAAATCGTCGTACATTCTCCTTTATTTGGATTATGTCTTAGAAAGTTAGACGTTGAAAAATTATATTTATATTGGACTCTTATCTCGTTAGCCATCGGTGCCGAGTATTCGCATTTCACGTATTCCCACGCGATTCGCATGATTTAGATAACTCATGTCACATCACGAATGGTAATTACGGTATTTACTACGTACCTAGCTCTTGGAATGATATCCTTCCTACAGGAATAAGGGGGAGGACCTAGAGAAGTCTCACTACCAACAGCATGAGACCTTTAGGATTGTACCACTCTGCGACCTGGAAGAAAGACCTATCTTTATAGTTCAGCTCTTCTTCTGTCATCTTGCTTAGCGGATGATGAGCCGTCGAATCAGTTTTGACACACTAGGGAAAATAACAAGATCATACGACGAGTGACGTACACTATTTTTCCTTTCTCTCCCAAATTTCGCTCGTACAACTGAGAACAATCAGAATTTTTATGAAAATGACAAAAAAGATCAGTGAGGAGTATGGGTTTAGACTTAGGTAGCAAATTAAACTTTCCTAATTATCGTAATTTCATCGTGAAAAATCGAAATATGTACTCAAAATTCTCAATAGATCCCAGTACATTCTGAATAAGTGCAGAGAATATTAGCATATCCATTTTAAATGAATGCTCAATACATTTTGAGAACATTCTTTTGATGGAGCCAGAATATGAACATCATCATCATCATCAAAGTACTCAGTCTCAATCCAGTGTTAGTCCTATGAAGGAGCCCTCAAAGCTTTTGATACATTCCGAAATTCACTATTAGTACTATGACTTTCTCGTTTTTGTGTTTCTCTGTTTACCTGCATACAATTCAATAAGAGATAACCACGTTTGCAGAACTGACAGTGAATATCGGGAAATACCCAAAGTATGTCCAAGATTATATGTATTTAAAAGCGAATGTAAAAGCCTCTATACCTAAATAAATGCTCGTTCCTACTGTGTTTAAAACTATATGTCAATTGTATGTCGTAATGTTGGGCTAGCTGATGCAAACTCATAAGTTCCGAAAATTGATGACATTATTACATTCTGCACCTATCAGAGCATATCTTCAAAATGTATCGAGGGTTCATTTGAAGCCAACGTACGATTATTTTCTGCATGTGCCGAGAATATGCTCGAATATATTTAGTATATGCTCACCACATACGTGCATCCAGTTTGAACATTCTGAGAATAGCCTAAGAATATCATTTTCCTATCCGAGAAGAGACTGATGACTTCAAATGGTTATTTCGCGTTCCTAATCATGAAAATAGTTAATAGATCAAATTTGACGAACATATTTTTCCTACACATAGTTACCAATATATTCTACATCATTTTGACATTACTTTTACGATTATTCGAAATTTGAAAGAGAATTCTGACATGTGAAGATTGTCAAATTGGAATTGATTTTCAGTTTTAAATTAATCATTGTGAAAGTCATATGGAACTAATTGTCAGGCTTTTGCAATCCGTCTGTCAATCCGCATAGTAGGAAAATATCTGTAACATTTGTGCAATTCTATTGGTTTGGTGAGTAGAAATCCAAAATGGTGACCGATTTCTCTAGGCTCTTAACTCGCGATCGATTTCGTTACATCTGTTAAATGCGAAAAAGTAAATGTAGGTCATAAACTCGTCATCATTTACATCAAAACTTTCGTTAGTTATAATATTACTCAAATGACTATTCATCCACATTTTCGTCCAAAAAAATCTTATTTTACATCATTAGTTGCGTATAAAAAATATGATAGTCTAATTTTCGCGGAAACAATAATTCATAAATTTAATACAGGAAAACCAGTCGGCTCCAAAAAGTTATAGCGATTTCTGTGACGTTATTCGACTTTCGAAACACATTACATACAGCACTTGTTTCTCACATTGACGTGAGACCCACAGCTTTTGTTTGAAAAACGGCTAAAGCATCCTACAGTTTCTAATTTAATATTTTCAAGTATTTTTTGATAAATAAATATTTTCAACGCGATTATTTCTGATATTGTTGTTACTATTCATCTCAAATAATCGTCCACAATGATTATAAAACATAATAGCACTGCGAAAGACATAAAACAGTGGAAAACACATATGCATCTAATAGATGTACAGCACAACCGATTACGTTAAAAACTGCTTTGTGGTCGACGCTAACATAAGTTAAGAAACAGAAGATAATAAAATCGAGTCAGTTCAAACTTTGAGGAATTTTAGAAACATTAAAGTTCTAAATTACTGCATAGAAACCAGACTCTTGTGATTTTTAAAGTTTTACAAAACTACAAATGTAGATCCCTTAGATGGAATGCTATCAGGATGGTAATGTCAACGCTAGCAGCAACTCATTAAAACGATCATAAATTAAAACTGCTATTGGAAGACGTTATGGTTCACAAAAACGAGACTACACTCTCTGACATCTTCTTTTATATGTATAAAGGCGTGATATAACATATAATACAAAGAAATTGGACAAGAAATGGTAGAAAGAAATTTCAACGTCTTGTTTTGTGCATTCTGCATTTAAAATGCATATCAATGGTTAGAAACGTAGAACAGAATAGAAATACAAAAACACGAAACTGCAAGAAGAATTACAAGAAGGACATTTAAAAAAATCAGAGGAAATAGATTTACTTAAAGCATAACTAAAGGAGCCATGCATTCGCACTTAAGAGAAAGATTAACACTAAATTTACGGGCATTAATTAGCAAAGTCAACATAAATTGGAAAAAATAATATTTATGATTTCTGTACTTCAACTCTTAAATTCTACAACTGGGTTACGCACCTTTAAATTCCACACTGGGTGATGAGAATTCGAAATTCGCACCGGTGTAGAGTTTAAGGGTTAAACATGAAATTGGAAATCTGTCAAATTGACGGATTCCGTAAAGCTAGTATTAAAGTCATGCACACACTATTAGAAACGACCAATGCTGAGCATTTGCAAATTTTACTGTTTAATCTATATTAATCCTTAAACCCACACATTTTCTTTAGTACTCTCAAACCCAAAATGTAGATTATTTTTGTCCGGCTCGTTTCTCATTCACTTAAGGTATTAGGAAAATTTTACAAAAATTCATATATTAGCTTTGAACCTTTTACTAGAACACTATAAAAAAAATCTGTTGTCATTTTTTGCACTATGTTTTTATTATATACGAAGTGGTGACTGGTTCTCAACCTGTTCCAAAAGCTCAAATCGAGTCGGACAAAAAAGACCCAGCTTTTGAGGTTAAGGATTAAAAATTTCATGTTTTCTATAAATTTTAAATCAATTGCTTCAATGATTCAACTGAAATATTAGTTACAGAGATTCTTACTCGTGTGCGCAGGCACCACTAGGAAAGCGCATTTTGCGTATTTGTGCAAGTGTGCTTAAAAAGAGGATAAGTCAATTGATTTGTTCTAAATCTTTATGAATTAGTAAGCCAGCAATGTAATGTACAAGCGATATAACTATTCGTTAGCTAGCTTATATGTATTTAGTGATGCAGGAAAATACTACAGGATATAAGAAAGTCAATAATTATATGGCATAGAAATATCTCTCTTAACGGAAACCACAATCGTATAATAATAAAAAAATGCAAAATTCTTTCTGCCATCTTTTGCAACTGTTCGCAAACTGGTGGCATACAATAATTTTTAAAACTCAATATTTCTCTACCCGAGTCCAAATTTTAAGCCTACGTTAAACTTTGAAGTTCTAATCGAAGCCTCTTTCGCTTCTCTTTAACACTAACCTCTTGCTTGAAACTATATGTCCTATCATTTTCGATTTTAACCTATTTTGAATTTCCATAAAATCAATTAAAAAACTAGTTTATAAAATAATGTTTAGAAAGTCTTCTACGTACGCATACCTATATAGTTATTTATTAATATTTGCTAACTCCTCTTCTAATTTGATAAGTACATGACACAAAGTTATACATTTGTTAAATCTAAAGGAGTTTAATTGTTAGTATTGTAAAAAATTTGTTATCGATCGCTAAATTTACGAATAATTGAATAAATTTTTAATCGTCAATTATTTAATATTTTTTATTTTGGAAACATTATAATATTGCAAGAGGCTTGTTAAATGTGATGGAGAATTTATTTGAAAAATTTCCACGACGATACTATCCTGATATCAACAAGAATAATGAAAAATATTTTAACAAATAAATAAAAGCATTTAGCATTAAATGCGTACATAAAATTAATAAAAATAGATCAATGATAAAATGCTGATTTAATTTACATATAATTATTAATTAACCAATTATGCCTAACTTCGTCATGCTCAGAGAAAAGGAATATCGCATACTAACAATAAGTAAGAAGACCTAATCGAGATAGATTGAATATGTTGGTTGATCATCAAATTATGCAGCAGAAACGGAGTACAATACTTGGATGGTTGATCGATTTGTGTTACCATAAAGGAATTAATTCGGAATTATGTGAAATTCGTTTTTTATATTTTCCGGATTTAAGACCTGTTTCATGAGGTTTATTACGGACTTTGAATACCTACATAGCGCCTGAAAGTGGCAGGAATGGAAATTTCGGCAATGGTTAGGCCCAATGTAGAAGGTTGATCGAAATGTAATTATACATGTAAAATAGGGGAGAGCGGAGGAACCGCACGCATCTAAAGGAGATCTGAAATTATTAAATGAATATTCACAAATTTATTAATTTAATGAACTTCTAGGTCTAATAATAAAGACTTACTTTCAGTTGTAGGCATTTTTTTTTGTAAACAAAGCGCGAACTGTTGAGCCAAGAGGGCCAACGGTTGCTGATTCTGAGAAAACCTCAACGTTGCCGAGCTACTCGCGCGTAGCGCAACGGTCGCTCATAGAAAGGGAGAGGGTGGAAACCAGAGTACTCATCGCTGGGACGCTGGGGCGTGAACACACTGAGGAGCGCTCACAATATCTACTTATATGAGACAAATAAATTTTCGTTCGACATTCTAAATGCCTCAGTAGAAACTTCTCTGTTTCCTATACTAATCCCTACACAGTATAATTTAAAATATTAAATTGATTTGATTTCGAGAAGGCTTGCCTACGTGTTAATATCAGTGAGCTAGGCTTAAGTTAGTTTTTTTATCTTAAAAATAATTTTTTATACAAAAACTTGTCATATATTATTAACCCCTTCAGTGGCAGGCCAAATTTTGAATCAGGTGCCATAAATGGCAAGTTAGTCACGTGCGATGCATATGTACCACGCTGTCAGTGAAGGGGTTGAACGGGGATTCGTTTTTCTAGTGTTAAATATGTATTACTTTTTGTGAATTTTTTTGACAAAAGTATAATGTGTCTCAATAAAAAATTATACTGATGATTTTATTCATATTTAAACTTATTACAGGAATTTTCCTCCGAAGTAACGCCAGTTATGAGCCGTTCCTTATGGCATTGTACGAATCCCTGATTAGCATGATATCAACGTTCCAGCACATCAACTTCACCATCGATAGAGATGCTGTTAGCAGATCGTCATTTTATATATTTAAAGTTGATCAAACCATAACCATAGTTATATAAAGTGGAACACCGTTTGATTTTGGATGATCTGGCACGCAAATATTATGCCACCTAAGGATTCAGACGACATCATAATAACTAACTTTTAGTCAGCGTTATTTCTCAGTAAAAATCTCAGAAAAATTCCTGTAAAGAGTTTAAATATGAATAAAAACATCTGGAACATTTTTTATTGATAACACATTACAGTTCCGTCAAAAAATAATTCACAAAAAAGTAACATATTTATCGCTAGAAAAACGAAGATTTCCCTTAAATCGTTATGAATAACATAGAAGTAGTAATTCATCTAGCATACATTAGAAAGTGTAGTTACAGGAAAATAATGTATGTGCTTGATAAAACTGCGACATTTCATGATACAATTTACCTCGACATGTTTATTTTAATTACTCTCTAACTTTACTCTTATTTGTTGCAAATAAAGTATCTAAGTAATTGTTACGTTTCTGAAGCGTGTGTCATGCATGGTTTAGTCAAAGTGTTTTGTGAACCAATTCCTTCCTAACGTGACAATCGCTACAGTTATCAAATATCGCCCTTCAGCTATCAACCTCTCGACCATTGATATAATATATCAACATATTTTTATCTTGGCATGCAGTTTTCCATAATCAATCATTTTTAATCTAGATATCATTATTGCCAAGCTCAAATGATAGGGGATGTTACAAATATAAAATCTGATGATGGATTTCGGTCCACGATCCCCTTGAATAGATATTCCAAGACTGTTATTGATGCATTAAATGAAACTAAGATATTCCAACGACGACGATTTTTCAAGACGAGCCAATGTTGATTAACTGAATATTATCTTAATGGGCAAAGATTTCAATGTTGCTGTTTTGAATTTTTATCTTCAAAACTTATTATGTATAACAGTTGTAAGCCTCATTCTACTGATTGCTGTTATATTTTTCAGGGCGGAAGTAAATTTCATTCAAAAACTTTAAGTCAACCTAGATATTGTGTAGTTAGATTTTTGAGCTATAAAACTCAATAAATAATACCACTTTAGTTACTTGGCGATTTAAAGAGTTATTGGCCGTAAGATCTTATTTCGTGGGATTAATCATTCGTTAGCAGGATTTGGATGTTTAGAAATGTAGAACTGTTGCATCATATTATTAATTGAAATTTCCAACATATCTCGTGAACCTCGGATTTAACCTAATATTTCATTTAAACATTTTTATTTTACAGAATAATAAAAATAATAATAATAGTACTAACAACAACAATAATGTAGATGATCATAATAAGATTTAAAAAATTAATAACCACAGAAATATATTGTTTTCATAATCTTGAAGCGTATCGTGACAGGTGGATTGCGCCGTTGCTTTGTTGCCCCATAATGAAGCGAATTCGGCACCGATGGTATTGTTTTTAGCATCCTATGGTATCATTAACACGGCAACAATGGTGACGCCTATTTCGAGATTCTATGTGAGTATTTGCAACATCGTTGTATCTCGGTTAATGCTGTATATAATTTATCGACAATTGAACAATGATTCTGAGTATTAGCAGCGAATGGCAAAGTATACTTACTGGCTGACCATAGAATCGACAAAAAGAAGCCTTTCGTGTCTCGCGGGTTCAAATTCGTGCGTCGAATATGTACATAAATGTTTTTGTTATTAAATGCATTGCTTCCGCGTTCATCGTGCGCACGCATTTACATGTAACGTTATTAAAATCGTTGCTTTTTGGTACGGTAGGGGTGGCGAACTCTTTCTCTTAATATTCATTTCGTTTTTAGTTTAGAAGAAAAAGGACTCGAGGTGGAATAGGAAAGAGAGAGGAGAGTAAGTGGGTGAATAGAGAAAGCTTGACGACATCAGAATAGTAAGCAGTGGAATACATTCTTATTTCTGTGCAAAGAAAAAAGCATTACTTATGCTTTCTATGCATCAAATTGTCGAATAGATTACATGTACCCACAACGACACACCCGCACACGTGCATCCTCGAGGTATATAAAAGAAAAACTTGATTGTCGTGTTATACGCAGAGACACAGAATAAAGATCTATACAAAGGACAAGAGCGGCTTCGATACTCTGCAAAAAATTTCTTAAATTTTTCGACTTTCGCTTCCTTTATATCCTTAACACATGACCTATGCTAATCAACAGAAAATGTGCTTTTTGTGTTCCTTGAGTGTATCTCCACTGTTTTCTATTCGCTAATCCTTGAACACTTACTCTGTTTAAAAAAAAAATTTGAGTGTATAAGAGCCATTAAATGCTCGTGCAAGGAACGCATATTGCTCAAGAAAACATCACAATTATTACACAAGGCATAGCAGAGCTTGTACAAACACCGTAAAAGTTATAGTCGCATGTAAAGTCATTAAAGAGCGTTTATGTATACATATGCCATTGACATAGAGAACATACGTATATGTATATATGTACATGGTTTGGTTTTGTAGTGTGTACGAGTAGTGTGTATGCATATACATACTTATGTTATTTTCTCACAGAGAAAAAGACTGATAGATAGAAACAGAGGTCAAGCAACACCGTACGAGGATATTATTTGGTACCTTGGCACTTCATGCCCTGGTGGATGACACCATAAAGAAGGCTACCGCAATGGTCGCAGAAGGTAGGGCTGTTGTAGGTATGTTGCTTGAATTGATGCTTCGTCCGAGTGTCCTGCGTTAGGTCACCATTACATCGTGCACGCCGACATTACCATTCAAATAATATTAGCCACTTTAGGGATAAAGATTCTAATAGGAATTGGAGGTTCTTTGGAGCGTGGTTCACTGGACCGGACTCACGAATTTACCACCCCCGCCTACGTTACTCTTAGTCTTTTTCCAAACCCAGCGCAAAATTTAGCATTAGATGGAAGTCTGTCGTCTAATAGCTGATAATTGCTCGCGGTAGGTTTAAAGTATTAGGCAATATATGGACATTATATCATTCAGTTTTGGTCGGTATTATTCTCATTTCGTATTCGGTAACAACATTTGAAATGCACAAAAACCAATGAGAATTGTTGCTCCTGATAAAAAACTAACAACCACTTCTAGATTGATCCTTCCAAAATGCTAACCCAAATTGTTCGTTCTGGTCAAAAAGCGATAAATCATCATAAGCTATCTCGTTAGCCCGTAAGCATGAGTCCGAAGGCACGATCCAATTGCTGTCTTACGTTAGTAACTTATTATTGGTAACTAATTAGTGGATGATCCTCGACCAAATTTTGATAAGCTCTTTCCTCAAACAACACACTCTTACTTAGCCTATTTCTCCGCCGAATTGTAATGCGGCATCGTTTTGCGGAGCTCAATCATTTTTTCATTACTCTCCTAATATATGACATTTGCCTATTATCGGGCATACCACATGATGAACACGTGAAAGTAATTCTCTTGAATTTCATCTCTAGTAGATTTTTCTAGGGCTTTTATTAACGCGTTGCAATTTATTTCAATCGACCGAACAGTTCCTAGAACCAGCTTCTCTACCAGAGCTTTTCCAACACGTATAATTCAGTGAAAATCATCGAGTAAGTTGTATGCAATGTCACAAATGCCACACACATGTGACACACTGAAACACTGGGGCATAAAAAAGCTCTCCGTTCCTTGTACGTTCACTTTTTAAAAATTCTATGAAATGATTCATCTACATTTTACCAGCGTCGTGCAATATATTTGCCCTCTTTCACACCCTACGTCTACCTCCACGACCAACTCACACCCACGACCGAATTAAAGTCCAGCAGGCATATCGTATTACATAAATGAAATAGAAATTCAGCATCAGAACACTGATTTTCTGTAGCTATTCCATTAACATTTAACAGCCCTAATTGGCTCTAAAATGAGTTTTACAATCTGGAAAATGATTGAACGATGGTCGAAACTTACGTCAGAGTCAGCACCCTTGTCAGCTCCAGGGCATGTGAATGTAACGTATTCGTGGCATCTCTTGTGTACGACGAAGCTGCATACTGGAACACAATTGCGAAATGTTGTCATTTGAAATATAGTGAGCCAGTTCTCTCATTTCTAGAGTTCCTGCATTATTCACTGACTGTACAATTTATATATGGTATTTACTTATGCGGCTTTCGAATTATCAATTACCTTGACATTGGTAGCCCTGCTTCCCGAAACCCCTGAAACAGAAAAAATTTAAAGTAAGACAACGCATAACGAAATTATTCAACATGTAATCGTGAAAGAATAAAGTTCCATTTACGAAAAATCGAAGGAGTATAGCTCAGCGAAATATACGTATATCCTGAGCAACAATCGGATTTCCTTTCTTCTTATTCTCAAAAGATAATTCAAAGGGAAGAACAGGATGGGTGACTTTCCAATGTATTTATAACAAACTTATTCTACGCAGCAGCGCCCTTTCTTTATATTCCTAAAAAAATTCATCAGCTGTAATTGTGATCAAAATAGTTTCCCTAAGAGTGAAGTTTGGTTTTTTAAGTAATGAATTTCTTATTTGTTTTCATAGACTCTTGCAGGTAGCCAAAAAGAGAGTTTGGAAATTGTCGACGGAATCCCCCAAAAAACACTTACGTGTAAAAAACTGCGCCAAGTACAGGAGTGCTGGGTATTCCTCTAACAAATAGTATTGATATCAGATTATTGAGGCCAAGTACATAAGTCACTACATATTTTCCTATTATATGATCTAGCACTGGCTC
>JARQTI010000152.1:0-149430 GCA_030142655.1 Trachelus tabidus
ACGTCTAGCTTCACTAACAGGGTGAATGCCCTTATATGACTACTCAAACTAATATGCTCGACCCGACCAAAGGAATAAGGCAAGTAAGACAAACACAATAAAAAGAGGAAGAGAACGAGAAGATATAAAGGAAAATAGAATTTAAGAATTTAAGAAATAGAAGTATAAGAAATAGATATGTAGAAGTAGAGAAGAAATTAGGAAAGTAATAAATAAAAAAAGTAAAGAATGACAGATAAAGAAAGAAGGAAGTAAAGAAGAAATAAATAAAGAATGGGAAGAAGGTTGAAAATGGATAAGAGGTATGATTCCAAGAGACCAGTATAGGAGACCGGCTCGAGGAAGAATGAGCGCTCCGAGTCCGGGCGCTGCCTCGAGCCCCCCCCCCCCTTCCCCCACTGCTCAGTCATGCGCGATAGCAACTTCCATTACTTCTGAATATTTTTCGCCAGGATTTCTGATTTCCAAGTGTTAACATCTAACTTTATTGATTTAATTATTTTAATATTCCAAACACTTAATTTATTAATATTTCAATTTGAGCGCAACAATTCATTTTCGACATTTTGCAATTTCAATTCAATTTTTATCTACTCCGTATATTTTGCGGGATTTTGATTTGGGCTCAATTTTATATTTTGAACAAATTTCGAAAGTAAGTCACAATCCAATAATGTTTAGTAACATTTCGAAAGCTTTATTCAATGTTTAAAATTTTTTATATTTCTGGGCAACTGATTTGTTCTTTCTTCGTCGTCACTTGTTTGCCATTCGTATTAAATGAATTTGTACTAGTTCGAATTTTCGTCGTGAAGGGGGTAGCTCGTCCTGGGCGTGATAAGTTGTGCCATCTCTGAAGCAATCAGTGAACTTTCTATGATGAAATATGCTACCCTACATTTTTACTAAAGGGAAGTATCAGCGACAATGAGTTCCGCGAGCGTGCAGCACTGCAGTAAAGTGCGCGCATGAACCCCAGGAGGGAGTCAAGCGGGTTCACCGCTTGTTAAAGAGATGCCGCTGCGTGTACTGCTCCCCGTAAGCGGAAAACTTGGACCTAAATATTTACTGTATTGTGCCATGTATTTCAAAAGTGCAGGAACGTTATTTTATATAAAACTAGTATAATATATTATTGTACACTCTAATCGTTACGACAAGCACATATATTGGCCTTTATATACTTATTCATGTTTTTGCTATCTTTTAATATCTTCACGCGTTGCATAACACATGAAACATACTGTTACACAAGATAAAAATCTAAATTGTATATACACCATTGCAGATATAATCCAAATGAACGAGCTCTGCAAGTTGATAATGGTTGAACCAGAATTTGACAGGGTTGACTTTACCATAATCCCTGAGCAGCTTGAGTACATATGAAACAGATGGCACCACTTTGAAATAAAACACTATAAATATATCTCACTAGGGGATGCAAGAATGTTATAAAACAAGAAATACTTATTGCATGAATGTCGTGAAGCACTAAAAATGTGTCAACAAGAAAAAATAACGTCTTACGTTTACCACGATTCTCTATAATCAACCCCTGTCCAATATTTCCACATATTCAAAGATACACTCGCCAAATGTCATCCCTGATCCGCATTACACCCATTCTCAAAGCAATAAATATAATTTTACAAAATTACAAATGTCCAACAACATACGAGACGCATACGAAAACTGTGGTGGAGGGTGTGAAAAAAATAAATAAAAGAGACAAGAGGAGCAGACAGCACTGTAGAGGGATAGTCAGGAACGCAAGAGAATAATAATAACGTTGGTACTGTGATTCGCATAAAAATGTTACGCAGGATATTCGATTCGACGGCGCCCGGCAACGCCCCTTTAAAATTGTAGCGTCCCCTAACTCCTTTTTCACTGTGGACAATAGGGCACAACGTAGCGTACACACAATATGCTTTCATAGGCTTTTAACTGTGTTGTGCGCTATGCCGTGCGCAAGAAGAGGGTGCGGGAGTATATACGAAACGGGAAAGCTTGCGTCGCCATAATACCTCGCGCCGCAAGAATGTCATTATTCGGGGGGATGGTATTGTGTCTCATTAAAATGCCTTCTTATTTTCCTAACGTACACCCGACACAAGGAGGATCCAACGGCCGTAGCGATTGTGGCGCCGCCACCCGAGGTGCGGGTGGACGTCAGAAGCAGATGAGAAAGAAAAAGTGAATGGAATTTCAAGACGGAGATAAAAAAGAATAGGGGATGATTCTGTACACGGGGAATGAAAAAAAGGTGGATGATAAGAATTTCCTCAAAAAAGAAAAATGGACCTCGAATAATTTCCCTTTGTTACTTTAATATAACTCTTAAATACTTTAAGCAACTTTTACTTGGGATAATTACTGTAAACATCTCTAACAACCCTTAACGAGTTACTTAACTACTGTCTTATCAACTGAATCTTATCGACCAGAGTTTTTGCCTTTCGTGACACAGCATCATTTATACAATCTCGTTAGTGCCGATCAGTGCGTGTGCTCTATGCGTGTAAACACAAGTGATAACTTAAAATTACATAACAGACCTAATAAAAATGGCGGACAGTACCCACCGGAAGTAAATTTACTAGTAGAAACCACGAATACCAACCCCGTCACGCACACGACACAAAGGAACCTGAATTTCAACCCCTAAAATCCTTATTCCGAAAGAAAACTTGACCCGCGTCAAACATACCCAAAAACCACCCCCTACCGATTCGCGAAATCATTCAAAATCCCGAAAAAATAAGAAAGAAGACAGAGACCCATAATAACTACCCCTGTCAGAAGCAAGGGTAGGAAACACAACGTGAGAAGAAATAAGAGAAAACCGTTTGAGGAGTAAATGGAGGGTAAGGGCTGTATATCCGCCCTCAATTTAACACCATCACCAACCACGTTGAATAATAGTAATAATAATAGTGCTGGCAATACCAAAGAACCAGTAGCGACGATATAGGAATACCATTGGCAATACTATATACTAGGAAATGGGCTGTAGCACACTATACCACGCTACGGTACACCAGACTATACTATAATAGTTGGTACCAGCATCAGCAGCCCGCTGCCAGTGTACAATTACTCCCGATTGTTAAGTAAACACCTATTCAGGGGTGCAGAGCGCAACCCCGTCATTGGAACTGTCAAAATCACGGTCGTTATTGTCGCCGCATTGAAGAATAGCGTGAATTGCCGTGTTTGCCACGTTCATTGTTTACGTCATTGTTTACAGGCCGTGTGAGAGTAGGGGCGGCGAGAAGGGAGAGGGGAGGTAGAGAGAGCAAAGAGTGGGGAGGGAGCACATATACCTATAGCAGTCGAAACGTCATTCTTGTGGTAATAGCGCCGGGGTTACTTGGTGCGAAAATATTGGTTAGGACTGACCCCGCAGGACGTCAACTAACCACCCTTGTAGCTGCCACCCGCGGAGGTAGGACGGTCGGTGGGCTGCTGGGAGGGAGGTAGAAATATTTTGAGGGTGCTTTTACTTGAACTCACCGCGTACTTGGCTGTATTGGCCACCTTTAACGTACGAGGGGTTGTCATGTCTAGCTCTATGTGGACGCACTGACGCACTTCAAACCCCCCACCCCCACTTTGACACCTTCTGTATATACTGCTTTATGCTTGTATCTGTATGTATAGATAGATAGAGACGCATCCGCGCTCGATTACAGCCTCCATGGGAGTTCGCCAGTGGGACCACTCCACGTTACGATTCTATTTCAATTCCTCCCGCAAACATAATTTATCTTCGGGACGTATTTGCTCGACATATTGCCTGGCTCGTTGAACCGGCAGATACGAGGAAAAAGCTGATGTTATGCGAATTCAATCGATCTCGAAGGCCTAGTTGGTAGTGCGTTTGATATTAAAAGGAGAATTATTTTGTTTAATTTTTAAAAAACTTTCCCTAAAGATTGACAATTTTTAATGGTATGAATTTTTGTATGATATCGTGACATTATTATTAGGGGGTTCGAGGGGAAAGGGAAAAAAGAAAAATTACGCAACGATATTTACAAAGGGATATAGCTTTATGGTCATTTCAGAATGTATTTGTTGTTGGTGATAGTGTTATCGAAATTTTTGATATTACGGGGACGGATAAAAATATGCCTGGAGGATATTACTATCTGTTATACGTATGGTAATAGCGGGAGCAGTAATAGTAGCAATGGGCGCAGCAGATATAATCCAATAATCTTGTAAGTCGCATTCAAATACAGAACCAAGTGGAAGTTGAGGAAGAAGAGGGACAACGAGGACGTGGAAGCAGAGTAGTAGTGGTGTTAGTGGGAGAAGAAGGAAGAGAAGTAGGAGAGCGTCGTACATAGAGCCAAAGTGGAATGAGTAGTCGGTTGATATTTATTTTCATTCCGCGAAACCAGTTCCGATGAAAGCCCAGACTGAGAAATAGTCTCACAATGCGTATTGTGACTTGCCGGGCCCGACTGTATTACCTTCAAATGCATCCAGCGCGCGTCTCACCGAGGTCCACTTTACAAATGAAAAAGAAAAATCCTCTGTATGCATCTACGAAGCATTGCACAGAGGGAGTAACGTGTAAGGAGACACGTAGCGCCCGTGTGAGTTTACTGAATTTCCCGTCTTCTCTTTTTGGCAAATAAATGGCGCCACAATCGCATCGACAAAAGCCACGCTCGACCCTTGACATTTGAATTCATAACGGTGATTATGCTCGCGTGGTCAATTAAGCGTACAATTGACAATAAGCAGTGGCTACCGTGACAGCGAATTAATGCGGATACTTTATACTAAATGGGTATAGAAGCAAATAAGTAAATAAACGGGACAGTGACGGTTGGTTAGTACTGTAAGTGGATAGCTGGCTAGATAGGTTAGGTAGTGCTATTGCTAGTGACTGTACGCAGGAACAGTATCCGTTCATGGGGAACTATGGAGCGGATACCTAACTTAACACACACGGCGTCATTGTCCTAGTATCTCATTGTGCTTTCGAACTATGGCCACGTTGTTGTGCACGCATCTCCATTGTCAAACACGACGCTCCGTTTAGACAGATACTGCCGGACAACGTTGGAGCGTTTAAGCATACCACCGATGCCAATAGGTGGCTATCGTTAACAAATTACACAGGTGGGTAGGTTGCTGGATACATTACATAATAATATATTGATTGCGTTACTTACTCAACCACCAGTTAGCCCAGTCATTAACGATAAATCTTGAGAACACGTAGAAGTCAAAACGAAGAAAAGGGAACAGAGTTTGTGTACACAAGGGCACCTGTCACTCGCAGTCCCATAATGCAACTGAAAGTATTTTAGTTACGCTACTTGCCGCGTCGCTGTCGAATTTTCGTATGGCTTCTTCGATATACCGTGTGTACCGATAACATTACAGTATCGTTATTGTTGTATTGTTTATTACAGTGATGGCGCGTCACGCATGATCGCGCGTTACCTGCATTGGCTTTTGTCTCGAGCAACGGCGATGGCAGGCAGAGAGGATGCCAGAGGCTGTACCACGCAAGCTCGGAATATGAGGATGAGAGAACAAAATGGCGAATAACGGTGAACTCACGCCCAATACAATACCAGGGGGTGGTAACCAGACAATACGGAAGCCGAGGTCGTACTATATTTTCGTGCTTTCTACTTCCTTCCTTTGCACCTTCCATTCTTCGGTCTGTAGTATTTTGCTTTATTTTTCATCCTTTTTTTTGTCATACACAGAATATACACACGATCGTATACCGCATCACGTAGCTCCTGTCTACCGGGTGAAAGATGGTGGTTGAGTATTTCCTGATGTTTCTCTGGCTGCAGGTTGTGTACCATACGTGCGCAAATTCTCAACGGACAGACGTCGAGTCTCTCTACGGGATAGGAAACCGCAATCAATTTCCACGCTTGACAATGACTGTTGACAATATTGTTGTCGGGCGAAAATAATTAAATTAATGACAGCCGACGTAGAAAGACCGAGATGTAACGCGATTCAATGCTCGCCGGTACCCTTTCTAAAATACAAATCCCCGCCTCCCCTCTACTTCACTTCTAAACCCCCTCCTTCCTCCCCCACTCCAGTACCAACACTCAGGGCTTCCCTTCTAGCGGTGGTTCCTGGGTTTTGTACACTATATCTACTTTCTCTTCTCCGTATTCTCTGTCCTTTCTCCTACAGGCACTCTCTTCGCTACGAAGCATAATAGTATTCCGGCGTATTACCAGTACACGAAAACAAGCAGGAGGCCTACTGGAAAGTAATTATCTTAATGTCGACGAGCCTTCTTGAATATAAACGAGTGGCAAACGTTCCAGGAATGGGGTGAGTATACCGGCTCCCCGTCGATGCCAGAAGCGCGTAGACGTCTGTGGGAATAGAAAAGATGACATTAGGATACCGTTAGATTAATAGATAGCAATTAAAAAAAATTAACAAATAATTTATACAGGTCATAAACTACAGAAATAAATATAAGGATCCTTCTACCATGCGACATCATACATGATATCCCAACGACCTCCCCTCGCTGACATTACAATCCCAATGTCCAAGACCATTATACACGGTGTCCTTAAATTCAATAAAATTTTTGCAAATACCTCCGACACCTCTTTCTATTCCAGAAACTCGATGCCATTTTCCAATCTCAATTAGTCATTACGTCTCATAAAGGCCGCACAGCGATTCCAACACCGTCCTCCAAAGTCCCCTGGCACCAGTCGCGGCGATTGGGTTTCCCATTAATTACGTCTGCGCTCTCATACGGTTTACGGTGTAGTTACGGCGGAGGTTGTTACCCCATACGTTATGCGTACGCGGAGTCACGCACGCACGCACGCACGCATGCGGCAACTTTCAGCTCCTGGGCAGGCAAGGCATCGAGCCAGACATAGAAGTAGGTAGGCTGCTAAATAAACAGGCATATAAATATATATTTATATATACTCTTATATACATATATAGGCAAAGCGAAGGGGGTGAACACGAATGGTTGGGGAGGAGAGGGGGGTGGCTCAGTCCAACCCCTATATCTATACACGTAACAGTCCCCCTCATCCCATCGAGAAAATCCAGAGAGGCAGTCGCTAATTACGCAACGCGTTCGAGCGTACGCGTCAGGGGGTGGTCGTGGGAGGGAGGGGGGGGGGGTTGAAAGCGAACAAGCATGATCCATGCGTGTCTCACTATACGCCTTTACGATTTGCCTATATAATCCATGGCCAAAGTATGTCGCTGCGATTGCCAGGCGCAATCATCCCCACCCACCCCCACCCCGTCGTCGTCGTCATCGAGGACAACTTAATTTGCAGGATTAACGTCGAGCGTTATGGATAATCCCGTGCATCGAATTACGTACGCATGGGGTGTGATTTTCGACCCGTGAACACTACCCCCTACAGGTGAACCAGTAAATATAGTCGATACGCGTGAGCGTACCGAAAGGTGAGGGAGGGGGGAATTTTTCTTCTCCTAATTAGGACGTTTCCGAATATCCCGTGAATCCTATCATCCAGATTGAAGCGAAGGGATGAAAGATAAAAAATTCTTTCGAGCCTCTTTTCAAATTTCCCTCGCTTTTTTTTTCAGGTCTGTCATTTGCTCTGTGATTCTCTCCGAAATACTATAAGCATTTATCCCGTGGATGCGAAGCGAAGCGAGACGAGTCTATTGTCACGGTTCGCATTCCCGGATCCGATGGATTTCCTCGTTTCACGTAAAAGGAGTCTCGCGGATCCAATGGATGGGTTGCCGCGGTACGGTATGCGTTTATATATAGTGATACGAGGGATGAATTATTTCGTAAAACAAGGGATTTTCGTATAGGACTCTATACGCGGTGGGATACTTAAATTACCTAGGATCCATCCTGGCATTCATAGGTGGGATAAGAGTATTGTCATCCCCACGAGATTGTCTCGCAGACACCTCACTGGCACATGGTTTATTGGCGAAGTGAAGGGGTGACGGGGGGAGGAACCGGCAGAATGAGTCAGGGGATTCACCCAATGAATTCTAGGGAGAGGACCTTTATTAGGTAGATAAGCGAGATGCGGCCATAGCTATATAGACATATACTATAGATATGGCTGCCCATCCACAACGACGAGTGAGCTACCTCGTTTTACTCACTTCAATGCCTAATGGAATTGAGTTCTTGTAAGCGCCCCCCTCCCCAATCCCCCTCTTTCTGCCCCCACACGACTCTATCGAATAAGGTACGGTGGCGACGGCTCTTGCTGAGGGCACGGAAAGGGGTTTCGTTGACAGGCCAGGGTTGTGGGAAGAAGAGGGACCCCCGGAAGGGGGGGAGGGGGTAACTCGGCAAGCTACAGCCCCACGCGGAGGGACAGCCGACGCCCCTGAAAGACCCAACGGCAGGGGGGGTGGGTTGACGGTGATCGACGCCGTGAAAAGGGGGGAGGGAGGGTGGAAGGCATCGAGATAATTGGTATTTTGTCTCGCCGAATCTTTTGTCAGGGAGTTTTAATTGACTTGGAGATTTTTTTCAATACCAATTTGCAGCATCGTTCTCGGCTCCTTGCAAAGGTGATTGCGTCGTTAGCCTATGTTTTATTTTTATTTATAGCTATTTCGTCGTTATCATATCACGTGGTTGACTTCGTGATTTTCTGAATGCTTCCGAGAAACGCGTACGGGAGGATTAGCAGGTATTTTAATGTTGAAAAAAATGTTTCTAAGAAATTTCGTAGCAAGACGTAATTTCGATTGCGAAGTTCGAGAGTCCCGGGGGAAATATCGAGGCGGCAGCCGTTCGTGATAAAAGTCAGGCGCTTGTAGGTATTTATGTAAGGTAAGATCGTATTTGAGTGTAGCGAGGTAGACGAGGTTAATAAATAATAAGGGAGCTCGCGAAATCAGAACGTAACTGCTTAAGGGTGGATTTGCGTATAGCGAAGCCCAAGGAAGGTATAGGGTAACGGGGGGGCGGCGAGGTCAGAGGGTAAAATTTGACAAAGGACAAGCGGCGACTAATATAGTCACGTATATAGCAGGACTTTATGCCAGTGACATTGCCAGTGGAGTCCTGTGGGATAGCAGTGCTTGAAATTGGGGGGAAAAAGGGGGGGTGCGTCCTCGGCATTGCTTTTTCGCCGTTGTTGCCTTTTCATTCTGATCCAAGTGGCTGCTGTCGAGAAATTCTTTTTTTCTCTCTTCTTTCTTCCTCCACCTCTTACGTCTATTCTTTTATATGCTTTTTTTTTGCTCCAGCATTGTCGCCCCCAGATTTCCCATAGGAACCGAACGAAGGGGATTTCGACGTCTATTGTTTTAAGGAGGATTCGAGACCAGGAAAAGTTTACCGTCCCTTGAGGACGCAACTGGCAAAGCCTTGGCACTGTTTTACTTGGCTAATGACAATGGCTACTACGACGCATCCCCTATAGGATATTTCAAAATTAGTTTTGTTATTTGGCTAGGTTGTATTAGACTAATCGGAAGGTACCATTATAGCTAGGTATAATTATATTATTTAAATATGTAAAATATCCGTGACAAGGGTCAGAGGATAGCGTATGATTTTGAAAATTAAAAATGATTTTGGTACAATTCGAAAATGTCGATGACTCTAGGATTACTATTGTTTATTTGTTCCTGGGTGGATAATTGATTTTGAAAACGGTGTACCATTGTGACGTTATTGACTTGAGTGATGGGAACCGAAAAAAATATAATGAACAGTTGAACGGGTCGAGGGATGAGTCGTAGGGGTTGAGCGATAATGTTATAGATATGTAAGTGGTCTATAGTGGGCTGGTGACAGGGGGTGGGTGGAGGCAGAGCACAGTGGATGGAAATTGTGACACGGTTTGAGAATGACAGGGGTTTTCTTCGTTACAAGGTAAAAAGTATTAATAACCCGATTTGCTTGTAAAACGATCGGACCTAACCTAGTGAAGCTCACTGTATTTCTCTAGTTCATCGTTCGGTGATCAATAGTAATAATTACAGCTACCGACAAGCTGAGAATCTGGTGGGGGATGAGTGTCCCTACGGTTGAACCAATGATGCCATGAGGGTTGCGCCGAGGGGTGTGGCGTCGGTGACGAGGCTGGTTCCGCCTCGAAATGCCTCGAGGGCAAATCGGGAAGTGTCGGGCCAGTTCGTTCTCAGTCGACACCGGTACTCCCTTCGAGAACGTTGCAGAACGTATAGCTGCTGTAACAGACATACAGAAAGCAGTACTCGCTTCAGCAGTGGGTCTGTACTGTGAAGTTGATGAGTAAAAGGGGGATAATTGTTGGAATTAATTATTATTAATAATTGATCGTTAAATCCTAATATTTTATCACGAGGAACTGCCACACTGGAAGAGGCGAACACACGTGTCGTTGCGCTCCTATGAGCGGATCAGTTGAGCTGGACAGGAATTAAATCAAACCTGTGAACGTGAACGTGTAAGTGACATTCGGTTGAATAGGATTTTGAAAAAGAAAAGATAAATTCGTAACTATTACCAGTGATAACGAGTGGACGAGAAGAGCGCGGTGGAAGGTGCGAGAGTAGCAGTAGAATCCAGGAATTCGTAAGGATTCCTTAGGGAGACATCAAAATGATGAGTTCACATACTCATCCTCATGGACATCCGCATCCTGGTTATGGATTTTTGTCTGGGATGGAGTTTCACACGGTGCACCACATGGCCCAGGAAATGTCATCCGGACAGCAAGGATCCGCTGGCGTGAACGGTGCCATTGGTGGTGGAAGTGGTGCGCAAGAGCAGCACATAAAGCGGCCTATGAACGCCTTTATGGTGTGGTCCAGGATCCAGCGGAAGAAGATCGCCCTGGATAACCCAAAGATGCACAATTCTGAAATATCAAAGAGGTTAGGTGCCGAATGGAAATTATTATCAGAGACAGACAAACGACCTTTCATCGACGAGGCGAAGAGATTACGTGCTATGCACATGAAGGAACATCCGGATTACAAGTACAGACCAAGAAGAAAGCCAAAAGCGTCCGTACCAGTGAATCCTGGTGGTAAACCTGGTTCGATCAGTCCCGTCGGTAGCGGTCCAGGTGGTTTCGCAAGTTTTCCATTACCACACTACTTCGCAGCTTCAGCAGCGCCCATGGGTCATCATCATCTAGACTTTCCGCCCTTGCCAACCTACTTTGGATCAGCCTTCGACGCGGTTCATCTGAGCAAGCTCGTGGCCGGCGGCCAGGGTAACCCATCTTCGGCGGCTGCCGCCGCGGCGGCTGCCGCCGACGCAGCCAATAACAACGCTGCTGCCGCGTCCGCAGCAGCCGTCGTGAGCAGCTTCTACTCGAGTCTCTACCCCACGACGACAACCTCAGCGGCAGCTGCCGCTGCTGCTGCGTCGAAACCTTACCATCCTGGTAGCGGTGCCAGCAGCGCCGTGGCTGCGGCCGCAGCCGCCGCGGCGCATCTCTCACCACATCTATTCTCCACGAGTTCACATTCACTTTCGCCGCACCATCATCATCATCATCATCATCATCCTGGAGCCATTCAGCATTCACATACGTCGGCCACGACGACGACCTCATCCTCCATGTCGATGCCATCCTCCCTCATGTTCCCGACGTCCTCGACTTCAGGTTCAGCGGGAAGTATCGCCGGATCCAGTAGCAGTCCTGGAAGTAGTCCTGGTGCTACGTCATTGGTATCCACGCCGACTAATTCATCCGGCACCACCCTTGACCTTGAACAATTACGAAGACCCGTGTCAGTTATCTTTTAGAATTTTCTCAATACTCCTCGTCCCATGGATATATGAATTTATCGTTAAGGACACCTTGTATACATGACTGCTGCGCTCGTCTCGTACGATGAAAACGACCGCATTAGCTGAGCACAATTTTTAATGACGATAAATAAATGACGTATGGCCCGTGAAAAGGGTTGCAGATGCAGAAGAAAAAAGAGCTCTAATTGTATAAAAGGAGAAGGAAAAATTAATGAAATATTAGTGCGCGGTGATCTGCTCAGCGGAACCGTTATCAAAATGTCCAAATTTAATCGTATTTAAAAAGAAAAAGGCCCAATCCGAATTGTACAAATGTTATGTAGCTTTTAAGTTGGTACCTCATGTCATATTTATATTATTTTCTATTAACATTACTTTGAAAATAAGTGCGTGCCCGCAAGTGTATTTGAGAGAATGAGCATGAAAGGTGAATGAACGAGTGAGAGAGAGAGAGATGGAATAGTATAATAAAAAAAACATATAAAGGATTATTTAGGACAAAAGTACACAACCCTCCCCAAAGCTGGTTATACCATAGAAACGATCTGGAAGCGCTAATTAAAATTTGTCTTAAATAATCTTGTGTGATTGAACGCAATGATAAGTACATAAATTGAAATATCAGTATTTGCTGTTGTTAAAGATTAATTTATGCACCCAATTGAATAGCATTACGTTTCCCACGTATAGGAGAGACAAAAAGTTTCTTTGATCGTGATCCAATTCCTTAAGGCTAGTCCATATGTGAAATTTGGATTTACCGTACGATATAGGCATTTTTACATTTTAGCAACTATCACGAAGTCACCATGTACATTATGTTTGTTAATAAATTGTTATTATATGTTCATACCACGAATCCAATTGCCTTATTGATTCGTCCCTTAATTTTCCGACGAAAGAGGTATATGCAAAGACATCGAAAATAAGCGCGGGGGGTGGTTGAAATTTTTTTTTTAAATCCCCATAAATTGATCCGCGTGAGAAACCAAAATCGGGGTATTTAATCGGAAAATATCGAAGGAACGAAAAGTCGACGTCAAAAAGGTGGCGTTCCGACGGTAGGGCTCGAGGCAAATATTAATATAGAGAAGGGGTCCAAGGTAAGTAAGGGCCAAGGGATTGAAATAGGAAAGGGATGAAAACTCAGGAAACTTCGGTAAGCAGTGCAAGCGCCCCTCCCCCTCCCCCATAAAAGGAAACAGCCAACAGAGCCAGCGGGGTTTCTCCGTATGAAAGGACAAAAAGGGTCCCGCGCGCCAATACAATTGCCCTCTAAACAGAGGGTAGTTATAGTGAAACGCAATGCGTAGGGGTGCCCCATAAAAGCAAAGGGTGGTCACCTCTGGGCTACACTCGCTGTGGCACTCCTAGTAACCTCGGGGTGCTCACGGTGAGACTTTTTAGCCATTCAATGCCGCGCGAAGGGTTTAAGGGTGCGTGCACACCGTTTGACCCCTAAGGACCACCCTTGGACCACTTTTGGTTTTCTCGTCACCTATAACAGTTGAACCTAAGTGCCAATGATATTTCTCGACACCCTTTACCTTTTTTTCCTTCATCCCCTAGGATCACGATCATCAACGTGCACGTCTTCCACGTTGGTCCTCGATGACCTGGGCCCCATTGAACCGAACCTCGATCCCCTTGAATCTGGAGCTGAGCTGAAAAAAAGGGCAAAAACAACTGAAACAAGAGAACCATCGGAGACGGACGAAAGGAGGGGTGGGTCGGGGGTCGCAGGGTAATGGAGAAAGGGGTACCGTACAATATCAAAAGGGTTCGGCCGAGTCTTCAATGGAACTTAATTTGGAAGTCGTATCGGGATCCGTGGACCCTTATTTCATGGAAACTTCTTAAGGGTTGCGGCTCGTCTAAATTAGACGATTGTTTGTGCCTCCCCGAATGCTTTACTTTTGCGCCATCGCGATAACCACGGCGAAACCCTTCTGCGACACGTCGAAGGAAAAGGGTGAAAAATAAGAAAAAAAAATTCTGTTTGTAACTGACGACCCCTAACCTCAAACGGAAGGGGTTGGCTGCTGTCAACTGGCTCGCGGAGAAATCGAAACTCGTTCAGAAATGCCAGTGAGTACAGTTAGCTTTTTCTTTCATGACCCCCCCCCTCCCCCCAACCCTCTTTTGATGACTTTCAAACGGATTTCGGTCTCTCGGAAAACTTTCAAGCCATTCATCCCTTTCTGATCTGGAGCGACCCCCTTCGTCTACGAGTAAAAACCTTGGACCGTGTATTACTCTTAGGAAATGGAAAAGTCTTGTTTTGTTCATTTGTGATTACTTGAGAATTCTCCGATTCTCTCTTGTTCCTTCGGTAGTGAGTGAGATCAGAGTAGAATAATCCTTTGGCAGGACTTTGGCTTCTGCTATTTTGGGCAAGTTGAACAATCGTCAGGACCTTTGACGAGGATCGTTTGATGAATATCATCATTGTTCCTGGCAGCTCCATTGGGTATTAAGTGGATTTCTTAATTATTCAGTTGGCATTACTTACGCCTGTGTCACGTTGCCAACTTCTTGGCAAAGCTTTCGTCCACCGACGGAGGTTTCGTCTGGCTGGTGGGTTCTTCTGTGAAAATAGAAAGGAGGTTAAGAAAGAAGAAAAAAATGTCAATCAGAAAGTAACTCCCAGAGGGAAGTACCTTCGCGGTTTTGAGAAACGTGAAAAGCACATTGACATCCATTGCTAACGGTATAAAGTAAAATTCAATGTGAATAAGAGGTAAAGTAGAATAATGGGGAAAGGTGTAAAGGAAAAGGGCATTGAGGTGCAATGCTAGTAAAATAATATGCTCTATTAAAATCTACCTGGTGTTCGGTATATAAAAAGCTTATTAAATATTATGGCCATTGTACTAGCCTTACACCGCGACACAATACTGAAAATTTGAATAATCCTCAGGTATGCATTGACAGGATACAATAAATATAAACCAATAATATTTCATACCTTTATCTATGTAGCACTAAAAGTTTTATACGTCGATTAAAAATTGTATTAAATTTTTTTTATATCGCCATTGCGCAATCTCTATGGAGTCGTATGTTAACCTAACCGAGTGTCTAGAATTTCTGGAAACCGCACGAGTATGAACCTTACGAGGACGTAGAACTGCGAGAACTAATTAACTTTTGAGCAGAGAAACTGGATAGACTGTGTAGTCGGGTAATATTCGCGTAGATGCACAATATAAACAAATCATTGGTAAACCTACGCAATTCGATTGACAGCGAGGTAAGTTCCAATATGTCGCTTGTGTACAAAGTTGCTCGCGTCCTTTGGCAGGGCTCTCCTTTATCGACGTGGATAATGGCCGATCGCGTTTCGTTATAGGTGGCATTGACTGCATTAATTTACCGTTTGCGCAAAGGAGCTTCGCGTTCGAGTGTAACAATGGCGGCTATTGTTTTTTTCCTTGGGTTCCTGTTTCCCGCTATTCAACATAATCGAGCGTTAATCGAAATACAATTCGCGTAGCAGCGATCCGTGTCGAGTGCGGCGAAATAATTCTCTTATTAATTGACTATTTGTCTGGAAGAATAAATGGTGCGTCGAGACGTTTAGATTTTTTTACCAGAAATATCTTTGTATATAAAATAACCTCGGTTATCATCGAGCGTGAAAATATAGACGGGGGGTCAAAGGGGTACGTTTTTAATGGGGACCCCTTTCAAGTGACCTCAGTAAGGTTCCTTAGAAATTCCATATGTCTCTGAATGCACTGTCCACCATTAGTGCACGCATGTATTAATACGTGGCTACACGTTGTTTCATAAAGTGTAACGAGAGTGGTAGACGAGCAGGCGGCATTAATGCCTAGTAATATTTAAAAAAAAATTCTCTATGGATACCATAGAGTTACCGACAGTATAACTTCACGTAGGTATGTAAAATTACGAGTGGTTTCAAAGTACATATGTATTTTTTAATCTAGCTATATAGACTGTACAAGCCTACAGTCTGGGCAGAGGGTCCTGAAGTGCTCTGTAGGTACATACAAATGTTTCTTTTCAGTATCGATGCTCAGCCAAGGAGAGGAGGGTTAAATTTGAACGGTTGCGCCACTTCGAAATGGCGTCGCGAGTCAAGATTCTACAGGGTTAAAGTAATATAATGGGTAGCGAGTATACTCGAGGACCTTCTTTCATTTTTCTCTTTTATTTACCTTCATTTCTCCTTCTTTTTTTTTTAAACGCCATTATAACCCGAACGTTCTTACGTTTCGCCGTGTCGAGTGCGACCGGGCGCGCATTGACCTTTGCCCTCACGCATGAAAACCCCAAAGGGGTCCTTTCCACGAGTGGTTCGTATACCGCAAAATCAAAAGTAGATAACATCGTCCGTACGTTCTCCTTTTTCAAAGCGGGATAAAAAAAGAAGGTATTTCCGTCCCTTTCAAATAGTCTGTATTCGCATTTTTTTTTTCTAAGTACGCTCTTTGTGCACAGGCGATGTTCAATTGCGTTGGCGGGAGATTCAAAAGAAAATAGAGTCATGGAGTAAGCGGCTGGTATTGGCCGTAGGACAAATACGAGGGTGTTCCGCATTTATGGGGTACACGGGGCTCTTATGGGAGAGTCCCATAAAGGTTGTGATACCGGGGTAGCAGACGTTTTCTCTCCGTTCCCGTAGCTGGGGCGATGATCGATGATGTGCTTAATGATATTTTATTAGAGACACTTTCGAGGGTCAATATGGAACACGATACGGATGAATAATAACTCGGTTACAATGTTACTTATTGGAATTAGCGGCAGATTGTCTCCCTCGTGATCTGTTGTATTAAGTTATTTATAATCAGTTATATAATTTTATGCTAATACAATAAAACAATAAAATATTAATATCTAAAAAGATTGTTTAGCTCTATTTTTTATTTAGTAACATAAAATCAAATTTGTATAGTCATCCCCATAGAGATACTATTGACTCTTGACGATTGGATCGCATTATCAGGTATTTGACTATTTATACACAAATCCCGTACCATCTTGACACGTGTGTACACGCGTCAACGCGATAACAAGATGTGTGATATTATTACGCGAGAATACATAACAAGGTGTTGTTAGGCAAGAAGCGGAATAACAGATCCCCGAGCAAGGTTCGTGGTAGATACCCAAACCATCTTACGAGGGTGGTGGATGCACGAGGCTATGATTAATGGTATTATCGTCCGGGATGCTGCGGATGGGGATGACTGGATGTGAAGCTTCTTCCTGAGGGAGTGGGATACACGGATTTTCATGGTAAACACGTTCGTCCTCTCTTGACAATTATTACTCCTCGCCTGGTTCTTCTGTAAGGACGTTAGAGGTAAGGAAATTGATACGGCAGCACCCCTGGCGGCGAGAAATGGCAACTGAGGTGAGATTAATTTTTGTACGTCGCTCACAAGCGTTTCTGGGTAATTCATAAGGAAATTCAAATTAGGATAATACGTATAAAGATAAATTAAATGAATTTGAATTGACGAATAGTATTTTTATTATTAATTAATAAATTTGATAATGCTTAATCCATTTAGGCTCTTTTTCATATTCCATTTAAGCAAAGTGGCAAGGACTCTTTATACGTTATATTCTATGCTTGCGCGTGCTGCTGCACAAACACGTGCGTAGGAATCGTAGTAATGCGAATTGGTCTTGACGTGGAATAGAAGTGGGGGACTAACACTAAGCCAGTCACCCTCCTGACAATCCCTCCAGTCAGTCACTCTCGCTCACACATATAAAACTCGAGCCGCGTTTAATTTTCGTAGACTCGAGAAAGACGTGAATCATTTCATTGTCTTTGTATATATACGGCGTATACGCAATACACATTATGCTATACCTTCCCTATCGATATTACACTGCCTATACAGAAGTCTGTGCCCGACTATTGTGCGACCTCTCGAAATCCCTTTTCAGAGCATTCCAAACAATTGTTCCAGCATCTCGTCGATGGACCGTGACGCTGATAAAATCGATAGGGTGGAACCTGTAATTTTTTTTTAATTTACCAAAATTATCACTTAACTAAGATAATAGAAAAAAAGAAGAATGAATAAAGAGGGTGGAAGAATAACGTCGATTCGTGACCGGTTACTGGCATCTCGGATAACATTGGCAAACATGCTGGGGCACTTGGGACGAGGGGAACGACCAATGCCATCTACACCATTCAATTCACAGATCCCATCCGACCATCTTGTCCAGCTAACGGAGCCTCTCATAATAACTCGGCTGTTCTGTAAGTAAAGAAAAAAGTCAACTAGCGAGCAATAAAGGTTTTCTCAATAATATTATACCTTTGCTACGTGGAGACGGGGGAGGGATAACTTTAATATGTCACATTTATGGCTGTTTGGTTTATTATGAGAGCCAACCCGTAAATGGCTTTATTGGTCA
Source organism: Trachelus tabidus (assembly GCA_030142655.1). Lineage (NCBI taxonomy): Eukaryota > Metazoa > Arthropoda > Insecta > Hymenoptera > Cephidae > Trachelus > Trachelus tabidus. The sequence continues at coordinate 18,164 of JARQTI010000152.1, forward strand.
TTTCCGTAAAGATTCCCATGCGATTTCGCTCGGACGAACCTGGCAACGTAAACAGACAATTTTCACGATTCAATTATACTCACCTCAAAGTTCTCAATTTCGAGTATGCGACTAATTAATATGAAAAGTTCACAGACGCTATTTTGAATCATGTTCGATCGAAACCGTTATGCGTTCGAACGAAACAGTCAAAGACTGAAAACGGCCAATAATGTGATTCCATTTTGAACTCACTTAAGCTAAATAAAGATTTGTATACCAGGTCGAATGGCCAATTGAAGTTTAACAAATAAAAATGGTCACGCCTTGTTCTCAAAAGACAGTTTGGGTAAAAGTATAAAGGGGGCGACACGGGGAGGGAGGGACAAGGGAGGACACAGGGCGAGAAAAGAGTCCCAAAAGACCTACAAGAGAGACCCTTAAGTTTAGGGGCTTCCCCTTTTCAAAACTACACTTTCTAATATTTGCATAGAATAAGTCTCTTCGCAAAAGTAATCTCGTTATTTAAACGGTCGTTATACGACATGGTACGGACCATTGTTCGTCTAATTTTAACGCTCCTTTAGGAACACAGGGTCGTTCGCCTTCAGGGTTTCTTGGGCACGGACAACCGAAACAAACTTCGGAATAACGCGATTGTCCAACTTTTCATTTCTTAACAGTTTTCGTTGAGGGCTGATTGGAGGGGAGCGGGCCCCACCTTTTTTTTTTCACGGTGGTTTTCGGGCATCCTTTTGGATTTCCCTAGGACAGTACTGAGGCCTCTTGTACAAGGCCATGTCTACGGGGCCTTATATTTTGCTTTTCAATGGTACAAGCACAATCGGTACACTCTCATGCAGGCTATTTGGCAATTAGAACCGGCGGTCGTAGTTCCCGTCAACAACCGGGTCAATAAATAGTCAACAGTATACAGTTTTATGACAGTCATAAGGGCGTATTTCTATAGTCAAAGGATAATCCTATTTTCGAGCTTAGACCCTTTTCTTTTTTTCCCCCAAAATTCGACGATTTTGCTACACGACCTATCGAGGGGTGCACTTTTTTTTTTCTTACGGTCGAACTTAATCATCGCGTCAGCCTTGTAGGTGACTAATTAATCCTGTTAATGACAGAACAAATTTATATTGGGCTAGATTAGATTTTATGATTAGATCGATTCTTATAACGAGATTCATTGATTGTGTCTATTTTAGAAAACTATTGATTTTTAATTAATTTATTTAACAAATTTAATTAGTTCCTAACAGCCATGGATTAAACCTTGTGCCTCGTAAAGTTTACATTGATTTTTTTGTTGGACTATCATTTATTGCACTTTGAGCAAATTTGGTATTTCATGAAAATTTCAAATTTAACAATGGGACAGGTATGCAATTACGATTTACAAATCCTTATTGAGGCCTACACGTTATTTTGCACCTAGAACAATTTCAATGACCACTAGAAAGGAGGGATCACACTTCTGAAAGGGTACTGTCTCACAATTAGCAACACTTACTTCTTACTATTGATTTTGTTTGTCAGTCTACTGTTATACCGTTCTTCTAACGGGGCCAGCGATTATTGGAAAAAAAAAACTAGAGCGATATTACGAGCGCGTACAGTCCCGAAAAAAAACATATCCAATAACGCGTTGGTAATATGATAACAGTAGCTTTCAAGATATAGCAAAAAAAAAAAGAGTTTGAAATTATGTAATATTATTAGTTGTTACAGTAACCATTTTTTGTCTTTTCCCAAAGTGCAATATAATTTATAGTATCACTTAATGTTACGTGTTAGTCATGTACGATTTGTCCTATTCACAAAGTGCCGTATACATTAAAGAAAATACGAACTAGTGCTCTATGTCGATATTCTTAAGCAAATAAAAATTATGATCGATCAGAAATACATTTGTGAGACGGTCACGTCGACGAAATGTATCTCTGTTCACGATAAGAGTAAATGGTATTTCCGTCTCTTTCTTACGCACGTAAATCCACATCAGCGTGTCTCTCTCGCACTCGTGGCACTAATAGAAAAACCCAAAAAATTTCAAGATTTCTCTTTTCCAGTCGCTCGATCAAATCGGTCTTATACAAAAGTGACAGTAGAAACTGCTCGTCGATTTCGATTGTAAAAAATTGCGATACTTGACCAAAGCAATGGCTGACACTTGTCGTAACAATTGGCGAATTACGATGGGACAGCCGCGCTGTGTATTAGAGAATCGCGACGAGGAAAGTTGCCCTTTTGGAACAAACGTCTCGGGACCACTTGTTGCGCTTCAGACTGTCAGCCAGGCATTGGTAGAAATTTACGAAAGTGAGAAAAATTGGAATTTTTATATTTACTCAAAATTAACTGTTAGCTTTAAGCAACGTCATTTTTGTGGTATTCCATACATTTTTGATGATTTTTCCTTCGTTCATGACAAGTAAAACTGGTTTTGCAAGGACTGTAGTTATTTACTGGTGCAATCACCATTTTGGTTTGAGGTGGTGAGTTATATATATTTTTTTTAATTAAAAGACATGAAATTCTTTGAATATAAAATTCTTCTGCCTTTCCAAGGGAAATACAAGGCTCGATTCGTTTGGCTGGGCATTTAGCTGGGGGCTGACTGGTTGGCACACGGATGCATCTCAAAATAACGATTGTCTCTATTCGCAGAGACGCCTCTAATTAACAGAGACGGTAATTAACGCTAATTGGACGATGCGATTATCTAAAAATCGCGCATCACGTAATGCGACTGTGAAGGCTCGTTGGCCTTTATAGGGATAAATGCTTGAAACAAGGTATAGGTTAGGTTAGTCGCGGATCGAACCTCAAACGAATAACATACCAATCGAGTTTCCATGTGTTCGTTATTAACTGGTCCTTTTCAGCGGGCGCAATAATTCGTGTAGTTTCAGTGATTAATCGAGCGTACGATCAAAGCCAGTGGAAAAATTAATATCCAAACGCGTCTGTAACGCGTCAGCCATTGACAGTATCGGCATCTAGTCGACCATCGAATCGTTTCACATATTCAGATACTGATCTGTCAAATAAAAATTCAACAGAAAATTACAAGCCCAAGAGTAAAAACTTGAGAAACTTAATTTGATAAAAAAAATACCTCAAATCCATTAAATAAAGTCTCGTGTAACCGTGGAAAGGAAGTTTGCCAGCATTTTCCTAGCCTCCATGGCGACAAACGAGCCTTAAATTGATTGGACAAATATGGCAGTGGGTCCAGTGGGTCCTGCGACTGACAAACGCCTTAAGATAATACTCGTTATCCAAGAGAACCAAGTGGGGCCCTTCTGTATATCCAGGCAGTCCGGTGTCTATACACACCTCTTGGATCCTTTCACAGAATTTCGTCTAGCACACGCTCCTCCTGTCCACCTTCAATTTCCTGGAGGCAGGAAGGTGCCTCTTGATACTTGCTACTCGAGTAGCCTTCTTCTCCTCCAGCCACTTCTTGGTCTTCTGGTAGCTCTCACTATTTGCGTCTGTATATGTACATACACAGCATCCACTGGCGTTAAACTCTTATACCACTCTTTATCTTTATGCCCATGCTTGCCTTGTTTACACTTCTATTAAAGACCGTCCATGGATATGGCTTTAGGAAGTCTAGAACTTGAAGAAAAAAAAATAAAATAAAAGCAACATGTGTCTGCTACCGAAAATTCAAATATTTTGTCATCCGTTTACTCGTTCCAAAATTTTTAAATACCTTCAAGCAGCTTACGTGTCTGCCAGGCAAAGAGTCTCAACCAGCAGAACTTTCAAACTGCCAAACCTCCATTTCGAAAGTAGGACAAACTCATATCACTGGATCTGTGGGAAAATAAAAAAAAGCCGATCAATCCTCAAGTAACGATAAAATCGTGAAGACGTCCTGGCTCAAAGTTGAGTCAAGTTTACAAAGCACTGCGACCAGTGAGATGAGCTCAAGTATTCCAGGTACCTATGTAAACACATGGCAGGATCCCTGTGTTAAGATGAACGGAGACGTCGCTGTTTGTAAATGATAATGACCATTAGAACGTTGGGCTAGGCAACGCGTTCCTTGTGTACGATGATTCTTCCACTTAGCGGAGTGACGAGAAGAGCTCCCGTCTTATGTTTACCCGGCTATACTCCGAAGGACAGATTTTCGTTTGAGGAAAAAAGGAGTCGCCGTTGCCGATGTCGATGCTAATGTTGCTCGGGCCCGATGGAAGGATCCCGAAGATGAAGAGCAAAGGTTTATACAATAGATAAGGACACGAGTATCGCGTAGAGTATCACTATGGATGTCAGAGATTCGAGAGCTGTTCCGTCTGGACGTGTGAGGTCAGTATTAACTATACGTCAATGGTTTACGAGACAGCCCAAGCCAACCAGTCAGCCAGGATTGCCAACCACGCGAACCAACTGGAACCGATGAACATGAATGTTGACGAGCGCCACATGTCCTTACTGGTCTGGCTCATAATTGCCTCTAACCACTAGATACATTTTTATCTCAATATTAGACATATCTATATGTCTTTTCTCTATGGCAATACTTGCTTAACCTATTTCATTCAATATCTTTTATTACATTTTCAGCGATTACCTCAGTCCTTATAATACGACTTTATATCCAGTCTTCATAATGCTTAATGCTCCTCCACTCGTCCTTCGTCATCTTCCTGGACCGACTTGTGCGGCCGACTCCTGCAGAGTTCAAAGGTCCCAGGACCGTGGCAAAAGTTATGTTTACGCGCGATCGGAACATAACGAGTCACGGATAACACGGCAGTATCCGCCAAGAAAGGACGTCCCGCTGGGTTCAGGACTTGCGTCATGCTTTACGGGGTACGTTCTGTGAAATATTATGAAATTATGCGGCGCCCGATCGTGGGGGTTGCGTGTGCCTGATCGAAGACTTTAAATGATCTAGGACACCAAGTGTCCTGTGGGATAGACCAATTAAAAGTGGACGATCAGTTACACGCTGCTTCGTACGGTAATAGATTTTTTTAGAGAGAGATTTTACCATGTGGTTCGTGTCCGTGCTGTCACTTCCCTTTGGGTAAGAAAAAAATGTTAATTTCCTTTAACTTTCTGAACTCTCTTCAAACATCGATGCTCCTTGTGTTACGTTGCCACGTGAAGATGTCGAATTTTACACCGGTGCGTTAATTACATTAGAATCGATTGCTTCTGCCTGTCCTCTTCTTTATCATTGAAATTTCATTGACAAATAAATTTATCGTTTTATACCGTACGACAGTGGATACTTATACTCCGTCTTCCTGCAAGCAAAGTAATATACATCTATATAAACATAGTTTGAAAAAAAAAACCATAAACTAAAAATCTCTAAGAGATACACCGAGATACAAGAAAGTCCAAGGGAAGAAGAGACGCGGGAGGAGGAGGATGACTCAAAGGAAGAAGAAGCAGCTAGCCGGGAATAATCACTGAGAATGTAAAGGGGTCAGAAAGCAAGCCCTGAAATATTCGCAGATGCATAAAGACGTGAAATATGGCCGCATGAATCAGCTGCTCTTGCCGCGGAGTGAACGGGTCCGCGGGAGGGTTTGACAATATCCTCGCGCGGCATTCTGCGCGGATTAGCGCCTCGAGGTTTTATGGGCCATTTTGTTTATGCACGGACGGGGCAAGGTTGCCTTCTTTCGCACACACGTGCACCAAAGACTGGCGCACGAGCGTCCCTAACCTCTACGAGCATTTCAAGTATATACACTTCTCGGGACTGTCGTACGAGCCGAAGCCAGACTGCAGGAGACTCTTGGGACGTTTCGGTCGATCATTGAAAACTTTATGAAAAGAAGTACGTACCAAAATGTGCCGTTCGATTGCGACCGCGTGGCTTGTCCATTTTAATTAGGTTAGAATTCGCCGGGGAAGCGATGTTGTAGAGGGCGCCAGAGTCGTCGAGGTTAGGTATGAAATCAGACGCATAAAAGTGAAAGACAGAGATTGTATATGAGATTTTTCAAGGTTTGACTAGGTCGGTGGGGGGATGCACAATTCATAGAACAGTTCCGACGGTACCTTTGCGGATTAATGTGACAATGGCGGAAGCCCATCGACTGGAGAGAGAAGGGATATATATATATTGGATGCGACGCATTCGGTGCGCGTTGTACGTGCACACGAGTGAACTGGTGTACGGGTCGCTCGGTGTACACGATTTGAGGGACAATGGACCCAGTTCCGAACAATAAAATACAAGAGCGTCACAAAGCAGGGATCAGCGAAACAACAAGCGGTTTCACTCGGCTCCAATGCGGATTACAGGCAGATGCTTCGTTGCGTTGCGTTGCGTTTGGATTTGCTGCCCCTTCTCTACCTATCTACCTTGGCCTACCCGATTAGTTGCGTTTCCTCTGCGTTCTACACGTTCCGAATACCGAAATCCGCCCACTGACAATTGACAGACACTATCGGCTGCTGGATATTTGCTACCGGTGTTGCTGCTCTTAAAAGGTATTTAGTATAGCTATGGTATGTCTATAATAATATGAGCTTTTGATACATATGATAATTAGCGGTGTCCCAAATCGATTGAATGGGATTTAATATACATTTGACACGGGTGTTTATTAATTCTAATACTATTTAAAAGGGTGGGGAGGGTTGAAATGCATGATATCTACAGGGTGTATTTTAAATGTCTGGCAATGAGATATCTGTTGAGTGTTGATGTAGGGAAAATAGAATTTTTTTTCTGAATAAGAGAGAGAGAGAGACTTGAGAGTGAAATTAAAATTGGAAAATGACGAGAGTACGATGCAATTTCCCTGGCAAGTTAAAAGCGAGCGATAATGCCGATCGATAAGGTGCGACATATCGTCTCTACTCCCGGCCAGGAACAGTGCAAGCGATAGGATCGCTCTCGTGAAAATCCCAGACGTAAAAGTGACACGTAGGAAATTAAAAAGATAGTATTTTAAATTGAAAAAAGAAGTGGTCACAATGTACTTTCGCTGGGCGGCGAGCGAGGGTGAATCTGGATGGGATTGGCGGTGGTGGTGGTTACTGGTGGAGGATGAAGAATGGCGGTTGTCGAAGAGGAAAAGCCGTGCTCCACTCCTAAGAGAACCAGGAAGTAAATGGTAGCTAAAAACGAAAGAAAGGACTCTGGTAATTAACGGTTTAAATTGGATCTCAGTTGGGCGACTTATTGCCGATTGTCGGCACCAGGAAGACGACATAGCAAAATCGAGAACAAAATTGCTTTAGCACACCGAGTGTACCACACTACGTCATTGTACCTGGGACAGATCATCCTCTTTATCCTAGTAAGAACTGAACGACTAGAGAAGATTACCAGCTTCTTACTCACCCGATAGAGAACAAATGTTACTTCAATTTTACTTCATATAATTCACCCCTCTTAGGTCTCTGAAATTAAAAATTGATTTTAGTACCCAGGGCATTTTTTTAGCCTGACAAATATATTTCTATGAAATGCAACTTTGCAGTCGCAATGATTATGCTTGTATTTATCTGATTTCTAGCATTGTACTACGTAGGATCCTGGTCCATGGGCATTGTCATGATTTCACGAGGAGTGAAATGCAGTGATAAGAATGCGAGCGAGAAAGACAGAGAAGGAAGTGTATACAAAGAGAGAAGTCAGACCTCAATCGAACTTTCTAGGAGGGATTGAACAACCGTTTTCTAATTACCAGTTTATCGGACCTGACTCCTCCCTACTTCTCTTTTGGTTTACTCCCTTTTCCTACATCGCTGAGAGTTCGCTCCATCCAATGTAGTCCCTCAGGAGCCCAGCCTGATCCTCACCCTAAACCCACAGACCATCCCCACACCCCAGTGTCTCCCCATCTATCAGCAGAGTCCACTTGGATTTCATCGCTTTCGTTAGCCTTCGCCAAACTCCGTTAGAATCTCTAGCATACAAGCAGAGATGCTATCGGATGAGATGAGATGAGATGAGAGGCAATACCGGAGCCAGAGGGTTATAGAGTAGCAGAAGAGAGTACAATTAAACTCAATCTTATACAAGTTGTTTTTCTTTTGATTCGCCTCGCTCCCTCACATGACAATTCCAATTTAACCCGCCAACTGACTCCGGACTCTTGCCATTCCTCTTCATCTCCTCTCTCTCACTCTCCTCTCCCACGCTACCTCATACCTCACTCACTGTGTCCCCATACCCATGCCAGGAGCACGGGCCCTTTCCACTTTCTAAAGGGAACAGAAGGGCTGCTGACTTTTCGACATTTCAATCAGACATGAACCATCCTCCACATTACCTCCCGGTCGAACCAGGAGCGGAATGGACCGAACTGGACTGGTTCCCTCTAGTCTCTCTTGATTTCAGCCAATTCGTACTATTCCTGTGTTACTCGTTCAGTAACTCACTCACTCACTCTGACTGCCATTTCTAGTCCTGGTTCTACTTTTCTCTCTCTCTCTCTCTCTCTGAATTTCCTTCTCTTTCTCTCTCTCTCTCTCTCTCTCGCTCCCCGAATTCAATGCATGTTTTAATGAAACACTGCTGGCCCGCTGCCCATTGTCAGTAGCATTGTTACCTAGATGACTGGTCGATCGGAGGCCTCGCGCTTTTGTACCACCGGCAACCTTCTGCTCCCCCACAACGTCGACCGAACCGACGAATAATCCATCCATCCTCCAAACTCGCCCCCAGGACTCAGTGGCCCTATCAGTATTTTGGAAAACGTCCAGGGCAACAACATCAGCGACCTCAACAGCGAGCGGGGACACCGGCACCAGGAACACCAGTTACTGGGTAACAATAATCCACGAGGACCTGAACTTCCAGGGATGAGGCACCGTGTGCGGGCCCAGTGGTTGAATCCGTCGGACCTACGAATGGAATTCAAGGATCGAATGTTAGTTTCAAGCGGAATGAAAGGAAACGAGAAATATGTAAAATCCGACTGATCTTCTACCTGGATAATTTTGAGTTACTGGAAAATTTCATTTGTCAGCTTCTTATCTGGAAGTTTACTTTACTTTCCTGCTGGACTGCATTCACTGACTCATCATATTCGCAGGAGACAGCCATGAAACGGCCCGAAGAAACGGTTCGCGTTATGCGATTCTCTACGCTAATAACTTCTTTGTCAGATGTGTCGGGCGCTGCAGTTTTGCCTCGGCTGCTGAAATAACGATCTAATTCGCCGAAGGAAACAAAGATCCTATAGCTGGAGGTTCGTGCTGCGTTGTTCAACCTGAGGAAACCATATTTCTTTTTCTTTTATACAGTATGGTTATTGCTTTTCTTTTATTCTATCTGGACGTTCCCATACCTACCTCGCCCCTCTACCCAATAAACTTGCATCTAAAGATTCTCCCACGAATATTCCCCAAAAAGATGTGGTCCAGCATTCCTGAGATGATATTCTAAAAAGTTGACAGGAACTTCCCCTGTGGTCAAGAACTTTTGTTTAGGTATTACATTAAAATGACAATTCTTTTTTAATTATTAATGCTTGTCTGGTGTAAATTATACATATAATAAATACTTGCCTGATGGCAGTTAAATAAACAAAATTCATTGGTACACAGGCTGTAATCTGTATTTCTGCTATTGTTTGTTCAGAATATGGATTATCGGCAGCTCGTCAGCTCTTCGAATTCCACCTGAAAATATGTCGGAGGCCTTGCGTTTTTCATTGTGGTCCAGAATGATGACGGCCGACGGTTCGCGTTCTTTTCTACGGGGAATGTGTACTCATTGTTGCCAACAGTCCGCGTTGCATAATAAAAATTCCGTTCGATAAATCGCGCCTCTGCGCACGGCCAGGAGTATTGTCTAGTGCGTGCAGGAGTGGTTGCGGAAGGAGGTGCGAGGAGAAGAGGAGAGAATAATGAGAGAGGAAGAGAAAGAGAGTGTCAAAGAATAAAAGAGTAAAGCAGCGAGTACGCCGTGAGAATTCGTGAAGCGACTGTCGAGACAGAGTGAATTAATATATTCGATTGTGTCGTACAGACAATACGAAATCTTTAAGTTACAGAGAATATTAACTTTTAAAAATAAAGGTTGGTATCGGTTACTAAAAAACAAAAAAAAAGAAGAAAAACGAAAGATCGAAGAAAGAATTAGAATAATTAGGGACAAGAAAGACGTAGAGTATGTATTGTAAGTAAGCACCAGAAGATTGTGTCTATTATGGACTGTTTCTAAGAAAATAAAGAAGAGAGAAAGAGTAGAGCGCGAGGCATGAATTAGAAGGAATAGAAAGGCGGTGATTTCTTGTGTAAAAAAAGAAAAAGAAAAAAAAAGAACAAAGCTTGCAAAGGTGCTACGCTTCGTTCGTGATACTTCGAACGAAGGTTAATCGCCGGATCTTTTCACACCTGAGTAACAATGGCTACCGTCAATGGGTCATCATGTTGGTATCCATGAAACAGGCTATTGTCTATTAGGTCGTAGAAGGGAACCTGGTTATTAAGACGTTAAAAATTGGAAATTAATTAAATAAATACCAGAGGCTACGCTCGGCGTTATTATACATACACCTAGGCTGAACCGTGACGTATTATGTGTCGAGGCGTTAATGGTGGTTTTCTGGCGTGTCGAAAGGTCCCATAATAAGGTCCAAAGATTCCAACAGCCACTACGATACAGCTACGTTTAGTTTTTAACCCGTGAAAAGAGGAATTTCCTGGAAAGGCATATAAAGCGTTAGTAGGTGGAAGCACGCAACCGGAACTCAAAGATAAAACTGGACATACCATAATGGATGGTTCCGGTAGACCTTTTTGAGGAAACAAAGTTCATTCAAAAAAATAAATAAGAACAACACCGATCAGGTAGGTCGGTGCCCGTAGACGTTTATCCCAAGTCTTCAAAACGTCCTGGCGAGCATCGACAAGCTCGCCCGTGGAAACTGTCACTGTGCACAATGGCTAGGAATCCCGTTTCGTGAAAGAATAAAAGGACATTATCCCAAGGGAAAGGGACAAGTCCCAGGACGGAGGAAGTAAACGAGAATTCTCGAGGATCTCGTAGAGACTTCGAACGAAGCCATGTTTTGGGCATTGTGGCACCGAGATAATGCCGACGGCCCTGAAGGAATTGTCACCGGGTGTCACGACATTCCTCTTCTTCCCGCCATCTCGTGTTTACCTCTTTCTTACTCTCTTTCACTATTTCACTTCCCCGCCCACACAAATCGAAAGCCCGGGTGTATTCAAAGATTCTCTAATTCCTAACCTAACGAAGCATACTTCTCCAAGACCACGTAACCTGTCTCACCTATTCTCCCAGTGTCGCTGTACATTATCACATCCGATTTTTCAGTCTCTTCCGTTTTCTCGGTGCAGAAGGGTTACGCGCATAAATGCAGGTACAGGCTGGCAGGCGTTGGTAGTCAGAAGGAACGAACTGGCTCTAATTAAGTAAATGCCTCGGAGCTCCTGCTCCTCTTACCGACAGACAATGTTCGCAGTTTCGCACCCTTGCGGCGCCTGCAGCAACTACTCACACCCGCCGTTAGTCCCCGGAGCCCAGTTTCCTCTTCCATCAGCCCGTCGCGTAGCTCGCTTTAATTAAATGCTTTCACGGCACGATTTTAGAGCCAGCGAGCGAACTGATATAAAGACAGCCTAAGGATCGCGAGGTGTCAGCCTAGAAGAGTTTCAGCGTGACGTGAGATCACAAGAGCACGTGCAGTCACCGTGTGTCCATCGCAAGCGCCCACCTCCGCTCGTGACAACCCTTTCTTTATGAAGCTTCGGGCAGAGGGTTCCTTTCTCGGCAAAAAAAGATCACAGAGAGAGGTAAGTCCCGTCTTCAACTTGCCTTGCCGACTTTATTTCCTTTCCTTTTCCTCTTATGTGCGTTAGACGTTACGTCAGTACCTATTCTAACCGCTAGGCGGCACATCGAGCGCTTCTACACACTACACATTTTTCTCAGCCACATTTGCACATTGTGCAGAGGTTACCTTTCATCGTCAGGTAACGAAACTTTATTACGTGTATATTCCGTATAAATAATTATTTCACGAAATTGACAAGTGGTAATTTAATACCCGACGTTCATTCGACACCCGTGGATAAAGAAGCTCGGAAAACGTAGACTTCAAAGCCTCTACGCCAATTACGTTGGGCATAACGGCGGCTCTCTCGATGCTCTCTCGTCTCTCCTCTCCCAGCACGCTTCCCGACACGTTTAACGCTTATATTAGTATTCAGAGAGCGAGACTCTCGCTCACTTACACTTTCTCAGTCGCTCCGAGTTTTTCGCAGTCGCCTCGCGAATCGCGGTGGCGTTCGCCCGTTCGTCGGGGCGTTTCTCACCCTCGTCGTCTAATTCGTCATTTTGCCAGGGACAAAGTGACGCACAGTGCGAAAATATGTAGGCTGAATGGCCGCAGTGGAGTCGCACTAACCGGCTTACGGCCGATGCCGAGGCCGCGGCGCTAATTGGCATTGAAAAAAGGTGCTGACGATAGCTAAGTACCCACCTACGTTACCTACGCTTCCTGCCGACCTCATATTACGCCACCTACCCTAACTTTGTTAAATCAGAGAGAGAGAGAGAGAGAACAAGTAGAAAAGCAGCACTACTCCTCCCCGTCAGCATTACCCTACCTACTGGCAGCCAGTCGTAACCCTCTACTCCTCTTTCTTTCATTTTTCATTTTTTTCTCCTCCCCTCTGTTCACCGCTAGTCCTCTTCGACTTTACCGGTAACCCTATGGCTTTCTCTGACTTTTTCCAGACCTGCAAGCTCGACAACCGTCATTCGTATATCCGCGAGTCAACGCCGTCAAACATCGAAGTGCAAAAAAATACAGAGAGGGAGAGAGAGAGAGAGAGAGAGAGAGAGAGAGAGAAAAACGTTCGAGCCGATTCGCACAGCGACAAACGGCAGCGGCTGGGCCGTAAACGGCTCAAAGGCGAAAAAATCTTGTGCGAGAGCACAAAGCACGTGTAATTAATTAAATGAGAGTCGACGCCGACTGTGGCGGGGGAGTGGGGGGAAATTTCCTCCCGCCGCGGGTTCCGGCCGTCCGGCTCAGGTTACGGCCTCCCTCTCCTCCGGGTAGCACGCGACTCTTTGACCGCATCCGCTCCTGGAATTATATATAGGTATATACCAACCTACTTTGTATGTTGCAACGAGCACCCGACCCCCTCGGCCCTCCCTGACAAAAAAGGTACCAAAGCCATAAGAAAAAGGCAGAAACGCCGGTAAAGGACTCTGGAAGGGGTCTGGTGGAGTCGGAGGGGGTTTGAGGTTACAAGTGAAAGGCCAAAGGTGGTTGCGGAAGTGGTGGTAGCGTTTGTCATGCTGGAAGGTTCACTCCGGGGGGGCTTACTACTCGTAGGGGTTTGTCTTGAGCACGGTCACCGTTAGTTCGCTAATTACAGCCATTTTCTCCCACTATAACCTCCGGAGAGGGTAAGCGCGATATTACCTGAGAGGAACGACGTTGCCGTGGCCGCCATTACGTGCACCCAAGAATGCATTCACACCCTCGTATTTATATTGGAGTCCACTTTTTTTTTTATATTGCGTAATATCTTCTCTTATCTTCGTGTTTTTTTTTCTTGCATTGTTTCTTCGTTTCCCTGTCTTCGTCCCTACCTGAGCATTAATGGCCGGGCACTTTATTGTGAGTTTTGTTGGTGCTCTTGGGGAGACCTGGTCCTAAGTGAAGTAATGGTGGTAGAGTGACGCCAGTATGGTCAGGTTGGTATGCGTGGAGGGTGAAAAGTCAAAAAGTCAACAAATGCATAAGTCCCACTTAAGGTATATTGAGAGATAAAATGCATGCGAAGATTTTTATTGGGGGTCCCACTTAGGCCACCCGAAATTGACGGTCCTGGGCCCTTTATAACCTAAAAGCATCGTTTAGGGCTGTACAGCCGTAAGGTCGGGACTGTTGGTGAAAATTTTTGTAAAATCAAGAAAGAAAGCGGGGATGTAACAGGAGGGTGTTAAGATGCACAAAAGACCAGGGGATGAAAGGGATGAAAGTTAGCTAGTGGGATATACAGAAATTTAGTTTTTGGGGTGTCCTTAAATTTTAGGGTCATTTCTAGTTTCAAGGTCAGGACCTTTTGAACCAGCGAATATATTCTAATTACGGTAATAAGTCGAATACCGTTTTACAGGAATTTATGAAAATGACCTAGGGTAAAGGCACATGAAATTTCTTCTATAAACTCCAAACTGTTCATCTTCCAACCGGAAGTCTCCCAAGTACAAAAATGAAGGAACAAAGAAAAATTCTGTATTGAAAAATGTATTCTTGAAAAAAGAAAGAAGATAATACCATTATAATACATGCGTGGAAAAATCTTTATCCCATCCCCCTATGTGTATCGTGCACCGAGTAGTATTATAGGAAGGAAATATTTTTCAAGGTCGATCGACCGGCAACTCCTTTCGATCCATTGAACACACATCCGGCCATTTGTACACAAGCAGTGCAACATGTAGCCACTTGGATCCTTACCATTGTCCAATATCGCGAGCCCCCAAATCTCTTTTTCTCGAGCGTCCATTGTGTGGGGGAAAAAAAAATCTCTTTGGCACATTATTATTATTATACTCCCATACACTTTATTGGGTCCATCCAGTTGGCTTTGCTTGCTTAGAAATAAAATATCTGGAAGAACCCTGTAACAGATATTTGTATTAAATTCTGATAAAAAATAATAAAAAACCCTTGTCAGCATATAGGGTGAAAAAATAATTCCCTAGGCAATTCTTTAAATCCTGATCTTCACTGGAGTGTCCTTACACGGAATATCATCAGGAGGAGGATAATATAAATCGCTTAGAAATGTTTTCCCTCGATCCACCCCTTGATCAGAGTCAGTTCCACCCCATGGGTATGGCGCAAATGAAAATTAGCATTTGGCTTTAATACCTTACGGGGGTTCCCCCTAAAGATGGATTCGCGGCACGAGTTCGCCGCTTGGGCTTCGAGGCTTCAGGCTTCCGTCGCAGGTATCACTGTTCGAGAAGCACTCGAGGTTAAGAAGACATGCAAATCGCGTGCCGGTGACAGGTACTATTACAGCTGACGCTTAGAAGGAAATAAATTCGTACGGTAAGAGCGGCACGCGAACCCTCTTTATTTTTCAGCTTGTACATGCATGACATATATATATATATTTTGGATCTTATTCCGGGTACCGCATATAATTTTCTTGACTCGAGGTTGTCAGACCTGGATGGGTCGTTGGTGTCGAATAAATTCGTCCCCCACCCTTTTATATGAGAAAATTATTATTCTTGAGGTAAGTGAGGGACAAACCAAGGTCCCGATACCTTATGGTTTTGGTAGAAATTTTGAAAAAAAATTTTTTGGATGCATACCGAGTTATACATGAATGCGTGTACTCGTATGCAGCCACACCCTCCCCTAATCTAAGGCATTCTCATGTTAATTCCCAGTTTTAGTTTCAGCCGTAGATTGTTGTGCGAGACTGGTCAAAAAGGGGTGCGTTACGTGTCCGTCGAGTTGGTACGGTATAAGGGTGGTAAAAGGAGGGTAATGTACTAGAGGTAGTATGACGTTAGGGGTGAAAAATTTTGAATGGATTTGGCGGCTACTTGGTCAGGGCGGAATCCGTTGTACGAACTACTCTTTAGATTGGGGGATGAAATGGTATCGAGAGGGAGAGAGAAAATTGGGTAAGGAAAGTCAGTGTATATATGAAGCAATGCAAGGGAGGTTTTTACCTACCCTTATTTTTACCCTTTGGTCACATTTATATTTTTGGTATGCGCCCTTTTCCTTGGGCTTTTTTTGTTGTTGAAATTCCTTGTACTTTTTTTTATTTCCTCCAAACCCCCTCGACCCACCCCTATTTTTGACTTTTTTTGGGTCGCGAGGACGTTATGGAATTTTCTCTTGAAAATTGCACGCCTGGGGTTTTGGCCCTGGGTTGGCTTACGCACAACAGCCCAGCATAGTTCACTGTCGCGTGAAATTCAATTATGTCATTCATTGCTCCCGTGGCTTCTATTCCCTTACAGAAGGGGGATGAGACTCTATACCTAAACCCTCCCCGGAGGGGAACCCCCTGTCGCAGGGATGATCGGTGCAGATGCGTCACAAGTGTCCCCCGATCGCTTTCACAGGCTTTGCCGGGCGTCACCGCCGTCGCCACAATTACTATTGGCTGGTATTAGCCTCATACTGACAATCTTATGGGCAATCGAGGGTAGCTACCCCAGTGCGCAACCAAAGAAGATCAATAATTACACAATTATTCCCATAGAGAACAATGTCCTCAAGGTAAAAGAGAATTTTGAAAATATCATTGACAAAAGAAAAAGAAAAAGATAAATGGACATTAGCACTATTATTCCCATAAAAAGCAATGTCATCAAAGTAAAATAGAATTTTGAAAATTCACTAATAAAAAAAAATGAAAGGATAAATCTGGCCAAAATTTTTATAAATATTTTTTATTATTCATCCCCCTGATCCCCACCCTATCAGAAATCTGGCCAGCGTATTATTTCTCATGCACGACGTCGCGCTTCCTCCCCAGTCTTTCTCTTTCTCTTTCTCTACGTACAAAAGGTAATTATTCCCTTCTAACAAGTTGGAAACACATGTCCCCGGGTTCAGGACCGTTTGACGTAGTATAAATCCAGACCCTCGTTTGTAACGCAATTTCGGTACATTGTCCCTCCCCGGTTATGAAACTTAATTCTCATTGTGCAGTTCCGTGGGTCCAACCCAGTAGCAGCGAGGACCATCAGGATCAGGACCAGCATCAGGATCAGCGTCAGCATCGCAATGGTCACCCCATATACCCACCTATGTAGAGTGCCAAGACACAAGGTATGTACTTTAGCCTACTAGACACATAATAAGGGTTGAGAACCAGTTTTCAGTCTTGCCAACAGAACACTGACAGTTTTTCTTTCTCAGGACGTCAGCACGCACAGGACGTCTACCCCGCAGAAGCAGCTAGCAAGGACATGAATATTCGTAAGGCTGGCCAGACGATGGGGACCCATTCCTCAGGGTGGAAAGTCGTCCCCGGCTCATGAATGTCATCCGCGACGTTAATCGACGGAATACAAAACCCATTAGAGGCAAAACCAGGGGGCGCATCGAAACACGCCCGTGTCATTTTGGCCATTGTCACACGTCCTACAATTAGAATGGGAGCCGTGACGATCGTTCCAAGATGGCCATTGTCGCAATGGCCCTTAGCCTAACCTTTACCTACCTCTCTATACCTAGGTATACGTACCTGTATTTTTTTTTACTATACTTCTCTTATTACACTTCCTACCCATCTTACCCCAAGTACAGACAGTGCAGACTTGCATTTCGCCAGAGAACTGTCTCCTCTTGTCCTCTAATGCGCCTGATCGTGCCGGATCGATTTTTCAGGATGGGATTTTTTCTCTTCTCTTTGTCACCAGGTACATGGCTACCCTCATATGTATGTAATGTACGATGCACGTGGCCGTATATTTATTTCTGGCGGTTCTATTAGCCTGCCATGAAGTAAGGTAGTTTTCCAAGTCATTAGAGAACTTCCTTTTTGTCTCTTATGGGACTTGTGTGTCTTTTCTATGGGTTTGTACTTTTTTCATTTTATTTTCATGCTTCCATCTCACTCGTTTATTATTATTTTCACCCGGTGATCCCTAGCTTCGTTTCTCTCTTGCTTCTTGACTCTCTTGGTAAACGCTCCAGGTGGCGGTTGGTGCAACCCGACGGGGGTCTTCGGCGGAAGATCCTATCTGGCGTAAGGTGGGCGTGCAGTGGATCTCGTAGCTCTCCTTCCAAGAGCATCAAAAAATGAGAGAAACCTCTTACCGAATACAAATACGAGTATGCCACCTGGGTCCTGCGATATCGAACCACCAAACTAACCATATGAAGGTTCCCAACGTCTTCAGTGGATCCATTCAGAAGCCATGGATGAATCTTGCAAGATCAGGTAACATCCGTCAGTGACCAAGGTCAATCTGGTTACCAAATATCTTGAAAAATATATATATTCGTTTCAGCACCTGGGGAATATCAACCAGGAACGCGATGAAGAATGTCAAAGACATCCGGTGCTACTGTACCTTGGGTATCAACACGAAGAGAGAACACCCCAGGAACCAGATCCAAAAGTGGCCATCCGAGACATCCAACAGCGACCAATTGAAATCTGGAACATTGTTACTCCCATCCTCTACCTCGTCATCCTCATAGTCTATGGGGCTTATAGTCTACTGAGAATCGTAGATACGTACCATTCTTGTATACAGTACCTAGAGCAATGGCTGACTATTGTAATACACAGCCTCCAAAGGGTCTCAAACTAAACCGTTACGCGGCCGCCATTCAAACAACAAATTAAGAAATAGCTTCGATTGTTGTGCGGAAATAGACTTTTCTTCCTGGTCTGCATGGCCGATCTAAGATCTAAATGAGATGGTCGTGTGAACCGTGCTCTGTACTTTGCCAGACCGTGAATGGAGCATAAGGATGTACGGTATGCCAAGTACACGAATCTGAAATGTATGAATATATTTATGCCTGTGTCACAGAGTATACAGAGGGACATTTTAATTCATATAATTTAAAAGCATCACTGCTGCCATCTGTTGTAGGTACTGTGTGGCTGACTTATTATATTACAGTAACTCACTAAGGACTCAATGTGGATAAATATATGTATATATCGTTCGTATACTCTAATCGTAATATCTACCTTAAGGACAATCTTCCAGTGAGGTGGTAACCGCGATGTTCCTTTTTTAGATCTACAGGACGCAACAAAAGTCTTGCCGGCCTACGCTTCTATATGCGTTCGCATATAATGAACATATCAGATGGCTGCCAGCGATGTCTGGGATTACATATTTTGATCCTATGTTAATGCATACCGAAGTCAGTGGATGCTGCGGCTACAGTACCTGTGGCTGAACCATCCTACTGGTATTGTGTCTATTTTGTATGCTGGATCAAATATGGTTACCTGCAAGATGGCGGTCCATGGTCATCTAGTGAATAACGTATAGGTATATACCCAGTGACTTATGAAGCGGTTGATTCTGTTGTTTTGTTTGTTTAATTTTCATTTATTTTTTTTCATCTCTTTTTCATTAGTGGCAACGCTTACTGCATTCATCCCGCCAATTCTGGACCACGTGCTTTTCGACTCGCTCGCATTTCCTTTGTACAATAGAATCATTTCGCTCGACACAAAAGCGCACTTCGAAAGCTAACGCAGAGAGGGCAGTGAGCACGAGAGAGAGAGCGAGAGACAGAGAGAGAGTGCGCGCACTCACGCACGCAGGACTTCTTCTATACAAGGTGGAGAACGCTATGTTTTTGTTATTTCTGCCAACTCATCGGCCGCTCGTGGGAATTTCTTTGTAGGGCCCCAAACGTGGGGCCCACAATACGAAAATTAAAACGTGCCTATTTTTCTCCAGGTTCTTCCATCTTATTCTCTTGTCTTCTTCTTTTTCGCCATCTTCATTCAACCTCCAGGACATTATCTTTCGGAAAGACTCCGAAACTCCGCAGCCGGGTATTGTCTTCTGAATTATTTGCACGGTCACTTCCTGGCACACGAAGTGATCCACCACCATGTCAGAAGACGAAGAAAAGCGAAGAATCAAGAATCCATCGCGATGGACGAAGGATCTTTTTCATATTTATTTTCAAAGAAACACCAGTAAAGCTTCAACGCCATAATTCCAACACTTGTTCTATGGCGGAACCGTCATCCTATGGTGGTAGCCATTGTCGTTATTATTATTCTCAAGGGTTTCTGATCTACGAAGAAGTTGTAACTATAATGCTCACCCATACAGGTTTTCGGTGGTAGTTTTTATGGTGTCTGCGTCCGGAGATTCCATTGTCCCATGGTGCCAAGCAGTCTGGTGGTACAGGGGAGGTAGGGGGAGGCGGACAGACAAGCTCAGCCACCCCGCATGGAATTGGCCCCCACCTCCCCCCTTAGAAGGAAGGAGTCAGCGGTAGCAGAAGTCAGCGTGAGACGTAAGTAAATTCCTAGGACCCCGACAACCAAGCAGAAGATGCCGGTCAGGTTGGTGAAGCATTAGGGCAGTCCCAACGAGCAAGTCTCTTCCATAGAAGAGAATAAGGCCCACAATAAGAACAGTTCAGGATGGGGACCCGTTCGAGAGTATAGAGAATTCGTCGAAGTGACCAAGAGCACGCACGCGCACGCAATATCCTTAAAGGCTGGGACCTACGGGGTCCTACGGGGTCGTAAATTCTGGATGAACCCTGAGAATGAAAGAGAGAATGGCGGACGTGAACGTCGTGGAGGACCAGGATTGACTTCCCAGAAACCATGAGGCACCTCAAAGGTATAAACTGTACAAAACGTTTCTTTAAGTCTTGTATTTCTTTACTTACGCCAATACACTCCTTTCTCTCCTCCCCTCCTCTCTCTCTCTCTCTGTTCATTCTTGGCCCGTAGTATAATAATGCTCTCTATTGGTACGACTGATTTCCATTGTCTCTCAAGTCGACTCCAGTTTCTGACTCAAGTAGTTGGGTACTTCGGTTTCGAATCAAATATTCTTCATATACCTAGGTTGCTGGTACTCCTGGTTCTATACTGTGTACGTGGTAACTCCGCTCCTTGAGATCCCGTTGCTTTCGAACGACCTGGAGGTACAGCAAATGTTATTAAGATTGGGATCTGAATGCGAATGGGCATAACAAAATGGTCGAGTATCTGGAAGGGGAGCTTGGAAACCTCTCTCTCTCTCTCTCTACACGCACCGAAATCCTCTCTCTCTGTCTTCCTAAGTCAAGATAGAGAGAGAGAGAGACCCTATGGAATATATGGACAAAGCCGTTTTGATTTCTATTCGATTGGCACGCCGTTCCACGCAATGCTCCTGTTAATATAATACAGCGTCATTCTCATCAAAAATTAAGTCTCCACTTATTAGTACAACAGTATTCGAGTAGGTATATATGCATAACACCAAGTGCTGTGGACTAGCCTTTAATAATACTGAATAAAAGCTAAAGGCTTGAGTAACGTGTAGGTTGGATAAGGATCATTCGGTTCTTTCTTTCGTTATCTTGACTATTTATATATTTTTTATCTTAACTTATTTATACACCGACATGGTATGATTTTTTTAAATAATATATTTCCTTATTTCCTTTTTTCAGGTAAATCTTCATTTTCTCAATATCGACATGGCACAATTTAATTACGTATCGCTCCAGCAAGTAGACTGAATCCGTGCCAGCTAGAGTACATTATGTACACTTGGATAAGGTGTGGGTATATTTTTACTGTACACACATATGTATAAGTACACGTGTGCATCTACCGTGGAAGCTTATAAGTGCCGGGTACTCAATTTCAATGACTGCTGGCTGGTATTGTCGTGAAATTCAAAGGAAATAATTATGTTCACCTATGCCAGGCCGAATCGCTGAGGTTTTGTGCTACGCGAACTATCGCCTCCCGTTCATCTCGATAGGCAGATATTACGCGAATTATGGACGCAATGAGAACTCATAAACGCGACCATAATGGGGAATAAAGGGCCGAAAGTGCTTATAAAGTATAAGAGAGCGTTATTAGAAAGCCACATATACACACGTATGCCACGTCTATGGATCCTGACTAAGAGAAAACGAAGTGTGAAGCCATAAAAAAAGAGATAGCAACGATCCAATTTAGTAAGTCAGGACAGTGGAATCAATTACGTAAAGTTTCGTGAGAATATTTGTATCTTGATTATTTGCAATGATAAATAACAGGGGTAGGCTGGTAGAAGAGATGGGGGAAAAAAAGGGGGCAGATAGGTAATAACGGACTTGACTCGGGAATGATGCTGATAAACGATGCACGCTAAAGCATAAAAGAGAATCTGAATCGAACAGCTCTGGCCATTGTTCGCTTTTGCGGTCTGCGCGACGTATTTGGACAGTCGTTGTTAACAGCAATGAATCCGCCATTGTGACATTATTCTCTCGGACAATCGAACCATTATGGCAGAAACTGCCTTCCGCGCCTCTTCTCAACGTAATTACATTACGCGTCCGCGCTCGCGTCGTATTACGGTCACGTACGATTACGTTGCTACTGTTAGGCAATTGTGACGGTATACCAATTGGCTGTAGCAATTAAATAGACTTGGGAGTGTCTACAGCTGTCGGACCAGTTTCCTATGGAACTTTTTTTTTTTCACCTATAAAACGGTTATGGACAATCAGACGTTGGGTTGGTGGACGTTTTTGAAAAATTTTTGGACAATTTTTTTTCTCCACGCCTATGGCAATGCTGGTGCCAGTCTGTCTGGTCGAGACAGCGCCCCCCTCCCCTCCGCTGCCAGTGTCCATCCCCTATCTCGGAGACTTACCAAAGCAACTCTCGGAACCTTATACCCATAACCCACCCTTCGTAAAACGCTTTCCGCCCAAAGCAAAGAAACGTAACGAAGGCCATCTCAAAAATTCTTGGCACCCCGCGGGGCGACTCCACCCCCGATACATGCTCGAAGAGTCTCTTTTTTTTCGTCTTATAGAACGGTGGTTGGTTACTATTCCGGCTATTCCGGTTTTTTTGTTCCTCTGGCGGTCTCGGGGTCACGTGGGAAAATGGAATTGGTCGTCATACGATTCTTTACGGTTTATCATTTATGCAGATAAGGCAGGTGCAGGAAGAAATTTTTTTTTCGAAATTTTGATCGGAATTTTTTTTGGTTCTCACTTTTCTTTACAGAAATTCAGACTAATGGTCGATTTGCTTCGTTTGCACGGAATAGAAGGAAAAAAAGGTTACTCCTTCCGGCGAACAAAGCTTCTAGTGTTACTCGCAACACCCCCGTGCGCTGTATCCCGTGTCTATGGGGACACCATGGGATTCCCCTCTTTATATAGGTAAACGTAAAAACGTAAAAGGATCACAGTACCTCGTGGACAATGGAAGGCCACGCATTTTTGGCGTCCGTCTAACTTTGAATTATGTATATTGTCCTTTTTCACGGCAAGCATGTTGGTTCCACTTCTATAGCTACACAATGCCATTCATTCGGGATTCCTTTGGCTGGTAGAAAGCGTCGACCGGAATTCACACTGAAAGGATCCTTATAGTACATTAACAAAAAAAAACATCTAAATATCAAAATACACACGCAGAGAATTTTCATACCAATTTTTGTTAACCAAAAAAATATTCAACACGTGTATGACAAAAACAAAATGACAAAACTGCCATCGGTAAGAATCGAATCCAAATCGATCGTCTCCCTATCAAACACGCTCGATCACAATGGCGTCGAAAGGATCGATACACAAAAGAATATCATGGGACAGTGAAAGAGATCCTTTTGTGTGAAAGTTCAGAGTGCCGTTCTCCTCTCTTTAGTAATGTCTTCCTTTCTCCCTGTATCGTCTCTTGATTTTCACTATCTCTGATCCCCGCGTCGAGTACCGATAAAAAAGATTTTTCAAAAAAAATTTTCAACCTTACCAACCGTGCATCACCGATCGGTTACAGTTTATAATAATATACATAATAATAATTAAATATTCGTTTCAAATACACAGGGGACTGGTCTTCTTACTTATAGGTTAGGTAAGCGTAACGATCATCTGTGAATGAGCCTGAATCGAGAGGCCTTGGATACCGATAATATTATACCGTACACGTGGTACAACAATAATGCCGGGTACACTGTATGAATCAATTTTTTTTGTCTCGATACACGATACTTTCGTGAATCGCTTCCACACGGCAGGGATCAGCCAAGCGTGATCGGTCGAGAGGTTAGGTACGCGTAGGTAGAGGTCCTTTCAAAAAAGAATTGGTAAGGGAGAGAGAGGAGAGAGTGTAGCCAGGGTGTTCGGTTAACCGGCTAAGAAGATCAGGAGAGGAAGGAAGCAAGAAAGGGTTACTTGTATATATGTATATCTTGATAGGATCTACACAAGTCCTGTACATTATCCTGTACGGCTGTAGTCATTGTAGGACACGTATATATGCTACTTCCGAGGATCCAGAATGGATAGGATCTGATTTTTTTTTCAAAAATCCGAACCATCAATGCCTGTCCAGAATAAGTCTCAGGTTAGTTGAGTCTGAAGTATTTGAAATTAAAAAAAAATATAACAGATATTAATATTATGATTTTTTCAGCGTTCTACCGAGTGACGGCCAGGGCAACTACCGAAGGAGTTCCTGTACCAGGGGTTGGAGTAGGATAAAAGGAAAAAGACCTTCGTAGAGAAGCTAGTAAACCTGCTCCAGGATGCGTGGCTCCGATTGGTAAAGTCTAGGACCCACTGTCAATTGTTAATGTTTATCCCGTTTCCGCAGGGTGTATGATGCCCCATTATGAATTTTTTTTCAGAATTCAAAGACCCATGGAAGATGCGTGAAGGCACTATTTTCAAAACGTGTAATATCTCTCGGCCGAGCGAGCATCCTTAAAGCACAGGATGTGGCGGTAAAAATTTTCGTTTGACCTGCTAGGACGGTTTGGGACTGGTCAGAATACTGTGAGAGAGTACAGGAGAGAGAAAGAGGTCCAGACTTGAGTATACGGGATCCCAAGAGCGAGAGAAGAGGACACCGGTCTGAGAGTGGTCCTGGAGTGGGGGTGGCGGAAGACGCTGGGGAGGTGGTACCCTCCTGGACCGAAGAGCCGTGAAGAATTTCGCACAATGCTTCCTGAAAACTGTCGATCACTCGCGTCGTTAATGGACGGCAAACGATTTTGCTGAATCAGCCATTACGGTTTGAGACCTTGGCAATTTTCTTGGGTATTGTCATAAGTGCGAGAGAGAGAGTCATGAAGTACCTAGGATCATCAATGATATCTGGATCAAGTTTTTCTATATGCTCTGTACGTATAGGTTATGTAACTGATAGATCAAACTGCTGGATCCTATATCGCACGTGTATCCCAATGGATCTAATAGCCGGTAAATATATCAATATAGTGTCGTTGCCATAGCAACGTATATAGATATGAAGTTCGTATAGCTATCACTGATCTTGCACGTGGAGCATTCCGATGCCCGAGATAATATGCAGTTGGACAGGTTCCCGGTAGGGTTTTCTATTTTTATACGTGCTCCCCCTGAGGTCTATAACTCTGAAGAGGTTATGTTCTTTTCGAAGTGGTTGGGTGGGGGGGGGGGTGAATGGCGCTGGTATACACATAGCTAAAGCGTTATCCATACGGGATAGAAGCCAGTTCGAAAGCTTCCACATTATATTTGAGCGTGTTGTACAGGACCCTAGACATAGCCCAGGCATGTCCAGGTATAAATAGTAGTATAGATGCAAGTCTGATCTCCTGCGCCATTGCTCTCTTCAGGGTTCCCGACACACTTGGGTCTGCTTAACCTGGCGTGTTCCTGTGGACCTAGTACAGTGGCAGACAGCCTGGTGCCGAGCTGGTCCTGGCCAAGTACCTCCTGCTGAGCTACGACCGCAGCATCACCTTGCTCGCGCCCTCTGGACCAGACTCGAGGAAGGAGCCTGGTCTAGTCAGCCATCTGGATAATCCAGTCATCCAGCCACGTGGAAACCTTTGGGCGTACTTATAAGGAGCTACCACTTTAATGGATGGATGATGATTCTGTATGGTGATTATCGGTGCCAGGATGATCTCAATGGTCATTGACACTGTGTCCTATATAATGTCCATGTGGGTATACCTTAAGGGTTGGATGAGGGATGCTCTTGGCAACGGTTAAAAACGTATTTGAATTAGAGACTTCGTTCTCTTGGGGGTACCTTGTGGTCCAAGTGATGCTGCCCGTTCGGTCTTAACTCTTTGATGTATCGGGTACATATTCAGTACCGTTCACAATGCCCGTAGTGTCCATAAGGCATTGTCAGACGTATAGCGAGCGTTAAACTCCCCGACGCGAATGCCTTTGCTGTAATGCACACACCGGGGACATTGACGGGAAACACGTTATGCACATGTGGACGTATAAAGGACATGTAGACATAAGTATATTGACCCACGTGAAATGGTGTACCTACGGGCTCGTACGAGTCTTTAACACGCGTATTGGATAGGAATGTCCTTCGGATGTCCATTCGACGTCCCGCGTGTCTCCCGCGGTACGTTTAACCGTAAAATACGAGTAGCCAGACCGTTTGGATAATCGGATTTACTTCTTTGACATAATCCAGACACCGGAGTACACTAATTCACGTGACGTATTATGCGACTGAAAAGAAAATGGCGTCCTTGTCAATAAGATGAAAGGATCCTCTGCTAATGACAGGAGGGACCCTTCGAAAATCTCTTGCTCGGATAAGCCACCATATAGATATACCCATTCAAAGGACCTCTACTCCTAACACTGGTCCGGCACAGCTTCCATCTTCAGTTGAGTTATCTCCTTTCTACTTTCCCGCCACCGTGTATCTATACTCGGTGAGTGCTTTTATCGTCTGGGATGCTCTTCCTTGACGCCCTTTTATTATCGTATTTACCTAACGAAATTAGCCTCTTACCCTT
The DNA here is from genome assembly GCA_030142655.1 of Trachelus tabidus. NCBI lineage: Eukaryota > Metazoa > Arthropoda > Insecta > Hymenoptera > Cephidae > Trachelus > Trachelus tabidus. The sequence continues at coordinate 44,622 of JARQTI010000152.1, forward strand.
CGGACCTTCACTTATTCGTCTTCGATTCGGCCAAGTGGCTCCGGTAGACGCTGGACCATTCCAAGTGACAGATTTCATTTACGTCGATATACCATAGCACGTGGTACAGGACGGCCATATACAAAAGATACCATTAATTATAATTTTCATAAATATATTTTAATACCAAACGTACATCCCTTGGACACGGTACTGTTTTGTTAAACGATAATTTATAGACACCCTATATATTAAAGCGTTTATGCTTTATGTACGTATATACCTTGTATCCGTGTATCTTATACCTATACCCAGTTCCAGCATCTCCCTATTGTCAATGCCCGGTTTACAAACGAGTAAATTTCATACCCATGCAATTTCATAGCGCGACCATATCCTACAGGACAATCTTAATCCCGATTGGGTCTGACAGAAAAGCCAAAACCGGCCCACGGCATGCTCTGGCGCCTTTCCAAACCGACTACGGTCCTAGGTTACCTAACCTAACCTAACCTATACAGAGGTATACGTCACTTATACACGTATCGCGCTCACTAGGGCTTCTCTCGGTTCCCGCGATTTTCACTTGATTATCATGCAAATCGGGGTCAGTTATGGCGATAGTCGGACCCATTGAAATAACATTAATCTGTTGTGGCACCCAGTGGAACGTCGCTTGTCCCATTCGATTTACCCCTTTCGTCCCCTTTGTCCCGGTTCCCTTGGACCATGTGCACAGAGCCGATACAGACTGGAATCATTTACTCGTGGCCGAGTGGATCAGCCCTGAGTGATGTAGTCGCATTGTGGATAACCGTAATGGGCCTTGTTGTTGGTGGATTTTCAATTCGCGTTTCCGCGCACATCAAAGACGATTTTCACGATTGAGATTGTTGCCGATTGTTACGAGGACATTAATTCATAATTTTTATTATTACAGGGAATCTCTTAACCCATACGTATAGACGGATGAATGGTGTCCAAAAAAAAAAGGTAGTACCTGCCACCCTCTGACGGATTCTTAAGGTAAATAAATGGCGGCTACGTGAAAAAACCCGCCAACGCCCGTCCGAATGGGATTTATTACATTGACAAGAGGCTGCCGCGTTCACAATGAGCGAGAATCCGTAGGTTCGTCCGGTCGAAGTGATTTACAGGATTTCCTTCTTTTTATTTCACCCTGTAGCCATAAAATCGAATTAATTTTTCCCAAAAAAAGTTTTTTCCCTATTTATACCGGGCACTCCTAAAATTGTACCTTGTATTATATATATATTTTTCATTTCAGCCTTATCACCCTTCACGATTAGGGCGAGTATCCAAGTACAGCAGAGTGCCAATGAGACGAGCAAAGAATAAGTTATCTCCAGATTCAACGTGGCTCGCCAGTCCGCCGCGAAAGCGTCGGCGGTAATAGGTCCGCGCATTATAGGGAGACGGGCCGCACTCAACACGGGAAATCCATTGATAAGAAGCACAATTGAGAATTCCATTAGAAGGTATAGCCAAGCAGGGTCCGTGAGGTATTGGTAAATTCGGACACGGGCTATCCATTACCGTAGCTACCAGTGGAATCCTATCAATCTTAGAGAGGGGTTGGAGGGGTGGTGGCGGAGGGGGTGGGAGGGGTAGAGGGGACAAACGAGAATCCATAAGGTAAGAGAAGGTAAGGGAGTGAGAAAACTACACACGTACTTCGCATATCCTACAGTCACTATATACATATATGTATTATATATACAGGGTGGGCAGCATGTAAAAAGTACAGTATATCCGATGTCCGAAAGCGTTAATGCATATGGTGTCGGGGAGTTGCGTCACGAATGCCAAGAAAAATTAATAGTCACGGGCTACTCTCCTCTTTATTCGGTTTGGATCGGTTTTTTTTTTCGGCCCCCTTTCACCCCTGAACCATCCCTCCCCCCCTCCCCCTATCCGTGACCCGTCGATCCTACCACTATGAAAATACGACGGTGCCTGGATGGCCTGGTTGAATTTTACTCGCAGTGGCCATTGCTGTCAGGCTCTATACAGTGTGTAGATTTGTATGAGGTATACGTCGCGTCTTAAAAATCCGCCTTGAAATTTCATTGGTTCGCTTCGTGAAAGTAGTGTGGAGAGAGGGAGGGGTGAGGGGATTTTTTGTTGATTCTGAAACAGTAACGGGTGACGAGAAAGAAGGAGAGGGATAATTATTATTCAGATGATGCTGCATCGCCGAGATACGGACGACGCGTCTGCGCTCTGTCTAATTATGAATTTTCAAAGATAAAGGTGTATTATATGATAGCCTATGGAATGGGGCTGTATATCCGCGAGGGCAGAGAGTCGCCCGATGGAAAAGCGTCATTCGGAAGCACACGGGATCCGGTATAGAAAAGGCTGGCTTGGAAATTTATCTCGACTTCTCAGTGCGATGCCAGATTTCTCTGTTGCTGGATATATGTGGATGGATGGAAATTGGGTGGATGGGTATAGGTACGATGTGGATGGAAGGTTGGTTTGAGGGCGTACGAAGAAAGCGAATGGATACGTACTGTATGTGTATGGGATGCTGTATGGACCAGTTCCTATGTGCAGCAGACGAAATACAAAACCCAAATGTTATTCGCAATATTCACAGGAGGTGTGTGGCTCCGGTTTATACAGGACGAGAATATTACGTGGGTTTTGAGTGCGGGAGAGAAAGAGAGATGAAGATAATGAGAGAGAGAGAGAGAGAGAATACATTTTCAGTAGCAGAGAGCGGCAAACCGCCTGCTACACAGTGCATCCATTCCCTATATGCATCGTAATGCGGTAATGCCATAATGCCGTATAGTAATTATGTAGATTCCGCGCGTTCCTAAAGTCATCCAATACCGACGCCCAACTTCGCATACGTTAGTTACGTATCTCTATGTATGAGAGTGTTGGAAGCTACCGGTAGAAGGAGTAAAGAGAGTAATCTCTCTCTCTCTCTCTTATTTATTTTTTCTCACTCAATGACGCTTTTTCACGCGTCCATGTCGACGTCGTGGCAAAGAAAAAAAAAAAAAAGAGTCCGCATAAACGACGTCTGTAACTACTGTGCGTCGAGTAACGCGGTCCCTCGACGTCGCGACGCTACTTTTTCAGCATTGTCAGCGAATGGAATATCAGTGTGAGTTCACACGTGAGCGACTAACGAGTGTCGAGCAATGACAGATATGTTTTTATTTTATACGCTGACCTTTGACCTACCTTCTGCACATGCGATGCGCCTCTTGCAGATGCATGTGAGTGTTATTTCAGAAATTTTCTTTATGCACATGCACCTAATCGTAATCGACTAGGTGTTGCCAGGAGGTTTGAAGACTTCAGTCTTTGCGGCTGTTAACGAATGCTCATAAATAATATCAGTCAGCGTGCACAGTGCGAGGAGTTTTGCCTGAAAGATTTATTGCCATATGTTATTACGGTCTTATAAGTCCTGGGTTGTGGGCTTGCAGGTGCACGACGTCGACGGTGACGTCGTTGGGCGTCGTCGAGTTGGCGCACTTGTTAACCATGCGACGGAACAAAGTTTCGAGTCGATTCCAGGAGGCATGTGCAGAGACGCGATGAAGATAAAAAGGGAGAGGGATAATCAGAAGGTAAGGTTAGAATAGATACGAAGCCATAGAGGGAGATATACATACATATATAGTATATATGTAGTCTCACCTGAGGTCCGATTTGGAGTTACGCGTTGGTCGCAGGGTTAGTTTGACGTGTGAGACGTGTCAGATACGTCACGATAGAGGAACCATTTTGATCGGATCTCATATGGCAATGATAGCTGCTAATGTACTTGGGATCACGCCACCCAAGTCGTTCAAACTTAAATTCCTTTGATTCGGGACTGGTACGACGTCAGAATTTCATTTCACAATAGCCAGGTGGCGCGCGCAGCGCGAACGCGGAGGCGCGTCCATCTTGTTAGCCCGATGTAACGGGATTTGTGTCCGACTGTCCATCTATTGGCTCAACCCGTAAGTAAACGAGCGGCGACCACCGTGCAATGAAATGTACACATACAATGCAATTCTACGTACACCGTAACATATGGTGTTACGTTGAACCGTATTATTCTTAGCAGATTTAACGTTCATTCTCGACGGATAGTTTGGTTAACACTGCGCTCCTGACGTCATCGAGCTACGAAGAAAACCAACGACCAGTGTGAAGTAATCAGCGTCTCGATTCATTATGGCGTCGGTTACTGTTACCCGCATGGAACTTTCTCGCACTTCCCTTCGAGTAAGCTTAAAGGGGTTTCATCCCCTGTTGTCCAAGTTTACGAGTATAGCCGCGAACGTGTCTCCTCGGCCACTTAACCGGATAAGAAAGATGGCGGAAGTGATTGCAGGGATCGTGCTAGGTTTATATTTAAATTCGTGAGTGTCTACGGACTCGTCTAACGGCCGCGCATGCGCACCGAGGTAAAGTCCTACGAAAGTAATTTGTCCCGAGAGAAACGGCATCGTTGAATTCGTACATAAATAAGAGGAAAGGGGTGCTTCCACCCTTATTATTGGGTAACAGGGGTATATGCCTTACGATAATTTAACAATCGAATTGCCAGCTAGAATATTCTCTTGTGATGCAAGATATACGTGGAATCGATATACGCATATATACCCATACCCAAGATGGCGGATCAGTCCCAATACCGATCCTTGATCCCAATCTGAATGGCAATCCTCGATCCTGGCTTGAATTGAAATACGAATTCGATACAATACTAATTAAAGAGATGGGCTTATTCCCATCGAGCGAACAGCAATGGCGGAAATTTGTAACACGCGTGGATCACAATGAAAAGCGTTTAACGGTACACAATGGCGGATAGCCGGTGTTCGATTTACCCTTACACAGGGAGGATCGCGTTCTTAAGGCTGCCTTCTATGTTATGTATATACTTAAAATTTCGTCCTTTGCCACGGGGAATGATGTTTTAGGCGCGACGGCCATTTTCATTCGAGAACCGTAACGGATCTCGTCACGCTTCTCGAAGTCGTCACACCTGAAACACCTTCCTCAATGGACTCCTATATATACGACACCTTCGAGAACCACCCAGTGGGTTACGATCGTCAAAAAGAAATTTGGCTTGGTAAACTTTTGAAAAATATTATTTCTGCATACGTCAATTGATTGACAGCTGTAGGCTTGGTCGCCGTCTTCAAAAATCATCCAGCGTCCCCGTAGCAACCGTTCGTCCAAATAAGTTTCCATTGTCATTGACGATTTTCGAAGTGTAACGGATATGCCAATCGAATACGTTGATTCAATATGGCTGATTTACATATATACGTCACTGGATATAAGATCGAATTACAATAGTGGAAACTGCCTTCGTGTCGCAGTTTGAAATTTTGCTATCAACTTGCGTGAGAAAGGAAAAAAAATCGTTACTCTTGCCAGATTTGGTTAATGGGAAAATTGTATGGTGCATTTATCTGTTAGGTTAGGTTAGGTTACCTTAGATATAATCAAGTGCCAGACAGACGTCACCAGGAGGATCCGTAAATTTCCTTATAGCTTCTAGAATGTGTGGTCTGGGCTGAGTGAAAGGTCCTGGAAATTGTCGAGTAAGGTTGGCAACTCTTCCTACTCCACCTTCCCTTTCGGGTAAGTATACAAGTGTCAGAAACACGTGTGTCGCGCACGTTATCCTGCCTATTGTGGGTACGCAGTGTCGCCGCGGCGTCTACTTTAAAGGTGTCAAAGCGCCTGATGGTAAAATTGCTCTCGACACAATTGCGGCCTGCGGCTACCTTCACAGTGCCACCTTCAATACCAACCTTCAGTGCGAACTTGAATAGATTTTACGGTTGGCACTACCCCTTAGCGATAGAATAGAGCTTGGAATAGCCAGAAAAGAAATTTTTTCACAAAAAAAAATACTTTGGACCACTCTGATCTTTTATTTTGATTGCATAAAAAAGTTTCATTGGCCCAGAGATTTTTAAAAATTGTCTTTTGGAAGCACTTCCTGTAGTGAAAATATTGATGTTCCACTATTTTGCAAAATTTTAGTAATAATCTTTGAGATCGAGTATTAATCGATTACTCAGTATTTTTTTTTCTCAATTTTATCCAATTTTCTTCTTGGCCAACGACAGTCGCTCGATTTGTATCTTAAATCAGACTTCGCGATCTTTCGAGGGCGACGCCGACGTCGGGACGTCGACATTGTTAACCATTGAATAAAAGTAATTCGCAAGACCCACCGAGTGCCTGACAAACAGTGCTTTCGGGAAAAAGCGGATTAATTATACTCGCTGATTCTGCACGGTTTCAACACTGTTTACTTATCTCACTACGTTTGAACGTTCAGCGACGCCTACCTGCAACCTTGGTGCTCGACGCTCGGCGTCACCTAAGAGATCTAAATTAAAATGCTGTTTACTCCGATACTTAAATACGAATTCGATTTTCAATACCCGGAGCCATATCCGACTGAAGTATCCATTCAGAAACGTTATCAAACTGCGTAAAGTCTTGGTAAAATTTTTTTTAGATTTTACGTAATAATTGAAAAAAAATATATATATAAAAAATTGCACGTGGTCACTCTCGCGGACACTGACAAATTTACGCATTTCCTCCCTTCTCCACACACGGCTGGGGTTCCCATTCGTCAGATCGTTAATAACCAATCGCTCTACTCACGGTGAATCTTCACTTTGAATTTTGCATGTGCACTCTCATCGCAACTGCATCACGGATCGTTAATCTAAGAGAATGCATGGTGTGCATCACCAGAAAAACGCATTACTGTAAAAAAAAGCACCCAACTACTACGTTCAACCTCAAAAAACTGTAACCCATACAAAGTTGACGTTAAATTTCAAAAAAAAAATTCAAATCTGGACCACCAAAAAAAAAGCATATTTCAAAAAAAATTTTGCCAAAGGCCCCTGGTCACGAATTCGATCGACCGATACGTCTGTCCTTGTCTAACGCACGTAAGTCCCAATAGCTCCGTCTCTCTCGCACTCGCAGAGAGTATAGGAAATCCTCTAAAACCTCAAGAAATCGAACCTCGTCCCTGACCGCCGTTCGATCTCAACCCTGATGATGGTCTGCGCTTGTTCCACGTGACCGAACTGAAAAATTTTTTGTTTCTAACGTTATCACTCATGACGTACCCAACTTAAATGACCTTCGACCTCCCCTCGATTTCCCCCTACAGTCGGCGTCGTCCTTTTACTCCGCTGGACGCGTAGGAGTGGCGAACGGGCGCGCGACAAGCTAACGACAAAGGCAAAACCTTTTCCTTCGGCCGTAGCCGAAAGAGAAAAGAGCTGTGGGTGACAAAGGGCATTTCTATGAGGACATTCGATGCACTGTAGTGCGCGCATTGTGCGTGTACGAGTTCGCCAGAAGACGAAGACCAAGAAGAAGAAGAAGAAGATAAAGAAAAAGAAGAAAGAATAGGACCCGGCACATGCATTGTGTACAAGCAGTACAGTGTAGCCACGTAGCCATGGACCATAGAGAAGGCGAGTGGGTAGGTAGACCAGAGGTAATGGAAATCAAGAGAGAAGAGCAAGCTCAAGAGAAACAAGAGAGAGAGAGAAAGCCACAGAAAAATAAAAAGACATTGACATTGTTGCAGGGCTTGTTATGGGAAATGCAACAAAGGGGAAAAGCACTGCCCCACCCCACCCCCTACCGTCGACCTCAAAGACCATTGACGGACCAACCAACACCCTAGGGAAAAGACACAACCACGAGGTCGAACCATAAGACCCACATACCGTAGAAAGGCCGAAGCTGGCATCATTGACGAAAATTTTGAGGAAATTCATTGATGGTAGTACGACGTCACGGAAAAGGTCATCAGCTGTTTTTGACTATGGACTTTGGATTTCCCACGAAGTCCCATTACACTCGTTACCCAAGACGACGTGTATTAGCATAACGTTACATTTCGTTGCGTCACTGACTCCCATGATAATAATAACACTGACAGATATTACATTTAACGAATCAATCGGCATCCCTCAAATCTTAATCCCTCGTCTGGCACCGAACACGCCTACCAATAAATAATTATTTATTGGCCAACTGAAGGATATATTCACGCATGTATATATATACATATATAATGACGTATAAGAAAATGCCAGCCCTCAATCCGTTACCTTTTTTCTCTTTTTCAATAGCAATAAACGCCAGTCGGTTATGCATTGACAAGTCGCGCATAATCAAGTCCCATGGCAGACGGTAGTGGCACAGTTCGATTATTGATTTTAAAATTCTATTACCAGTCTGACAAATCGAGCGGAATCACGCCCATGAAAAATTTTAAACGGTAGCCATGAAAATGAGTCCTAGTGCATGTTACGTGTATGCATGCCCATAGGTATATCACGCACGGTAGATGGAAGCTCATAGAAGGTTCGTATTAATATATATTTATTGGTCGTTTAAGTTGAAAGGGGTTTTGGAAATAATTGCCAGGACGAAGGGGCGAGGGCCAAAAACCAATGTTAGACAAATCAGGCAGGTACCTGGGATACGTTTCTGGTTAGGTTAGGTATGTCTGACTGGATGTTAGGTACAGTTCAGCCTATATGTATATACTCTGTGTATAGTCATTGTACTCGGAGCAAGTCAGCTACCCCCTCCCCTCCCCCCTCTTCACGTCCTGCCATCCAACATTTTGCTACGGTTCGTATGGCCCCGGTTACATTTGCATGGCTATGAAATTGCCCTTGTCAATGAAAACTACCAATTCCCAGTTTACAATTGGAATTGTCGCGATTGGAGCGTGTGCCATTTTGACGTCACCTTTTATGTATGTATACCCAATAGGCAGAACATGTAATCGTGTATAGAGGGACTTTCATGAAAAGTTACACTGGGTGCATATACTTTGGAAATACGTGTACCGTTCTTCATACCTGACTCTTACGTGTGTCAACTAAACTGATATATACGTATTGTAACGTATCTTACTAAACTCGGCACCGATAGGGAAAAAATCCGAAAACTAACCTAGGTTAACTTCGGCCGTCCAGCCATCGCTCAGGCATCCGCAATCCAGGCGGGCGCCAGCCAATTCTTTTTTCACTGGGAACCGACGAGAAGGTATGAGCTGGGAGTTGGGGTGGGACAGGCCCAACTTGACCAAAACGAGAGATCTGATGGAACCTATCGGGTGATGCGATAACTTAACTGATCTTGTTGATTTTTGGCTCCGCGTAAAAAATAGGTAACGCAACTGGATGCGCGAAGAGGAGCGGACGGTTACGGAAATGCGCGGCCGCTCAGGCTGCTAGGTTGAGCCAGACAGGGCCGGAGCAAGAAACCCCTTCACCAAATAATAAATTGGGAGAACTCACCGGGGCTGGTGCAGCTGATCCGTGTAAGTCCCAGAGCCGCATCCAGGAGACACTCGGGTGGGGCACTGCACTGGGGCACAGCACTGCACTTCCGGAACACTCACAGAAAATGCATAGAATTTCCTGGATACCGCGAGAGCGACGCGATAACTGGACGAGCGAGAACTTTCTATACCAAATCGAAACAGGGCTAGAAAAACTATAAACAAATAGCACGGGAGCGCGAGCCAGTTCGTGACACCTCGGTCGATGTCCCGAGACAGACTGACGTGACAATAGCCAAATGTCAAATTCGATAACTAATCATTCCGATTGGTCGAGATCCTCATAGCCTCTTCCGTCTCCCTCTGTTCGTCCTTTTGAACCAAATCGAGGGCATTCCTCAGCGAATCGGTACGTAACTTGGAAATCCTCCACAGCCGCTTCCCCAGGTCATCGGGCGACAGCTGGGCACCACATCCTTAACTCGGGTCAGGGGGTCATTCCCTGGTCTTAACCTTATCAAAACTATATCTGCAACCACTGTACAGCCCTTTGCCGATCTCCAGCGGGGCGCCGATATCTGACCCGGGCTTCTGCCGGTCCTGGAGACGTCTCCGTCGGGACGTCTCCTCTGCCGGGCAATTCGGTACGTCGAGACTATCTCCCCACGGCAGATTCGAGCACCTCGACCTGAACTAAAAAATATCAAATCTTTCTGAAAAGAAATCGAGAACGTTATCGGTATCGATAACCGGCGACGCCTTGCGACCGTGAATCGAAAAGTCACGTGACAATAGCTATGTACGAACTATATGGTATTTCCTAATGAAAATGAACAGATTGAAAATGTATGATTGTTTTCATGAAACGGTATATAGATATATCGCAGAAGAGTGCGAGAGAATAATAGCGAGGTAGAAAGAGAGGGATATAAGGGGTGGGAGAGAGAACGAGCAAGAATCCCAGTAGCAGGGTAACAATAGTTAAGCTGGCATTCACAACAAATGCTGTAAAGGGGCCGCCTCCTATCCTCCTCTTATTTGAGTTCCATTGTGGATCCTCCAGAATTTCTCGGTTCTCTCTCTCTCTTACTCAATACGATTTATTAACAGCAAGACGAATTTATTGTTCGCATGTTTAATATACGCGAGAGCCATGTGGTCGTTTCCTTTAGAAATATATTTTCTCTAATTTTTACATTTTTTACCCAAATTTTTTTCATCAACCAATTTTTGACATTTTTTTTCTTCCGTACCAAAATTCATCTTTGATTATTCTTCGAATTTTTTTTTCACTCTCCCGCGTTCACTTCCCGTCCGAGGCTGCTCGTTCGCAGATCATCTGGGAATTCCCTCACTCTGGACCACAGCATCCCTGGACCAGACGGGTAACCAAGTTTTCTCAATGAACACAGGGTCCTCGGGAAGAGCCACTGTGGACTCTGTGACAAAGGGGACAGTGGGGGGTTGTGTCTTAAGGGTTCGTAGATCCCAGGAAGTTAGGTATGTGGGAAGGGATGAACGTTAAGGGTCGTTTAGTCAGTGTAGGTTTCTACCTAGCCTTTACCCACCCCTTGGCCATCCACAGTGTGATGATACAGGGCGCCGAAGAGTCTGCCAAGAGATGCTGGAATGCGACGGATGTTGAGGGTGTTACCGATACTGTATATATATATATATATTTCATCTATAGTGCAGTAACTGGTATATATATATATATATATAGCTGTCTAAGCTAGACGTGCCAGGTTGGTGCGAAGAGAGTGGAGGATGCTTTCTTGGGACGTCTTTGGAGCATCAATGAAACCTGACCTCCGAGTGGGAGGTGTACAGGTAGATTCAAAGAGAGAGAGACAGAGAGAGAGAGTGAAGGTTAACAATGGAGTAGCATTCTTTGCGTCACCTACAGAAGCAGGTGTTAGTCAGCGCCTCGTGATTCCCAAAAGAACTCGAAGAATGAGACAGATGAGAATGGCCGCGAAATAACCGTATACTGTGTGTCTTATTATTTTGCATCTTCTACCCCTCTGTCTCTCTCATTTCTCATTCAAACGGCAAAACAGATGGATGGCTATATACCATCAATGGCGTTTCGAATGACGATTTGACAAAAAATTGTCAGGGTAGAATTGAAAGTATATATATAATTTCCCATGAAATTCTTAGAAAATCCAAAGAAATCAATTACGTTTTCGTATCTGACTATAGTAAATTGCATTGTGCACGATAAACTGGGATTAATCTGATTGGAATTAGATTATCTGCTATACAGATATATCTATGTACTATAGTATACTAGTTGACAGACTATAGTGTATAAGGGTACCAAAGAGACTCTATGCTACTGGGTGCGCATGGCTCCTTGGTAAATCAATGGATAACAGAGATCCGTTTGGTAAGACATGGGAAGGGGTAGATTTCTATAATGGTGGGGGGAGGGGGATGAAGAGCACATGATATAAGGATACATAAGAGAATCATTGAAAACCGCGAGAACCGAAATTGGAGTTACGGGACAAGGTAGAAAAAAAATAAGAGAATTAAGAGAAGATGAAAAAAAAAAGAAAAGAATAAAACGAAGAAAAGGAATCCCTCTTCTGCGTTTGAGTCGCCAAGCAATCTTCCTGATCTGAAAGATGGACGGATAACGTCAGTCAATTGGCGATCGACTCGAGTGACTCTCCCCTTCGGCAACGAACTTTTCTCCCATTCTTTGTGGGAAAATGTAGGCAGCAGACAATGGGCATTGCTGCGAGGAGATGGTTTAGGGGGATGGTCGGGGGGGAGGGATCCACTAAGAATCGTATTCCGATAGGGTAAACCATGGAATATCCATTTTACTTATTTATCCCCAATTCCCATTAATAAATCCAGATTCTTATATGGGATCCAATGCCAATAGAAAAGTGTATTGGATGTGCTTTCGATATTATTATTATCGTTTGATAGCATAATAAAGCCAAAGATAATTATTACATATATAATCTGATAGCAAATTCTTGAAATTGATAAAGACGACAGGTTTTACTGTAGTGTGTTATATGTATGTGTACTGTGTATATAGGTATAGTGGCTAGTGACCAAAAGGGGTCGTATTGTGTCAAAGGAATAACTGGCCTTGGTGGAGTATGGTTTAGTATATATATACATATATTGAATATAGGTATATAGTATAATATAGAATAAAGTAGGGATAGGGCACGTATAGGAAGGAAACCGTATTCTGCATGTGGTATATGGGAAAGTGCCGTGAATGAGAAAAGGGAAATAAGAATGAGAATAAGCCTGAAATACGTGGAACCACTCGGTTTTTCCATTTGTGAGCGGACTCTCTTTTTTTGGGGAGTTGGTAGGGGTAGTGGTGAGGCGGGAGAGAGAGAAAGAGAGAGAAGAGAATCGGCAAGTTCAAAAGGAAGGAGCTCGCGAAGGACCTAGAAGATTTTTCCAGAAGGCAGAGGGGTGACCAATGGAAAATCCGTAAACGGAGTAAAAAGAAGGAATTGTAAGTTCGAATTCGATAATGCCCATAAGAGGATTTTGTATGGTGGAAGGTTGGGGGAGGATATATCCTTAAGCTTAATTTCACATTGGAAACGACACACGGTTAACACGTGTAAGTATAAGATGTATAGTAGATAAATCCACCGGGTGACCAGTATCTAAAAACCATTGAGCATCCCTATTTCATCCTTATATATGTATATATAGAATACAATAACTTGAATCGAAGATGATCTTGAGTCCAGCTCAACCCCCAGTAGAACATTCTCACCCTAACAGCTACTCCGGCGTGTCCTAGATACATCCTGGATGCTGGGGACAAAAGGAAGAGAATGTTAAAAAAAAATTTTTTTACCACAGATTCAAAGTTTCTTCCTTACCGGAGTGGAGCTTGGATGGAATTGATGGATGAGAATGCGCCAAGCTTCCTGAATGCCTACAGTGTATATCCATGTGAGCACGTTACATGCCTGGGCTATGTGAATCTTATGTATCTCAGCCGGGCGAAAAATGGGCTCTCGAGCTTTTAGCACAGGCAAACAAATCGCACGCGCGTCTCGTGCGAAAGCTTCTTCTTACTGGGGTTTTTCTTTTTTGGTTGCTGTGCGTGGATATATATGTGTATATATTGACACTGTGCCTGGTGCCAAGTTCAGGATTGGAACGCTTTGACACCTGGAAGAATCGATATGGTAAGTATCTAGCGTATAAATATGTACATACATGGTTAAAAAAAGTTTAGAGAGTGAGTGAAAAAAATTTGGAAATAATTAAGGAGATAAAGTAATTTTTGTTTTTCAATACCAAAGAAAGCGCCGCTTCGAAGGTGCAAATTCCCATGTAAGCGCCTGCCGGTGGCAGCAACAGCAACGCCGAGGGGTGCAGCTCGTCTTTCGTGGATGCTGAGGCATTGCTAAGCTAAAATATAGAAAGGCTACCAGTGCTTAGTAGTACAATGTGAACTTAGCCGACGGTCGCATTTTAAAAGGCTTACGAGACCTGAGCCACTCTCTGTGCTGTATAGTCTATGTGGTTTGGTACTTTATATATATATTCACTATGGATATAGGTACCTTGAAAAGTATTAACCATGACGGGTCCGTTCACTTTGGCTGACTGCTGCTAAGTGTACAGGTGAGTGCTCCGCGGATTTTCATTGCACCATAATTGTCTGCTCGTTAGCGCAGATCCGAAGCTGGTTCACTCGTGCGAGAAGCGGTTAGTGAAGGAGGATGAATGAAAAAAAGAATGAGGAGGGGCAGGACCAAAGAAGAAGAAGAAGAGGAACAGACGGTAGGAAGCTGAGAGAATAAAGATCGGAGCAAAAGAGAAGGGCATTATGATTATTGACGGCTGTTCGAAAAATAGGATCCTCAGTAAGCCAAAGTCCAGCCGGGATGACCAGGTCCGTGTCGATTCCGTTCGTTTTCCTGCTCCTTGGGCCGGCATTGTCGTCCTGGCTCTGCGACACCTGCTCGCTTCACGAAAGGACCCACCCCCTAGAATAAAAGAGGCTGGGTGGCGTCGACTGTATCCGAAGGGAATATCCTGGGGGGCTGAAGTGGAGAGGAGGTGGCGGAGGTGGAGGATGAAGATGAAGAAAAAGTGGTGGCTGTAGAAGGCTGAAGGACTCTGGACATCCCTGAACCGTGAGGACGTCCTGCGCCACTTTAACTTGGTGACAATGTCCGGGTAGGTCGGAGGTGGACCCACCTCTGAGCTACCTCAGAAGGGAACCTCCAAACAACGTCATTACGCGGACATCGAAAGAGCAAGCTGGTGGCTGTGCTTTGTCCTTGCATTCATAGGAATCGAAGGGCAGGACCGGCATTCGGCTGGTCTTGGAAACAGCTGCTGCCACCTTGACGCGTATACCTTTTATAATAATGGAGACAATGCCAAAGTTGCCGTACGATTTTATTCTGGTTTTCTCATAGAACTTGAGGATTTTGAGAAAGGAACTGGGTATGACGCACCCTGGACACCTCATTGTCCGGTATTAGCCTACTGAGCACACCCAAAGCTTTTAATCCCTTGGTTATGGTACTTAGCAAGAAGCTGGTACCTGTTTCTTGGGCTGTGTATGGACAGAGCCAATGTTAAAGATGCTGGTGTCATCCGAAGAGGGGCTGATTGTTAGACAGTGAAAATTTGGCTAAGTACAGATACAAATTGTCCTGTGATCAATTGACAATGGGATCACCAGGGTCTTGCTTGCGGATGATCCCAAGTGATCTATGGCTGAATCTGATCTTGCACTTTGACGCAGCACCGGCTCCCAGTGTGCTCACGATGGTATAAGGATGCAGTGAAAGAGGCAGTTGCACTTGGCACGTTATTCAATGTGCCAAAGGACCAAAAGGGAGCACCGTGTCGATACACGGAGCAACCCTTCGTCATGGGGCTATTCATGCGACCGAGGGTGGCCCATGCGAAACAAAACATATTGTCTGAATTTAATTGTCAAGGGGAGCATTAGATATTCATAGGTTACAAGTTCCACGAAGCGTCTAACGATAATCGTGCACCCGTCCGTGCGAAGGGACAGGATATAGGGTATCCAAGGGGATGGTACCTATGGATGAGCACCCTCTAAGGGATATTTTAGAAGAGCCAGAGAAGGTCTAACGAATATACTTTTTTTAAATATAACTAAAAAAATTAGGTTACCATCATCCCTCAGCGAGATCTCGTCGAGAACAAGGGTTGTTATACGTGGACGGTCTATGAGTAAGGACTGCGAGGGGGTAGTAAGGGGAATAGAGAGTAGAGGGTGCGACGGTAACGTCTTCGCGTATGGACGACTTGCGCGAGAGAGGTTGTAAGTGAAACAGAATCCGAGAGGGCTGAAAAGAGGAGTTCAGATCGAAAGTGGAAGTGCTGTCTAGGGTTTA
Organism: Trachelus tabidus; assembly: GCA_030142655.1. Classification (NCBI taxonomy): domain Eukaryota; kingdom Metazoa; phylum Arthropoda; class Insecta; order Hymenoptera; family Cephidae; genus Trachelus; species Trachelus tabidus. The sequence continues at coordinate 60,336 of JARQTI010000152.1, forward strand.
AAAAAAAATTCCAAAATAGAGCTTGAGTTTTGGAGCGAAATAAAATTTGACACTTATGATCCTGAATCCTAGCATCCTCCACAGTCGCTATACTCTACGTGCACTTCGGGCCTGAGACCTAAGCTCGAGGTATGTAGGAATCAGCGGATAATAAAACACGTGCTAAATATGTAAGTGCGCCTAGTCGCATGCGCTTACGTACGTAGGCACGCGCGTACCATGAGACAGAAGCAAATGTGCGTCACAGCCTGAACGTAGCCTTTTTGCTTGTAAGTGTCGTACGCGACGGCTCGTTATCGTCGGAAGTGGACGTGGCCAAAAGTTGTACACACCAGCCAATGAGGAAAGGACCTGGAACAGCTCGTAGCACTTAGCTACGCCCACGGTCGAATTCCATTGGCTGACGGGCCATTCGGCAAAAGTGTTACGTGGTGGGAGAAAAGGCTCCTACCCCGGCCTACGGGATCCGTACTAGGTGCTCCGTCACTTTAGGTGCATTTCCAAATCCATCGTCCCGAGAGAACTACATTGCATCCCGTTTATTTTACGCGAAACTGCCAAACTTCACGCCATTGAGAACCGACTCGACGTAAAGCCGTATCTCTGTGCTATTGTCGCTGGAACGCGATGCGTCGCGCGATCACGTCGTTGCGGGTCCGGTGTTAGGCTCGGATCGTATTTATTCCGAGCTATAAAAGTCGGTTGAACTTTTTAAAAGAAAAAATCTAGTTCGCCGCGCTGTGTGTTCAGTGGTGACAGTGTACAATAGAAATAAATAAAAATAAAAAGATAAAAGAAAAAGAGAAACGCCAAACCGTATACTTAAATAATCATAAAAACAGGTCTACCTAGTGGGTGTCTCAAAGTGCAGTGATCCACGTATAATCATCGATCTCCGAAAAAATTCCTACTAGCTTTGCACTGCGAATTAACTACTAGCGATCGATCGATCGTTCGATCGATCAGATCCGATCTATTATTTATTCGTGTTCATCGAGGCGAGACGCGAGTCTCAATCACGGCAGCAAAATTGAGCTGGACTTGCATCAACGGGCCGCCGGCCACTTTATGAGGTGAGACCCCAATAACTATACTTAAAAGTGCTAACTGGTTTACATCGCTGATTCCTGTTTTTCCATTATTTCTCTTCTTCTTCTTCTTCTCTGTCTCTCTCGCTCGCACGCTCCCGTCAACAAACTGCCGTTCCGATCGTTGTCTTCTTTCCTGCTGTATACTGTCTTCTCCTTTTCTCCTGGAGTTCACTGTACTCTCTCTCTCTCTCTCCCTCTCTCTCTCCTTGTATCCACAAACAACGTCTATTGACCTGTAATAGCGAGACAAGGATATAAATATTCACAATCTAAACAAAAACAATTGTTATCAGTCGACTTTAAGATTGGCACTGGACGAGTCGAAAATTTTGATAATTTAATTGTGAAATATAATCGTCATATCGTCATAACCAAGAGTGAATAAAAGTGCTGACGAATATGACGGGTAGTTTGAACGACGGTGAATACACGATCTGGCAATTGCAAATGAACATTTACAGGTATGTAAATCACATTAAAAATTAATGAGAGTGAGAGAGAGAGAGAGAAAGATACACACTTAACGCAGAGTACACAACTGTGCGGTAATAAATCGCGGTTCCCTATTTCGTAAACCCCATGATTCGTACCTAACCTAAACATTCAATTAGCACTTCCTAATCCCCCTCGTTGTCAACAACCATTACTTCCAGCATCTTCCACCAAAGCTTCATCCCTTCCCACCTACCCCTCCCCATTCTCTCCCCCCCCCCCATAGAACACGGCTAAAACTAACCCTCGACGCCACCCCGTATTTCCCCATAACCCGCGTATCTATTAATCCTCGCTGAATGACACTCGAGGGTGGGTCCACAGGGTGATTCTAACCCCTACAAAATCGTAACTACCGCCCCAGGGGCCCTCCCCCAACCACTACAGGTTTTTATTTTATTTTCCTTTTTTTTTTAATGAATGCCCAAGGAGATCCCTAAGCTGTCTCTCTCTCTCTTTTCTCTCTCGCCGGTAATTGTGTTAGTTCGAGAGGCCCGGGGTTTTGCGCCCTTCGCTCAGGGGTGACATTTAGGGTCGGCTGCAACCACGTTTAGATTGGTTAATGGCTTTGATATGAGAAAAGGATAAGATTAATTTGCTTATGAATCAAAAAGCAAACGAATAAGCAATTACTTTGCTTAGTTCCTCAAGGTACCTGCAGCTCGACGATCCATAAGTTTTTCATAACCGCAGGATAAATGATCCTCTCTTTATCCTCTGTCTTCTTCCTTATTATTTCTTCTCTCTCTCTCTCGCTCTCTCTCACTGATCTTAGTTCATCTTCCTCTCACTCCTTATCTCCCAGTGTATCCTCGTAGACATCGCTTGCTGCCACCTAAAATTGAAATGAAAATTTTCTTTACGTACTCGTAATCTCAAGACGAATAAGGAAAATGTACGGCAATAGCGATAAAAACCTGCACGAATTTATCTTAAGATCTTCGTAACAATGTAATACACTGATAATGGACCGTAAACGAGATTAATGACTAATTAAGGCCACATTCTCATTTCTGCCTGACAGAGCCGGCGGCAACATGTGCGACGGCGCGTTTACGGAAACGCTCAGGGGGATGCAGGGCATCGGCGCTGGTCCAGGTGGATCACCACCAGGTGGTGGCGTCGGTCCTATGGGCGTCGGTCTTGGGAGTCCCTTGGGCGCTGCCGCCGCTGCCAAGAAGATGCAGGTCGATCACATAAAACGTCCCATGAATGCCTTTATGGTCTGGTCGCGTCTTCAACGGCGTAAAATCGCCCACGAGAATCCAAAAATGCATAACAGCGAGATCTCCAAGAGGCTGGGTAAGAGGATGCTCCTTATTATATTATTCTTGCTGTTATCAGACTTGATAACAAATTCCTAGCAAATCTAGTCAAATTAAAATCTATACACGCTACCATGCAGTGTTAATTTTACCTAGTCTATATATGCATATGTAGACTAGGTAAGATTATGGATTTTTTTCAATTATTTGACTCTAGTAGCGATTCGTGGGAAATAGTAAAATTAAAATCTACATATGCCTTTCATATAGTACATGACATATGTGTATTGCACTGGCAACGCATACTGGTACCATTGCTCTCATATTGTATGGCCGGCTACTTGATTTTAATAAAAAAAAAAAGTCTCTGACACGTGCAGCTACTCCAGTCGGCAAAGTGCAGCGACTCTCCAGTGCATTATTAGGAGCAACCACGTTATAAGGATCCTTTCAGGATGTTACGTGTTCCTAATGGTTCACGTCGATCTCGTTAAAGATACTTTTTCTTAAGGTTGGGTTACACGCGGATAATAACCTGCTTCCGTCGCTACCGTGAAAATTCACGTATAACGACGACTTCCTGCATTTCCGTCGGCATGGCGAAAACCGGAGTAGTGTGCAGTCGGTGATTTAAAAATTTTTTTTCACGGTGCGTCATCCTTCTTGAAAAACACGTAGACAGAATCCGGTTGATGGACCCTGCAACACATAAGATAAATTTATCAGCCGTGGATGAAAAAGCTATGAGATTTTTTTTCAAAAATATTTGTTTATCTTCCACATTGTTTTACAAAAAATATAAGTGTCGAAGCACAGAGTCAAAATGTGAATTTTTTTGGAAATTTTGATTTCTTTCTACTAACCTGTCAAACTAATCCGAAGCAAAGTACCCAGGAGGCACCACTGCCTTCCCGGGTCTCAACGCTATTCTCTAGGACTGTACAGGGAGTCGGGTGACGGGGGAAGGTGGTAGGACGCCAGGCGTCGCGACGCATATCCAAAGTACAAGGGAATGGGAGCTCGGGTAGAGCTTACAAGCGGATGCTTTCATCCTAATGAAGTACCTTTACTTGCCGGAGTCATCTTGCGCTTCAGGCTCTTCGGCAGCATATTTAGCGCAGCACTCGGTCCTCCCGGTAGAAATTACGAAAGGATTTGATCGTGCATCAGGGTACGGTAGGAGAGGGTGGGGTTGGGGGAAGATCCGTAAGTCCCTCTTCTCCTGGGCACGATGCTCCTTAACCTTTGACCCTATACGTTACTCAACCCCTAGGGGTGATCAATTTTACGCACGATAGCCAGGTTAAGCTGCGTCCCACATATGTACCTAACATTGAGAGCCATACGGGGGTGAACCATACATGATAGCTATACTTGGTCAGTAGGTGGGTTTAACGTTTGTCCAAACGGGGAGCTTCGTGTCCTTTTACCACTGAGGGTTCGGTTCATCCCCCAAAATAACCGAGAAATCCCTGTACAGTCTGGGGTCAGCCAGTGGCTACTGCTGATCCCTGGAATTCGTAGGATTCCGGCAGCCGCGCTCCCAGCCTCTGAACTTCATTAGTAAGTGATAAGACCACTTTGTGCGTCGACCTGTACATAGAGATATATAGAGTTAGAATATGATTAAGTTCCAGGTAATCTTTTAGGCAGATACTCACATGACCGATAATTGGCTATTTGGGAGATACATAAGAGATTGGACATTGGACACGTGTCTTGTACCCCTATGACTCCTTATGGAATTCCTTGATGTAAGTGCGCCTGTTATTCGGACCATCTCCGTCCTTCTGCCTCTTCCGTTCAATCTGTCCTGTGCATGTAAGTGGGCATATAGAGTGAAAGTGCGTCGCATAAGATTCGCAAAATGAATCGGAGGAACCCGACACTAGATTTCTATGGGAGTACCGAGAACAATGAGACAGCGTGACAAAGGACACGAGGACAAAAACCTTCCTCTGTACTCTCCAGTCTAAAGGTTGGTACACAGGTACGCGTTTTTCTTCCTCTTCTCTACGCGGGATTAAAAATAATCGCACGCGCGGCGTGCTCGCGTTACGCGCGACTGACTTCGACGGGCAGCGTCGCGACGCTATTTTTGGGGTCGGGGGGTTGACAAGGAACGGTAAGGGATTACGTAGCGGGTATTTTTTTACAAAAATAATCGTAAAGGGGGTACAGGGAATTTGGGGGAAAAGTGGGGAGGGGGGTGATTAATTTTTTTTCTTGTTCATCTTACGCATCGATGATCCGCACAGTCTCCGGGCTGTTCGATGAGCGCAGACTCACGCTGAGGTCGGTTGGTATGTCGTTGAATGGGGGTGAGGTCAAAGGTGAAAATAAGAAAGGCGGAGGGTTCGTTGACGATAGAGATAAAAAAAGGATGTCAAGGGATTTCTGAGCTTTTTTTTCCCGGTAACGGGAAAAATGTCCTAGCGACTTGTCGAAGCGGACAAATTCTTTTCCCACTAGAATTCTGTGAATTCCGACGAATCCTTTTTTTCTCTCTCCGTTGCTACAACCCCTGCCGTCAGCCCAGGGACGCCGTTCTCGAGAACGTTATCCTCCCCCGTGAACGCAGACGCTAACCCGACGTCGCTGCAAACACCAGGAAACGCTTTCAAATTTTCAGCGTTATCGTCCTCCCCGTCTAGGACAGACAGAAAGAGGAATTATCGATTACTTCACGAATCACCCTATATAAGCAGGAGGTCTGGCTAAGTTTGTAATAAAAAAATATTAGATAGAAAAATAATTTGCAATATTAAAATTTTTTTAAATACCAACCAAGTGACTGTTCCAGTTTCCATAGGTTATATTCGAGACTCATGACATAATTCTCAAACGGCTTAAACCTCTCTTTGTCCCAACTGTACCGATTGTCTTCCTCGTTTGTTATCTTATCCAAGAGAACGAAGCATAACCAAGAAACGACTGTCTTTGGCTAAACATGACGTCACTGGTGCCGAAGGATAACAATAAGGAGAATAAAAGGGAGACAAAGTCCCTAGGCTTCTTAAATTGGCGAAACACCTTCCCTCGCCATTAGGCAAGTCTTGTCATCATCCGCGACGACGTCGACGTCGGCGTCGATATCCACGTCGTTTTATTTCCTTGGACGCTTTTCTTTCTCCAGTTTTAGCCAGAAGGCGACTTCAGTCAATGAGCAATGCCAAGCCCCAGTACCTTCTCTACCTCTATTGGGTACCTCTGGTCTCCCCTCAAGCTTCACCTCCAACACTTGGCTCGGTTTTGCCGTCGTCTCCTTCTGCCTCCGTCTCTTGCTTCTACCTTCGTCCATTAATTAACAGGCTTTGTACTTTTAAACGATGTTAAATAAACGGCTTTGTCCGTTAGCGAAAGGACTGAAAAGCTGGCGCCATTGTGCTTTAAGCTCGGTTGGTCCCCGAAAGCACGAGAGAGAGAGAGAGAGACCTACCCATCCTACAAGCTACCTACCAACCTACTACCCACCCACCTACTCATCCACCTTCCTTCCCAAGCTACTGCCTATTACTAATACCGAAGGGAGCCGACAGAGGATTCCTTTGTTCTAAACAAATACGACCCCCTCTTACCCACCTAGCCCCCCCATTCTCCCCCCATTTGCAGACAGAAAAGTGTGTATCGATTGGATAAGCTAAAATATAAATATACAAGAGACTTTAATCGAGCACCCATCCTCCCCATTCTCCAATACAAGACATCATATCCAAAGATCGATTAGACCACCCCCTTCATCCCTTTCCTCCTTTCATTTATCTTTTACCATTATTCTTACTCCTCCTAAGCTAATAGTCTTCTTTATTCTTGTTTCGCACCACCTGAATTTCTTATTTTAAGGCAAAGTGGATGTTCCTTGGCCATCCCCTGCCCTGAATAACCAAAAGCAATATATTGTCTGTCAAAATTATGATTGCTTGTACGGTTAATACATTCTTTTTGGGTCCTACATACCCAGGGTGTACAGTCGGTAAAAAAGTGTTTTCCTACAAACTCAACCTCGTACCCTTTTTGTTTCAGTGGTTAAAAATATTTGACTATTTTTTTATCAGGGTATTTGTACCATTCGAAAAAATAGTACGTCACGTTCTCCTCGGAAGCTCGAAATCTCCAGTGTTGAATTCTGTAGTCCCGTTTCTCTGTGTCCCACCACGTAGTCGCATTGTCTAGCGCTTTGTGCCAGTCCGGGGCAACTCTTCCATTGTATTCTGGGTAACGTAGCAAAGCCCGTTGAGCGATGTGTATCCATTCTGCGTATCTCTCCTCCACCTCTTCTCTCTCTCTCCCTCCCTCTCTCTCTCTCTCTCTCTCTCTCTCTCTCTCTCTCTCTCTTGCTTCTGCTATCGAAAACTTTTATCCCCGCGGACAATGCCCGTTTGGATCCACGAATGGATGCCCCGCATTCTTTCTTTACCATCTCGTCCTCCTTGTCTACAGACCGGCAGCCAGACTTTCCACTGATTCTTGCACGGCTGCCATCTTCCACAGCTACCTGGGCTCACCGCTCGAAAGTAACAGCTACCGGGTATCCGATTATTATTGAAAAAAGAAATCCATAACTTGCTTGTCGTCCTATCGTCGACTGTCCGATGGTCCTGTAAGGGATGTAAAAGAAATAAAAATTATTCTCTTTGACGAAGGTAGTTCTCACCGGACGAAACTTTTATTTTTTAGGTGCCGAATGGAAATTACTTACCGAAGACGAGAAAAGACCCTTCATCGACGAGGCCAAGAGGTTAAGGGCGATGCACATGAAGGAACATCCCGACTACAAGTACAGACCAAGAAGAAAGCCGAAGACCTTGAGGAAGGAGGGTTATCCATACAGCATCCCGTATCCCAGTGTACCAATGGACGCGTTACGTGCGGGTGAGTTATTTTTTGTTGTAATTTATAACTGCGGGATAAAAGAAAAAAAGGATTTTAGTGCATATAAAACAAAGGGTGGCGATATAGGGTGCAAAAAAATTTACCGATTACATTAAAAGCTCGGGAGTCGCCATCGCATGTCGAGACAATTCGATAAATAATAACCAGCTGACACATTTATGCTCGCGTGCCGCCGTCTAATGAATCTCAACTCGGTTGAGCCTTCAGCGCCGAATGGAATTCAACGAGTAGCCTCAGCGTCCTGGAGTAGCGTCGCGACGCTTCGTATCGAATATATTTTCAAGGTACATTTTCAACGACTCAGGTACGCGTCGCTGAAAACTATACGATAAGTCAAATTTTGACAGCTGTCACTTGACGATTTTCATACTAGAAATACGATACGCCACATCCGGTCGAGTCATACATACGGTGTTCCAAATAATTACGATCAAACTTTCGAATCCTCACATCGGTATGGTCTCTATTTTTATAAAAAAGAAATTAAAAGCAACCAAAAATTATCCACAAAATCAAAATCATATTCGATCAAAAGTATCGGTCTGATAGTATCTAAAAAAAATTGTTCTATACATCGGCCATAATCAAGAGATACCTCTTACGTCCATCTTCTTGGAAAGGTGCTACGCTAGCTTAAAGTCCGTTCTGTCTGGTTTGGCAAGCGCGACGTCGGTTCCCTAACGAGCTAACGAGATGATGATCTTTGCTGGACCCACAGCCACAGCTGGGGGATAGAGTCGACTCATCGTCGCGTTGCTCGATCAACGATCGACGAAGTGAAGGTTGATGATGAGGATGGTGGTGGTTAGAGTATACATATATATACTGGTATATAGCAGTCAGGCGTCGGGACGTCAGTTTCGATTACGTTGGATGAGTGCCTGGCGTAGAATCGTCGAAGGCACTCGACGCCCATAAATCTTGGAGACCTCAACGCCAATCGTCTCACCATTTGTGAGGGACCGTATCTTCCTCTCTCTCTCTCGACCTGCTCCCTGTCCTCCTCTCTCCCTCTCACTCCTTTCTCTCAATCCGTCTGCCGCCACTCCGATGGGTCTACACGTACCTCAAATGAGCCGTGAGTGACGTCTACATCCGATGATGGACGTTGGCCCGCGGTCCTATAAAGAATTGCCATAATGTTTATGCATACGGCTCTTTATATATCCTAATACTATGTACACCACACTGTATTGTTAACTATGGTGTATAATAGCTGTAGTTGGTTATACCTCAAGTACGTAGCTCAGGCATCGAAGATTAACCGAGAAAAACGTGGCCTGTTTGCAGGAATGGCTGGCGGCATGGGACAGGCCGGTATGGGCTCCTACTATGGCCCGGCCGCGGCATACGGCTCGCTCTCGGCTGCCAGTATGGCCGCGGCCGCGGCCGCTGCCGCACAGCAGTCTGCGGCCGCGATGTCAGCGGGTCTCAGCGCACCTGCACAGGTGAGTGTAATTTAGTTGTGTCTACTGTTATCGCTGTATTGTATATGTATATGTGTTTATGTATATATATATATATATGTCAATGATCCCTTCAGATTTCAACCCTTAAGCTACTAACCACCCCTTAATGCGCTGATTATTGTTATTGTCGTCAGGAGGTGAAGTACTCGATGGGGGCTCTTAGACATTGTTTCACGGGGGTCGGGGGGGAGGGGATAGCTAGTAGTCATATTACCCTTTTCTTATCTAGGGTCTTCCATGTCCAGGGTCACGTTATTAATTACCCAAACTGGTAACCCGCGTGTGAAAATCGACAGGCACCCTTCGAGTGGGGGCGTGTGACAAGGGGGTGGTTGATAAAGGTGCCTCTAGTTGTACCTTAGTTCGTGACAAAAAGCCCAATCAAGGAATATGTCGATTCATCCCTGTGGATGATATCATCCACGACCTCCACCGGGGTCAATACGATTGACACCCCCTAACCGATCAAGCCGGTCTTCCCTTATGTCGATAAGGGGAAATTACAGGGATGAGTACTTGGCGGAGGATGCATTGCCTCTTTGGTACTTCTATTTCTTTAGTGGCATCTCAGCTGGCTGGTGAATTTCTGTGACTCCAGGAACTTTAAAAAAAAAAATTCGGAACGGAAAAGCACGTATCGACTTGGACTCGCGTGCCTCTTCTAGCTTCGGATTCCTCGCTTTTCGAAACAAAACTTCATTAACGTGCCTCTTTCTATCTTTCTCACTCTCTTTCAGTTCTTTCCATTCTCACCCTCGACAGCCATGCTGTCAACTGACAATGGGATCGTACCGGTCTTCTGTTTCCAATGACAAAGCGGCCATTCTGAACCGCGTGTCGTCCAACGAATACAGAGACCACCTCCTCCACCTCCACCTTCTCTTTCACCCTGCGCGTAACGCGTTATTTTCTCAATGGATTTTCTGCCACTGGCAATGCACCCCCTCCACCCACCTCCCACCTGTCGTCTCATCCTCCCTTCATCAGGTTTCTATTTTGTCACCCGATCGCTACGAACGTTCCCAGTGCTATTCCAGATCGTAGGTGGAGGACTGGAAGGGTTTTTGAAAAATCGCATAAGCAAAATCGCAGTTTTTTTATCGTTGATTTTTTTGGGCCAAATCGCCAAAGATCAATACGAACGTCACGCAGCTGGGTCATGCCTCGTGCGCGGTGGTCCAGGAAAGGTGAGGAAAAGAATGAGAGATAAAAAGTGAGAGATACGGTATAAAAATGGCCACGGATACCGAACGAGGAGCAAAGGGAGTCGGGAGGTGGCGTAAATCATCTGGACAAAGCCGGCTTAACGACCCGACAAAGGTACCCGGGGTCCTCTTCGCCACGAATTATAGAATTAGGAGTGTGCGTTTCGCGTCGCGTCCTCCTTGAATAATTTCTTTGACCCTTTAATCATTATTGTTATTATCATTATAAAGTGGGACCTTCTTTCTCTTTTTCCTCGACTCCATCCACACGACTTTGCGACCCTCTTTGAATTTACGGCCTTTGGCACCTTCGCGTAGCTCGGCCACCTCCCCCACTCGAAGCAAGAACCGGTAGCTTAGCCTTTCTCTTTATGTCGATTCTCTGCCACTGTGCGCCAACTGTTATCAGTGTCCTTGAATCGGTACCCTGATACCGACTGTAGGGGATGGTTCAAGGATCTTTTTCGTGACCAGGTAACCACTGGTTTCAGCCAGAGCGACGCGAAAGGCTTACGGCGATGATCGGTAAACCTTTATGATGGTAGCTTCAGAAGCAGATCATTTTGAGGCTGATCGAAATCGCTGCTCCGACAATGGCGTAAAAGGCGTCGGTAGCGGCCGTTTAGCCTCCGATTATAATTAACAGCATGACTTAACGCACTCTCCGGTAGCGGGCTGGGTCGCAGCATGGGGCGGTTTAATTATCGGGGAGAAAGGCGCGTTTCTCAGGAGGCCTGTAAGCGAGTTGGCGCGCCGGGGTGTTCGCCGCGACGGCACGTCGGACGTGCGGACGGTAGGCGTCGAGAGTTCGAGGAATCTGTTGGAAAATATCATCCGACGTTTTTATTCCAGATGATCTTGCCGGCAGGTTAGCCTCACGGTACGGGATGTTTTTACGCTGAGGTTGTACACAGGGACTAGTTAGACCAGGAGGGGGAGGGGGTCATTGAAAGAGGAAATGACGTGACCCAAATGAATCGTAGAGCAATCTGAAATTTGTTTCCTCTTCTGGTACTTGCAGGTAGTCAGCTCGATGGACGCCATGAAGTATTCCATGGAGGCTGACAAGTATCGCGCTACTTACATGCCACCGAGTACCCTCGCGATGAGTATGTACTCGGATCCGAAGTACCTGGACTCAAGTCCCAAGCCGTACCTTGACAGGAGTTACCTGGACTCGGCGAAGGCCTACTTCGAGCAGTCAAAGATGTACATGGACCAGAAGCCAGTGATAAGCGGTGATTACGCCAGGGCGGCCTACGAGCAGAATAAACTTTACGAGGAGTCGAGTCCTGGGAACGGTTCAGCTGGTGGCGGAAGTGGGGCTCTTATAGGTGTCACACCCTCGGCCAGGTCACCGTCCTCGGACTCACCTGACGGTAGCAAGCATCATCATCAGCATCAGCAGCAGCATCAACACGGCGAGCGTAGCGAGCACGGATCCTCCAGTGCAAGTTCGACCTCGACCTCATCGGCGGCGGCGAGTCCAGGTCTACCCGCTTACTACCCGGCGGCTGCAGCCGCGGCCGCAGCGGCGGCCGGACAGGCTGCCGCGGCAGGAGGTCTACTTGGGCCGCAAATGGCTCAATATCCGGGGTACCAGACGGCGCCCACACCGGGAAGCGAATTCCGTCGACCTTTGACCGTTATCTTCTGACCCGACAGAACCTAGCTCTGACCTATTCTCAACGATCGTCGATCAGCCTGAAGCTGTCCCAACCTCCTGATCCTGATCCTCGTGCCGATCGTCCTCTCTTCCGTTAGCGATACCTCGACCGGGTAGCGGCCGCTGCACTCATCTGAGGTCGTAATTGAGTCGCGGCGTTGGGTCGGTCGAGGGTCGACGAGAGGATGAGGCTGGGGCGAGGGGGAGTCCGAGATCAGGACAGACTGGTCGTCCTCGTGAGGATAAATCTCAAGCGGAGGCCTCTCCAAGGATCGACGTGAACGTTCCTGTCACTTTTATTTTTTATGGTGATTTTACGAGTGGCGCCCCCTACGCGGTGGAATCGAAAAGTGAACAGGACGCGTGTACATAATATTCTTTCCTGTGTAAATAGCGTAGACGGGCCTTAAGGCGCCCGCGCAAATCCTATGACGAGGTTGACGGAGACTTTTATCGTGGTGTACAAAGGACGTCGCTCGTTTTACGATCATGGTCGTCATTATTTTTTTATATTTAACGTTATTCGTTTATCTCTCTTTTTTTTATCTACTCGTCAGCGTCGTCGTCCTCGAACTTTTTTTTGACTAAGCGACGAAGTCACGTCGATACGTCGCGTTAATGGGGATGGGGCACGTTCGCCACGATTCGACTGTAAATATAACGGGGAACCTCGTCTGGGAGAAGAACGAAAGAGTTATTAAGAAAAAAAAAAAATGTGTAATAAGTCGAAAACAAAATTTAGAGCACGCTGAAAAGGTTTCGTCCTATTAATTGATTCTCGAACGCCCTTACGTTTCTCCATTGCGTCCCTAAGGACTCGGGTGGTGTTTTTAGCTAATTAAAGAGGAAGGTTTACGGGGGACGAAAAACGGGATGGAGGGGACGTTTAGATGACGAAAAAATTGTTTTAAAAAAGAAATAAAAGGACGCGCCTTCTAATCTGTATATGTGTCTACGTGGCGCGAACGGACTCTCGATCTTCGTGGGCAGATTGACCACGTTAAACAGTGCAATAAGTGGCAAAAAAAAAGAAAATTGTGAAAACGAGAAAATGCCAGGAAATTTGGGAGTGTATGTTAAAAAAAATTTAAGCACGACAGTCGATGAGAATTCGAGAGTCAGGAGAGCGCGATAAATTTTATTGTAAAAAAAAATGGAAAATGAAAAAACAAAAATGACGTCCAGACGTTTCGCAAGTGGATCGTCATTCGTTTTCGTCCTCCGCGTCGTCATGAATATTTTTACCGGCTGTCATAACAGTAATTACGTAAAAAAGAAATCACAACCGTCATGCACGTCATCCGTCATGTGGGTCGTCATCGTGACAGAGAAAATAATTTGAAAGGATGACGGAGGGGACGGGAACGGCAGATCACGTGACCTTCTTCTTCTTCTGTAATTATATCGTCATAACGAGCATTACGCATTACCGGTTATTCGAGTATTACAATAACGAGCGAAACAATTAATCTATAAATATTGTACCGTAAGTGGAGATGATAATAAAGATGAAGATCATTATCCTTCGAAGATAAAGTTCAATGGTCATACCCAACGCCTATCCTTTGTCCCGTATAAAACTGTCACGTGTGCTTAACAAGTGTCAGAGGATGATTTTATGACGTAACATTTTATGACGTAACAATGAAAAAAAATAATAATAAATAAGCACTTATAAGCGGGTCTTTATCCCGGGCACGTAGAACGGTGTATAATCGCTTCGAAGTGTAGAGTCCCCGTCTGAGACCAGCCGTTTATTCGCTGCTCTTATGGCGGCCGATACAAAAAAAAAAAAAGAAGAAAAAAGGGGCAAGCGGCTGACGCCGCTAACGATAATAATGAACGCTTAAAGAACATGACGATTACCAACTTACGCACGCTTCCACGAGACGACAAACTGACAATTTTCAGCGTCATTATCCTCTCGAGAGGCGGCATTGTTTCTGAATCTCCGAGGGGCCATTATTCTCGAGTCTACGCTGGGCTTCGCCTCACCTTCACGGGATCCGAAGTCTAACCTAACCTAACCACGGTACAACCTCAGCCCGAGTCCCACCCTCTGCCCTAACACTTACTCAACCTATTACTCACGGCAGGCTCTTCGTCCTTTGCCAGTTCTTCATTCCTTGCCACTTACCACCAGGGAGCACACTTTGACCCTAGCGAAAGCCGCACAAGTGCCACTTCCTTGGCAACGAGGTCGGCCCGTATGACGATCCGGATGAGAATTTGTTTGATACTATAAGCAAAAAATTTTTCTAAGATAACCTCAGACCAGTGGGTAAGTATCGTAAGCGCTCATCAGGCCCCCCCCCGTTCGACTAGGACCCAAGACCAGGACACCTCAGGAGCAGCAAACTGGGCGTCGCGGAAGAGGGCCCAGACCTCAGCCAGCCCATTAAATCCATTATAGCGAGCAGCGACGTACTCGACAGGCAGGCCAACCTAGCAGCCGTCGTCGCCTAGACAGATCGTTTAACTGGAATTTAAATCATTCCGTGGGTCCACGGGAGTCTGACCATCCGACCATCCCCATCCAGTTGTCTATCAGCACTTCATTAGTTTAGCTTACACCCAGGGAATGCGTCTTCCAGACACTTAGACTGTCACCCACTTCCAAGACTGGGCTTCATTATACATTAGACACTTCATTCCAACCTGTCTGCCACCTACTAACTATTCCGTCACCCAAAATTACTACGATCCACAATCAATAAAAAAAAACCTTCCTTAATGGCCACCTTACACTCCTACCAACCCCGTGTAAACTCACAGTCCCACATACTCGATTCATCATAATTCCCAAACCCATAGCGAATCGCTATCCATATAAACGTCACGCACAAGGTCTATCCACAATGACAATTGTACTTCCTAAAACGTATCGTTACCATTATACCCTCGTAAAAATCTATAAATTATCTAATTCCTTATCGCCATAATAATCCCACCCCTAACCCTTTCAACCCCCAAAACCAATTCCATCCCTTTTGCCCTTTTTGAACCCTACCAAAATCACTATTGACCAATTGTACGATCTTTTTGAGAGATATACCCCCCCCCCCCCCGCGGGCTTATTTACCATGTAATTATTTTGAGTAGCAGGTGCCAGACGGCATGAACTATCGGTGTTTCAATGTTTATTCGAGTCAATCCTTGCTTGAACACACATCGTCCAGGACTTCGGCGTAGCGAAAGCAAACACTACGTTACGCGAGTGCACTGTTCTCCGCCCACCCGTTATAATATATGCCAGTCATAATGTCTGCCCGGGATCGGCCGTATGTCTCACAGAGATACTATACCCAACTCCCGTCCCGTTCTACCTGACTGTCAGTCAATCAGTCAGCCAGTATCTACGAATGTTCGTATACGTACGTATGTGGATACGCAGCCACATATGCCTACCCCTGCCCCCTGTTTATATTGCGGTACAGTCATAGCTACATTTCGAAAATCCAACTCCACCCTCACATGGCTAACTTAACGTACAGTCGATTCACGCATGTGTGAGATTCGTGACACGTGCGTGACAATTCGTATCAAGCAATACTTAGTAACCGGAAGTCGTGGGTTCGTTCCGTAATTCCTATTTGGGTTCTGAAAGTTAAAATCGGTATAAAAAAAAAGTTCTATCGACTACGAGTAAATTTTTTTCAAAATTTCATCTGACAGCATTGATAACGAATTATCGTACGAACTTTCACGCACGTGTGTACTAATGAGGAGTTTAATAATTAATGGGGTAGTGATGTGTCAATTTTCTTTTATCCACAAGTACCAATTTTTTTGAAATCTTTTGACAATCCCTGGAGGGACGGGTTAAGCCTCGTTTGATTGAATTTTTATCGCAAGGGGTTCAATTATGCCGAATGAGTCAGCCGATTAAAATATAAGCGCAGTGACGAGTGCGTATGGGTCCTCGTGTGTGTCTTATCGAAGTAAAATCTCCGAGTTTTATTTAGGATAAGAAATAAAGTGTCCTGAAACCGGTGACGTTCTGGTAGCTGGTTCCGAACCAGAACCAGTTGTAGACGGTAACCCCACGTTCCCTCCGGTACAAAAGTATCCAATACCCAGAGTCTCCTATTGGTCGCGGGAGTTTCGGTATGTAAATTAGTCGCGGCCCCATTCACACCTGTGCACCTGGGATCAGGTTGTCTGCCGGATGGTTAGGTCAGGAGGACTCGACTGGACTCTGGATTCCATCCTGAAGGGATCTTATTTAGAATGACTGTACCGAATAACATAAGATACGACTGTGATTTACCCATAAGTGTTTTTCCCATGGTGTGAATAAGCCTTTAATTAATGACAGCCAATTTCAATTGATTTGTCATTGATCGGCCATGTTTATCCATACTGGTTCAATATATATTTTCGTGGACGGTTCAAAAAGAATTTCTAAAAGATTCTGTATAAAAAAAAGTGGGGCGAGGGGGGGAGGGGGAGTCGAATATCTCTGCCGGCCATATATGGCCACTTCCCATGTATATTATATTAATATGCGGGATGGTGTTGGTCGAGGACCTGCTGCATTGTGCAGCTGCATTCCTAAGCCGAAGGACCCTGCGCCTTTCACTGTTCTCTCTTTCTCTTCATCTCCCTCTCTATCTCTTATACACGGAGTCTCTTTTTCATTTTTCACCCCCTCGCCGTCCTCGCCCTTCGGCAATAGCCGCGCATCTTATTTCTCACCTCTCACGGCATCTCCGCGCAGCATCCAGTTGATGGTCCATGGGATACCTGTTAAAGTATGTATGAAGCATTAGGAAAAAAAATTTTAATAAATAAAAAAAAGTTCAAGGTAAATTTACTCACCCGGTATCGAGTAACTTTTCCAGGTGTACATCACTCGCCAGTGTACCCCGTGCAGGAGGTACCATCCAAAAGTAGAGAAGACTGGATGCTAGTCTGAAAAAAAGGAACCGAGTCAATTTTAACGGGTCACCCTGTATCGCAGCGGGTGCAGCGAACTGATCGGATCGATTTGCGTCTCGTATTAAAAGGCGAGGCTTGATGACGCTGTCGGAAATACATCTCAGTAACAATGCTATCGTGCCTACGCAAGCGGATTAGCGGCTGCGTTATACCGGGTATTGGGTTTTAAACGAGAGAGAGAGAGAGATAGGTGTATACATACCAAACCCTGTAGGTGAACATAATACCTATATCAGTCGGGTCTGTCCGACGCCCGGCGTCTCCACGTTGGTCCGCACGTGGCGCCACGCGAAAATCCTTCATTGTTCTTTCCCCGACGGCCGATTATGCGATACAGAGGGTGGCCGATTGTTACCAGGGTGAGTTCACGAGAGGACAGGGGTTGGTGAAAGGAAAAAAAAATACCTCAGCAAGGGATGCTCGGAAGAACGAAATCTGTGGTATCGAGATAAGAAGCATAATAAGAAATAAGGGATGAAAATAGGATCTACTTTGTTAAGGATTAAAATTTTTTTTAAATCACTATAAAAATAAAATTTTCATACCTGATTCGTGCCCTTATGGCCACTGGTCCTTTGATACTGGAAAGACCGCCCCCTAAGCACACCCCTGACGCAAGTCCACTGGCGAGCTTCTTCAGAATTTTGCATTATCCCTATTACTGCTGATTCACACATCCTCCTTTGTAGCCTTTGTGGGGGTCGACAATGCCGGCTGTTTCTTTCGTATTTTTTTTTTATTCTCTTCCCACCCCTCTCTCTTACTCTTTTTCATCCGACATACGAACAGTCCAACGCGTGACACGGATGACAAACGACGTTGCCGTCCCATCGACCCGTAACCCGACTACTTTGCTCGTTCTACTCTGTATATCCTATCACGCTACCTAACCTTTGCACCCTAAACACCCACAAGCGGCCCCTTCGCAACCCCCCCAAAGAATCGACTAGGCACGTATTATCGCATTATCGCCACCTCGAGCTACCCTACGGGTTAAGGGCTCCCTTTTCACCCTGGACTATTTCTTCCTTTCACTTTGTCTCTTCTTACCTACCCAGTTCTATCAACGACCCACTGTCTATCTATGATGACCTGGTACGATGATAGGGTACAGGTCAATTACGCAATATAAATTAAAGATATTTCGAGCACTAGAAGATCCACTAAAGAGTAACGTCAGAGCGTGACAGTGTTGGTTTATAACGGGTGGGGGTTAAGAGTCAAGAGTGGAGGTGGTGATTACGAAAGTGGATTTCGTAATGGTAGGCAGGTTGCGGCATTCGAGAGAAACGTTATAGAGAGCGTTAAGAAGAGTGTGTAAAAAGAAAAAGAAAGGACGTGGATTCCACAGTAAGGACGAAACACATGGAATTCGGGGGTACAATGGCAATGGTGGCAAGAATGAAGAGGGATGCCGAAGACCGGTGGCCTACCCCAGACACCCACTGAGAGTTATTAAACAATCGACAATGCTTGTTGCTTCGTCACCCATCTAGCGGCATCCGCGGGTCTTCCTCGGGATCCTCAGAAGCCATAATCAAATCCTGAGCCACGATAATCCGACGATACTACAGAGAGCGGACGAATATGATTATCATCTGGCAGTGGCTCTCGGGATCCGAAGAGCCACTATACGTCTATCTCAGCTTAACCTGTATTCATTCTTCAGCATCGTCCTAAGGATCATTAACGCCTCTTCCGCCCCCCTTCGACTTGGTGAGGTCAGCCCCCTTGTCCTTAGGCACGTTACACTTAATTCTATTTAACGGACAAGGACAACTTGCCAAATTACATTGGCACAATGCCCGAGAGTACTGGCACGGAATACTCAGCTCGTAGGAAATAGTCTGGAAGTACTGTCGCTCCGATTTCGTTTAATGGAAACGGACCTTTTGAGCCTGGTTCCCCCGTCCGGTAGCCAGTCGGTTAATTAACGAAAGAAGTGAGTTCCTCGGAAAGGAGCTCTCGACGGGTAATATCGTTTGTCGGCGGCCACCTGGGTGCGCAACAATCGCCGATCGAACAATCGTAAACGCAGAGTCACGATTGGCTCTGAAAGACTTCTCTGCCACTGTTACCGGTAATGGCGTAAACCTGGTGCGCCTCAGTGGTGCCCCCAGTCGTAGAAGGTAGTGGAGGTCGAAGAGGGTATCTGGGAGTTACGTAGAAGCCAGTGTAGAACTGGTCGTAGAGTGAAGATCCATCGTTGATTCCTCTAATTTTCTTTTCCTAGACATTTTCTTACTTCCGGTCTTCTGCCGCTATCTTCACGTCCATCCGGGAGTACGTGGATGGGAGAACGTTCCTGCGACGACTCCAGGCTCTGTTGACTCTGGCTCTTGGTACCGAAGGTGGGAGGTTGTCGCTGAGAAGGTGGAAACGCGCGCGCCAGTAAATTACTCTCTGGGCCAGCTCGATCGATCGATCTCTCGTAGGGGAAAAGGTGAACTCGAAGCTCGACGAGGGACGGGCGTAGGTAATTAGTAGTCGGGCACGCCGGCGAATACTGAAAAAGGTAATCGGCGGTGCTTGTCGGAGTAGAAAGAGTGGGGAAAAAATAGCGGAAGAAACGAGGACCAAGAGCAGCCTCGAACAATCGCTACGACAAAACATTTTCTTCCTTTGTTTTTTTCATTCCTCTTCTTTCCTTTTGCATTCTTCAGCGTCGACCTCCTTCGCTCTCTGGCTCCTCGGGTACGGTTTGATCTGGAGAATAAATAAGATTTTGGATTAACGTTGACAATATCGTATACACTGAATTTTCATTCTATGACGAAAGTCAAAAAATATTTTTTATACTAATTTTCCAAACTCACCCCTTCTTTGAAACGTCATGCCCGGCATTTTGGATATTTAACTATGGCCGCCGTCCTCCAAAGTAGCCAGTACCCGGCGTCTACCGTTGTGCGGACGTGCTTTTAGCGATACAACCAGTAGGTACCAGACAATCGATATCTCTATGGTAGCAACAGATGGAATGGGTTTTACTGATTAACGAAGAGCTCGAATGGCCAGAATTCTTCACCCTTTAGAGAGTCTCGGTAATGCTTGAACAAAGAGTTTTAATGTTATCAGGCAAACATTGGCAATTGGTATATATAGATACGTGTGGGTGGCAATGATTTATATAGGTTTGATTTTGTCACAGTGATTTTTCACGGGTGCTCTTGCCGTATAGCTCGTCAATTCTTATCTACACTCTTGTTATTTCGCTCCAATAGGTACTCACCTACCAGAAACTATTAAGCAGCGTACTAATTACCTACACAAGATTCGCTCCTACTAAAAATCGCCTATTAACAAGTGAATGGTAATTGTACGGTTGAAAGGTCGTTAAAAGTAATAAAAAAAAAATCAATATAACAAAAATAATACATACTAAATTCTCAAGCGAACAGAAACCCATTGACAGTGTATATGAATTGATTGTGTAACGACGCCATCCGACGCTGCGCCGTCGTCCCGATGAATAGGGTCAATAATATGATTAAAAAAAATCAATCGCATTGATCGGCATTGATGGGATCTTTGTACCGGGTTTAAGCCTCCGTCAAACCTTTGCCAGGGTTCCCGAAACATCCCTTACGTCTGGGTACACCCCCCCGGGAAAGAAAGAAAAAAATTTGGTGACAAAGGAAATAGCAGGTAGCGCCGCGTCGCGGAATAATATCGCAACCAGTTCAGGTATTGTAATTGCAACAGCCTGGGACTTTATTCCTTCTGTATTAAAGCTTCTCTTCTTTCTTTTTTCTTTCCTCTCCCTTGACAATTTTCACGTGACCCAACCCCTTTGCGATCTGGTGCACAAAGGGTTTCGTATAAGGGTGGCTTCACTGGGTATACGTAAACGTATTGGGAAATTGTCGCACGCTAAATCCTACGTCAGCATCTTCCACGTATCGGCCAGGTGCCGTTTAACTTCTTTTTTTCTTCATCATCCCTTACCAATTTTTCGTCTTATCGCATACGACCCTAGGATCACTCTATTAATAATCCAGAAGCCGGTCCCGGGCCCGCCATATACTAATCCGAAATATGTTATAAACCCGTGTGAGCTCGGAAGCACGCAATCACACGATTCGGCGCACTGTTCACGAACAATGTACTTTAATTCCCGGTTTCTCGGTCCCCGCATACAGAAATCCCATAAATCCCCGAAAATTCCCACCGGGAGCCCAGGGCGGCGAAGGTGCCGGTGCGCGCGAGTCCTCCGGTGTAAATTACCGGCTTATTCCCGTGGACAGTGTCCGGATAAATAAAAATATTTATACCGAAGCCGCGTGCACTCGGACAGTAAATTAAACTCGTTTTGCCTGGAGACTGTACATAGCCAGGCATATGGTACATATATGCATACGTAGGAGATGTATAGATACATATATATATATATATATATATATATCGCACAGAGGGTACCCTTCGAAAAGTTATGTATCTACATAATAACCATCGTAAAAAATATATATGCATATAGCAATATAAAGGATCTCTTAAATGTCCTTGCCACCTATTTATCCTTCTTAACTTTCCTATTCTTCCTAAACTCAATATCCTTACTATGGTCCTTAATATCTTAGCCATAGAAGCCACAACTAGCCAATCCAGCCAAGAGCATCCTTATAGCTCCGTCGGATGAGCATATATATTCTATTTATCAAGTACATAGGCTCCTACATGGACATCCATTAATGGAGTCCAGCACGCGCACAGGCACGCACGCTCGATAAATTTGTATTATTTCAATAAATTAAGCGTCCAACGATCCAATTTCCAAGTGGGAACCCTCGGGCAATGTAAATACGAGTAAGTTGCTGAGGTCGGGAGTGGGAGGCCACGAAATTCCTTGAGAAACGATCAGGGTTAACCGATGCAGACTGCTGCAGGTTCATGTTCTTGAACGATGCAGTAACAACTCATTTCTTAAGTTTTTTTAAGGGGTTATTGGGATAGAGAAAAAGTCCTGACCTGTTACGCTGTACCATGATAAGGATGTCCCATGTTACACGAGGTAGTCATCCCTGTTTTCTTCTTATTGATAGGCGGAATAAGAGGCTCTGCGTATTTTCCATTTAATGCGAAAGTTTATTGGCTCGCGTTTCAATCGGCATCAAATGAACGAGAGCACGAACGGATCCCCGTGGTATTTACTGGGGAATGGCGAATATCACTTGCACAGAGAGAGAAAAAGAGAGAGAGAGAGGGTAAATAACAGGAGAGAACGGTAACCGAGAGGCTGGCTTCGAAAAAAATCGCAATTCACTCCCGGCAGGTTTTATTAACTCCCGCCTGAATAACTTCTTTTCGCGCGATTCACACCAGCGAAGACATTCTGTATTTAATAAGACGTCTCGTTATTCGCATCAGAAGAGGATTCGTTTCGTCTTTAATTATTTATCGAGTATGCAATAATTGCAAGGGATTCGCGTAGCGTCCACGCCGAACCTGTCAGAAGTTGCTTTACACTGTTTGACTTAGATCACATCGTATATAACGTAACTGTACGAGGAGGGAAACGGAAGAGGAAAAGGAAGGGAGTGATGGAAAGTATATAGGGTGGTTCAAAATAGGGGAGCACTGTTGTTTCGCCCGTCAACGATCACCAGGAGATCCAGTATCGATTGCTGATAAGAGTCAGAGAGAGGTTAGGGCGCACCGCAGGAAATGGCTTTGCCATGCAGATTCGATCGCTCTACATCCCCGCCGACTGCCAAACTATACTGCGTACAATGTATATAGTGCATTAGACTCGCGTTTACTTCCTCCAACGCCATTTCGAAACTCCAGATTCACTGTGTAAGGTGTTCTGTACTTCGATAGAAACTCGACCGCGCGAAAGTCCGCGTACGTTACTAGCGACACTGGCGCCTCCACGGCTACTTGCGGTCTTCATCGCTACTCATTACATCAGTCAAACGTAGCATCGTTTCGGCCGGCATTATTGTTACAGTGAATTGTTACTTGAACATTATTTTTCCTTCGAAAACTACAAGGTACGACAGTCATATATATTATGTAATGTATATCCCACGAGTTTATAAAAGCCTTCGGGTCTCAATTATTAGAGCGAAGATCTGTCTACTATTCTTGATAGCTCACTAACATCCATTTTGAATAAGAGTAGGAGCGAGCTTGATGTATGGCCTTTTAAACAGCAGATTTACATATTTTTCTGGATTTAAATAGCGTTACACGAGGTCGGAAATGGGCACGTGGCTCGGTTCCCTTATGGGAGGACATGGGTTGCACAGGGGGACGGGATACAGGGTGACGCGTAATTAACCATTATAGTAGTTGACGATAGTATCTTATCCTTGATGCTAGTATTATACATGTTGCTGCTGCTGCTGCTGCTATTACCTTGTTGCATCAGTTATCTCTGTTTTCTTTTATTCTTCTCTGTATAAAGTTCTACCACCGGAAGCGAGATACGAGTGAGTCACTTTGAAACGCAACCAGAGATTTTACGGATCATTTCCAACGGGGTTGTATCCTCTAGCTAACCGTGGACAAGTAAACCCATACGGTTCGATACTGCACCAAACGAACCGGAAGTCCCCCTTTTCTTAAAGCATTTTCATCCATCGACGATCAATCAAACCGAGCAAATCCTTTTATCGCTTACGACGTGTGCAAGACGCCTTTGCCGTTGCTACACCGTCGTTAATGCTGTCGTATCTAGGATGCACTTTAATGCGATTTACATTGCTGAAAATGGCTGACGTGTTTATGTATTACATTTCTACTGCCTTATCATACTTATTAAGGAAGATAACATGAACGAGCAGTTTCTTTGCGGATATGCAAGAAAAAGTGACAATTACGACGAACGATACCCTCCTGCGTAAGTAGCCATGACAAAAGTCGTCTTATGCGCGTTGGCACCGCGACGCTTGAATTAGAATGCGGCTTTATGGAGGGGAGAATGCGAATTGATACAGTCCTTAAGATACCTTTAATATCTTCTACCTGTCCCTTTTACAGTTTCCATAAGCATCCTGACGTTTCTAAGGGATCGCTTGTACGTTCCTTTTCAGTACCTACTCGTTTTCTGTATATGTCATTGAAAATCCGCCTTGATAATTCAGCCAGGCTCTCAGTGCCATTGATAGATGGGCGACTCTATGTTCATTAGTACGTTCATGCTTTTCAGGAATGCACGTCTGAATTGGACAGCCCCGTATCTATTAGACGGATCCAACAACTGGTTTTTACAGAAGTGCCTGAGAATTTTGTATGGAAAAAGCTGCGCCATCAAGTAAAAAACTCATGAGATTATCCACGCACATCCGGATATTGTCTGGCCGATTCTGTAGGAGCTGTTTCGTCACGCGGTGAGCGCAATGGTTCTTCCCGGAAAATTTCGATGCTCCCTTTTGGCGGCCATTATTCAGGTTCTGTGTAACACAATTGGATTCTCATACGCCTGGAGATTATTAATACTTCAAACGGGCAACTGCAGGAAGACAAGGAGTCACGTTGAAGGTGTTGGAGGTTAAATGGCGACAATTGTCGAACGTGGGTACATCGATTATAAATACTAAAAAAAAAATTCAATATGGACCCAGGACACTGGATAAATCTGTAAGTTGATTAATACCTCTTTCTCACGCACTAGTTCCCTCACTTGGTTTCTTTGAAAATCCCAGCCCTCTCTGTTCGTTCACAATTCTTTTTTTCCTATTTTAGGTAAAAAGTCTTTCTCTCTCACCCTACGCCCCACGACAAAAACCAAGCTATCCGTCTTTTGTCCGCGAAAACAAGCAGAGACGATAGACAGAGCCTTCGGGATAAGAAGAAAATGACGAGGAAAGAGTGGTGATTAATTATCCCACGGAAAGGGATCCTTTAAGTAGAGGATCCCATCGATTTTCCTTGAATTAATAGAGAATTATGGTAAAGCGAAATACGGAGGGAAAAACAAATTACCAAGAGGAAGGATAAGTGAGTATCATTTCCTGGATGACGTCGAGATTTCCAGACGAACAAAAATTATCTATCATTCGCTAACAATCGCACGAGATAAGACTATTGTCGCTTATAAGATCGTAGGTCGTACAACTGTACAAATTTTCCCTTAGGTATCCGGACCGCGTTGAGTATCGCATGAGCTCCAATACAACGGAAGGAGAGGGTGGAGAAAGGGGGTTGTTAGGTAGACTGGAAGATGTTACGACGCTGTAATCCGTATAGAAGGGGGTAGAAACGTACCTACGTTCTCAGAAACGTTACGAGCACCTTGGAACCTGCGCAACCCCTATCTTCATCCCTTAAAGGTGGTAACCATGTCTCCACGGAGGAGTCACAGAGACGCTGCTGCCTGACGAGCTTGTTTGCAAGGTTCAGTTGATACAAGATTAACAACAAGTCGTTAGAGGGACCAGATGGATAGGATGGTACTGCAAGGGTGGTTGACAGGATGTTGCCGACGATGCTGCTACCACTAGGGTCGGTTGTTCGTGGAGATGTTCTAGGCAAAGGTGGATAGTAGGTTGTAGGTTGTAGGTGGTACACTGGGTAAGGGAGTCTGGGGTACGAGAGAGTGTACCACAATGGTCGGCATGGCAACACCACCATGCGGCATGCAGTACGTCAGAGGGAGAGAGTGAGTCAGTGAGTAAAGAGAGACAGAGAGAGAAAGAGAGTGAGTGAAAGAGAGTTAGCTTCGGCTCGAACTCAGGGACTCTATTTCCATAATCTGCCGCTTTGTCGATTCTGAATTATGCGACAACGCCCCACCCCGTACACATCGTGCGCCCCAGTCCGCCGCCCCTGAGCTCTCGGAGTATCCGATTATTTGCTTGAAATCGATTTCATGTGTTTGGCCGTTCTGTATTTGTACGTTCTCTATACCACATTGTGTCCCTGTTCATCTTCGTTTCGTTACATTGTAGCGGAGACCAGGATCCGCGGTACCACTGGGGATCCAAATCATCCGAATGAGAGGATAAACTATGGTACAGACAGAATATACCAGGACCAGGAGGACGGTCACGAGGAAGTCGAACTGAATTTCCATCGACGTATTACCCTGCCCATGCTTCAGGTATTATCGACCCTTTTTTTATTCCGTCTTATAACTCCATATACTTCATCTTTTTTCTCTTTCTTTTTTTGTTTAATGTTAATGACACTCCCCGGAGAACAGCAGACGTCTTCGTCGTCGGCCAGGCGTGACGAGGATTTTCGAGGCCGAACACGAACCAGTCGGACAATTACGTGCAAAGCGATGTCTGCCTGTAAGGGTTTTGTCCGCGAGCCGACGGACGTGTTATTGTTCTCTAAATATCCGTCATTGTGTTGGAGCCTTATCGTCGCGCACGAGTGCCCTGAGACTTACAGATTGTTTCAGCAGGCTGTCACGAATTACGATTCATGAGGTATTTTTTTTACAACTTCAAAGCCACATCCAATATTATTGACTGTCGTTCATTACAATGACGGTGGCAGCATCAATACCATTGTCACGTTACTCCTCCAACAGCCTGAAGTTTGGATACTTTCCACGACGTCTTGATCCTGACAGCAGTATATAAAATGGACAGAAGACTGTCGGAAGAACGAAATGATTGTTCAATTGGAATTTATGAAATCAAGCCCTGCTTCGTCAGTGCTGCAGCTATCTGTGTACTCATCGGCCAACAGAAAGTCCCATCCTCGGGCCAGTTTCCGATCGTGGGTTAAATTTTGCAGTAGCTATCCATTGTTCAGCCACCATTGTTTCAGTATCTCGGGGGCGGCGCTTCCCATTGTCTCCACCCTTTGTGCCTCTCCGTGGCCGGATCTCTCGCCTTGACTAGAAAGAACGGCGGAGGGTGTTTCATTCGGTGATGGAAGGATGGTGGGGAATAAAGGGAGGAAACACAGGAATTGAAATAATCGAGAAAGCGCCAGTGGGAGGTAAAGTATTATACTACCCTTCCAGTTGGCCTTTCTGCTCCTCTCAATTTCACCCTTTGATCCGACTTATCATGGATTTCATAAAAAACATACAAAAGCAAGACGTTTTTACCTGCAAGTGTAAAATTTCAAATTATTCAATAACACCATAAAGTTACGAGAATCGGTAAATGCCCCGTCGTACATTACAATTTCTAGGAAAGGATAAATATTAAGGACATCCAGGACGTGAGTGTGCAGCGAGCATAAATAAATCCTGGCACATAAAGATGGCCAAGAAGGATCATTGTAAGGGGGACAGGATCGATGCGTTCGCGTTTCTTTTTGTATTCAAAGAACGTGACGTAACGCGGCCGTAAGTCTTGGATAGAACAAAGTGCGTCGATCCACTTTCGGGCCGAATGCGAATCCGATGCAAATCCTCGGCCGGAAGCCGACAATGGGGAAACCTAGCGATATGCTAATGCGTTCTCCAGCGAGCCACGCAGGACCTGCAAGGACATCCATATACTGTATGGTACATATATATATACACACCTACATACACCAGTACCACTAGGATCCACTCTAACCACCGCCATTCTGTTATTCCCTGCTAGTCCGCTACTCTCTATCTCGCGTAGAGAGCAACTGTGGTGAGGAGGACGAGGGAGAGGGACACGAGGACAAGAAGAGTACCGGAGAGTCGGAGAAAGCGAGAGGCAGAGTGAGGCACGAGGAAAGGCCGATACAATGCTGGCCTCTCCCGCGAGTCGACTTTCCTTGATACATCGCCATTGAGCCATTGTCCGCCTCCCAATGCCCGAACGAAAGACTCCGAGGAGGAAAAAAAATTCAATTCAGCTTTTAAATTATTTCCCCCTCCCCTTACACAACCCACCACCCCTCCCTCCCTGCGCCAACCTCCATCTCGTCTTCCCTCCCCTCGCCCGAGGAGAAAAAAGGTCGTCATGTCGTTCCTCGCCCATTCTCCGGCGCGCAACGTCGTCCTCAAAGTCGACGTCGACGTTGTCCTTTCCTCCTCCGCGTCTAGCGTCGGGTCTTCGACTGGTCCATCTCATTCTACTTTGTTACTCTGAGAAGCGTCGCGACGCTTCGTCCTTTGGGCGTAATCGTAACGAGATCACCCGGGACATACTCTTGTGCTTGGCGTCTAACCTTCTTCCAAGAGGATGGTCCAACTTGCAAGGGTAGACGCTCGTGGGATGAAAGAGTGCGAGAGACGGGGTGGGTTGAAATGGCGTCGGGAGTGCGATAAGTTTGATAAAATAATTCTGATCCTCATTAATATTTAATCCAGCCCTTCCTGCCGTGATTCCCAATAAGTTGAGGGGTGCTAGCGACGCCAAGGGCTACGACGACGCTTCCTCCCCGATAATGGTATATAGGTAGCTGATGAGAAGCGAAGGGGATAACCAGGGGATTGTAGTCGTGTGGTTCTCCAGCTCGCAAAATCCCCTGAGCGAACCCTATACCCAAGCCAGGAAGGTGGTGCTGGTGGTGGTGGTAGTAGTAGTGGGGGTGGGTAGAGGATCGGCGAAAGGGTGGCTTGGCGTCAATTGATGTCGTGCTCGCCGGTACGAGGTATAGGGGCGTCGGGCGCCACATTGTTTCAGCACAATATCATCCCGACTACCGGGGATCTCTACCGGGGACCCTCGCCATCTCGTTATTTTAATCATCCCCCATTTTATACCCGCAACACTCGGGCTGGCAGCCCTTCGGCATTGGATCTTCTAGTATAAGCGGACCCGACGTCGAGACGCCCGGCACTTGGAGGATAGCGTCTTTCACGAATATCGATATCATCCCTTAACGCTATTCACAAAAATATTATTTAAAATGAATTTTAATAATTCTTTTTCTCTCTTCACGTTTTTAGGTAACCACGGTGACATCTATGGTTCCTCGACGATAACTTCTAATTTCATACTTCATCACTGTTATATGGGCTCGGCCAGGCTCATCGAGGTGGAACTCTGGCGGGGTAAGTGAAAAGCATCTTTAATCATGGATGCGTTAATATAAAAGTCCTCTTTGTTCGTCTCCTTGTGTCCTCGACGGGTTCCTGGATGTTTGCAGGGATTTGGGAACGGTTTGTTGGATGACTGACTGCTGCCTCGCGACGCGAGGCACCCTTGCTCCATTATGACATTATGGTGCCGGCATTGTCCCAGAGCTGAATGCCGCCTGATGTTGGCTACATCCACGACGCCGACGCCGGTCGTCGATCCACATCGATATCAATACATACCGTAACTATTCGTTATACGATAACTGTTTATTGTGGACCGTACAATTATACATAACCAATAAACTCTGCAACAAATAGACAAAGCACAATGAATCACAATGGGGACGTAACGATTTCCATGGACATGATCGCTCCTTCGAGTCTGCGCATGCGCCGTGTAATTCAATATTTCTACGGGGATCGACGTTTTTGCGTATTCGTCCCACGTAAAATTGAAGAGCTGGAAAAGATGGGCGAACAAGGTAAGGTACAAGGTGATCGGGTGGAGGTGGAAGGTGGAGGCACCTTGTTACGACATGGCAGGACCTTTGCGGAAGTATTGTCTTGGCGCTTTATCGTGCCACAATGTTGGCGGCAATGAGAACAAAGCCAGCATTACGGCGACTGCCGTGCCAGAGAATGGGTCTTCTGTCTCGAAGAAGGCAGGAAGGACGTCGCGTAAAAATACAGAATACAATGGATTTATAATTAGAAGTCTTCTGTTCCCTCTGTTAGTCCTAGTACTCGGTTTTCTTATACGTAAATGCCTACACGACATTTTCTCGTTATCATCCTGGCGATGGCAGCAGCTACAATGCCTGGTAATGATAATAACAACAGTCAATAGGCCCAAATGTCTCTATGCATAAACTAGTTAGGATGTAGTCGGGTAAGTGCGCATACCAATATGGCCGCCACTTGTAGTGCCCATGCGATAACACATTATAAAGTGAGTTGGCTATCTCTCAAAACATCTTTATTTAATCAATTAAACAAACCTGATAAATTATTCAGGTACCTTGTTTGGTTCCGGAACTCAGACTGACGGGTGTCCACCTTCGATATGCAATCACCTACGTTTGCAAGAGTGGTACGTCTATGGGCGACAGTACCAACGGCGTCGCCACTGTCGCCCCCTTGAGGGACAACAATTGACAAAAACTGACAGCGGAGCGGCCACCTATTGTCGCGTCTCGAATGGAGACAGTAAACAGCCATTGTTGTTGCGAATACATTGTTACTACGCCGTTCGGTTTCTTTTACGTCCGTTTGCGCGGTAAGAACACTCTCCCGTCATCTTCCGTCTTCCGTACTAGTCCACGCTTATTCTCAGTGCATTGCATATTCTGGATCTCTGGATATCCGCACTGGATATCCCTATCCTCTTGAATCGCCAGGAAGACGAAGCCCCGACTCAGGTTGGATGGAAGATTTTGGCTTATCTGAAAATCCAAAAGAAATTCATCGAATACAATTTCGCACGTGTACAGATACTGGGGATATTGAATTTTTTAAAAATTTTCTAAATCAAAGAGACTCCGTGGATCATCGATATCCGATCGATATTGTCGATACAGATTTGAGGTGGTACGACTGATCTGCAAAATTTCTCAGAATCTTTAGCATGAGCGTACTATATACAACAATAGGGAAATTGGTCCAGGCAAAACCCGGTGGCTCCATTCATCTAGTCACCCTTGAAATCTCTCATGCCAGTGTACATAGCTATGACATAGGGGGTGACGGTAATGGCGATGCCAGTGTCAAGGGAGGGAAGAAAAAAAACCATAAAAATCAGGGAATCAAAACATTTTACAGAATCACGCTGCATCCCGAATACAGCGAATAACCATTCGTTATGTGACACAATGGTTCACAACAATGGCACTGGTTCCTGCGCGCTTATGATGTATTATGGGAAAAGCGGAAACGTATGTTTTACCCCAGTTTCCCCCGTTTAGTGGCGTTTAGTGCGCTCCACTGATTCGCGTGGTATTTATTTTTTCCAATGCCACTTTTACCAGCCGCTACTCTCTCTCTCTCTCTCTCTCTCTCTCTCTCTCTCTCTCTCTCTCTCTCTCTCTCTTTCTCTTAAATTTTTGCTCTTTTTTCTACACACTCTCATACTCGATGATCTTCTCTCTCTCATTTATTCATTCTCTACTACATATCTTTCCAGGACTCTCTCTCTCTCTCCCCCTTTCCTCACCTCCTCTCTTTCTCTCTCTCTCTCCCTTTTCCTGCAACTTCCATTCTCCCCAGAAATCTCACCCTCGCTCTCTCGTTCTCCCTCGAGTTACGCTTCAACGACGACATTTATCATTTGTCGCTGCTACTCGCTGCCACTCTCTCTCTCTCTCTCTCTCCAACCCCGTTGTGTAATATCGCTACCACCACTCGATATGGATGTTAACGTGAACGTAATGGCATTATCTGACTATTGTCCAATACACGATACACCCCATACACGAATAACGGGAGGTGGGTAGGTAGTAACTGCTAATTCGCGATATCCATTTTTCTAAAGGCAAAATAAAGTCAAACCGACAATCTGCCTGTCGCTTTCAATTGACCTGAAATGACGTCCCCTCAAAAACATCTTTCAATAAATTTAGCCATTTCTCAGCTTGGCAATGAAAAAAAATCCCACCCCAATCCTGCTAATACGATGTTGTACAAATTTGACTGTGACGTATATCCACTGCAGCGACACTGTACAAGCGGAACGATACGACATTCTGATTCGCATGGCGGCTTAATTGGCACTCGGTTCGCGCAGACAAATTAACGGAAAGTGAAGCAAGTCCTTGCGCACCCTCGGTCTCAAAGTGA
Organism: Trachelus tabidus; assembly: GCA_030142655.1. Taxonomy (NCBI): domain Eukaryota; kingdom Metazoa; phylum Arthropoda; class Insecta; order Hymenoptera; family Cephidae; genus Trachelus; species Trachelus tabidus. The sequence continues at coordinate 92,101 of JARQTI010000152.1, forward strand.
GCCTTCGTACATACCTAGCCTACCTAGAAACTACCCTCCTCGCCACGGTTGGCGAATCGAGTCTAACGCGAAGATCGACGCAGCCTTCCGGAGGACCTCCCTTCGAGGGGTAGTTCTACAGAAACGTGCTTTAAACAGATTCCTCCGCGCCAGTTGGTTTCATTGCTGAATCGTCGAACTCCTTTCTCAACGCACGACCATTGTCAACCTAAAAATCATAGACGTCAGATTCATAAATTTTTACTTCTAAAAAATGTATTTCTGATTCCCAAAAAGTCCCAGAAGGAAAGTGGAACAAGAAATAATATTATAAAATAAATAACAAGAAAATGGTGTAACTGTACCATGACAATGGCAAGTACAGTTTCCCAGGACGTATTACCTTACCATGAATATTTCCTTTGATCCGAAGCAGGTTAGGTTTCACTGGCTGCTCATTCCACTTTTCCTCAATTTCTTCATCTCTACCCCCTGCATGTCAGGAACTTTAGAGAATGTCGAACGGTCTTATACTTTTGTAAGAAAAATTATTTTCAAGCTAACAATAATTTGTTCAATGATCAAAGAAGTAACTAAATAGCAAATACAGAGCCATACCCAAATGCAAAATTGAAAGTAGCTCCAAGCGTCCGTAAGCACACGCAAAGCATCACGATTGGCTCAGCGACTGGTAGACGTCCAATAAATTGTGATTAGTCAGAAAGAAGTCCATGTAGCGTTCCAAAAGAAGCGTGCCAAAGTGCTTTACTCCATATACCTATACGTAGGAAAAAAAAGAAAGAAAGTAAACAGGCAGGCACATAGGTAAAAAGCTATTCAGATCATTTAATCTATATGTTGGGCATATCCATATCCATTATGGAATAATCGTAACCAATGGCAGGGTGTAATCTAGTTTGTATAGGGACATAGTATTTTAATGGTCGTACAGGGTGAGATGGGCACAATGGGGGCCCCATTGGCCAACGACACGCACTCACCTATATACATGTGTACAGACCAGGATCATCTTGCTGCTGCCTACCGCTTTTACTTGGCTGCTATCTATTCCGGTTAAAGTGCGTGTCGTGTCGCGTTCCATCCTGTCGTGTCTCTTCGTGTCGTGTCTTGTCGCGCTATGGGTGTGGGATTTGTCGTTGCGTGAATCCTGGGACCCATCTCTCATACTATCGGTGAAGATCTACAATGGCGCGTCATCGGATTTCTGTGTGGGCGACTCCGGGGCTTTATGGTACACGTGAAAGTTGGTATAGAGAGAGAGAGAAAAAAAAGAGAGAGGTCCCCCCTTCAACCCCTCTGACCAATCAGTAAAATAGATGGAATAACAGTGGGAAAGAACCCTGCGTAGAAAAGAAGCAATAAATGAGAGCAAAATAAGCGACACGATGACTTTTAACGGTCCTTCTGCTCGAAACCAGTTTGAAAATACCGCGACACGTGCCTCGTCGTATTACCCCCTTCGAAAAACTCGAGAGACTTCCCAGTCCTCCCATTAGTGAAATCGATGCAACGTATGTGAGTATGTTATAACGTCACTGGGAATATTACCCTGTCAGCCATGAAATCCTGGCCCGAAGTCGAGGGTGAGCCAAGTACTTGGTAATGGCAGAGGTACTTAAGGCAAACATACGCGACGTAATAAATTTCTAAATTTATGGATTTATAAATAATTCGCTGATGCATATTAATTAGATTATATAAATAAAATTCAAAGCATGGGTAAGCTTGAGATAAAAAAAATGTTGAAACTCTTAGCTGCGGGACGAAAATTGTTAACCGGTATGTCTGTCCTTGTCTCGCTCCCCTAACCGACAATGGGTCTCTCTCTCTCGCACTCACAGCAGGTATAGGAAATTCGATAAATCTAAGCCTCAGACCTTCTGCAATCGCTCGATCGAACTGGAGACTCGCCAATGGGTTAATCCAAATAAAAAAATTAAAAATGGCTGACCAAGACTGTCATCTGACAGCTGTCAAACCTGACCAACTATGTGGATTCTAAGCAAACGTTCCTGTAAATTCTTCATCTTCCAGGTCATCCAGTTCCCTATGTTCCTGCATCACCCTACAGCCAACGAATACTTCGTCTTGCAGCCTGACGCAACCCGGAATTAATACGATAGATAATAAATGTTTGCGCTCTGCATGTCACACGAGGTATACCGGATACGTGGCATGTGTGTGGCAGGGCCAGTATTTGTTCAGGCCCGAATAGCAAATAGTTCCTCTTCAGGGGGGCCTGACATGTTTCTCTCAGGTCTTTAGACGATACCACGTACCTCCCCTACACCCTGTCCCTCTCATCTTGCATTTTCACTATTCCAAAACGACACCCTGCAAATTTGATACTCTTATTCCCCCCCTCGACAATCCTGCACCCCTCTAACGCTATCTTTGACTAAAAAATATTTAAACAAAAGGTATCATTCCTCTACACTGAACTCCTACTAAATATCTCTCTGTATCTATATGTACATTTGACTACACACTGCGTAACTAAGCCGATGCTGTTCTCTATTTCAGTCAGCTAGAAACTGTAGAAGGTGGAACAGGTAAACTTCGTACTCCAATGTAGTCGGTACTCAACTCGACTCAACTCTACTCAACTCTAGTTTAGTCTACTCTCTCTCTCTCTCTCTATCTCTCTCTCACTCGCTCTCTCGGAGCTCTGTATTCGTTCATTTCCATAGATGCCAGCGGCACGCCCGGCCACCCCAGAGTCTATTGAAGTACGTCAAGCGTTCCCATTCGGCAGCGTTCTGCTCTCTTCTTGCTTTCCATTGCTTTCTTCATCCTTTCCAGGGACACCCTTGCCTTCGTAGACCATATATACCTTATTCGTCGTTACTCCGATGCACTTGGTACGGCCTGACGTGCGTCGAGATGCCATGTATCGTTATTGATGGTTTTCAACCCGACGACATACACTTTGAGATGAATTAAATTTGACGGACGGTTTGTCGCTGGCTGGACAGTCGTTTGGTTCGTCTTGATGTATAACGTGTGGCGTTCTATTATCCACGAAGTGTATTGACCTGATTAAAGACAAAACACAGTCGATCAGTATGTAGATATAGCGTGGCAAGACAGTTACTTTTGGAAAATGGATAATACCAATTTTTTTTTTCTTGGAATAAAGAGGAACACACTGCAGCGACACTTGTGTCAATGGCTGTGTTGGCATAATGCTCATTGTGCGTGCTGGAACAAGAGAGAGAGAGAGAGAGAGAGAGTCAAGAGATAAGCTGATATACGTACAAGATAGGAAACGTGCGTTCGACACTTTTTTTTTGTTATTTCTAAAAAAAGCTGGCATTTCTAATTCTTAATAATACCCCACCCCTTTACTCAGACCACTCGAACGATACTCGGAGCAACGTACCGTAGCTCAAACTCGACTACTCAAGCTAGCTCGAACCGACCATATGTTCCCTACGTATGTGGCACGTGTGTCAGTATCATCCAGTCCCCGTGTGTGCTTTGAGCAAATACAATTACTCTACATTCACATAGTCATTGACAGGCCCATTCTGAATATTGGTATTGAATCAGAGTCCAAAATATTCTGCCCCTCGTTCCACATTCCAGGGAATGCTCAGGCAGTTTCATAATTCCAGTATTACTGTCTTATAAATTATCATGTCTTCCTGCAACTGCTCCATTTTTCTTATAACGATACGCAATGTTTCTTTTATCATTTTTTCTTTTCCTTGACAATGTGTCAACCAGTCCCTCGCTCCGTACCTGAGTCCCTGAACGCATTCTATTCCTCTGGTATACGTAGCTACACGACATAGGACGTATTTACATTTCTGTATCCCTATATTTCTCATCAGGCTCGTCACTCCCTCTTTCAGGAGAAACTCCCGCCTCCTCGTTCCCTCTCTCAGCAGCCTTCTATCCCCTCTCCCGTCAATGTTCCTCCTCCATAACCTCCTACACCTCCTCATCCTCCTCCTCCTCCTGAACTACCAAACGCAGCCGCCAGCACCACCATCATAGCCGGCCTCCGAAGTCTACCTTATAACTCCACCTCGGCGCTAGGCCTGAGACCTGCTTCGCTCACTGGCATATCCCACCATCATCCATCGACTCATCCACATGGTGTCTTCTCAACGTCCTGGTGTCTCCGATCGACAGGCTCAATGGTGACAGTGACAATCACTATGCACTAGGTGTGTGTCTTCTATATGACTTGGAACCAAGTAGCTGGGAAGTTCACGTGGTCGCTCCAAATTCCATTCCTTTGGATAAACAGTTGATTTATCCAGAATTTACATTTAGAGTCGATACGTCCTTTCGCTCCAAACTGATCCGTGCTTCACTCAAGGGTTGATGTACGTGGAGAACGAACACTGAAAACAAAGTTCTGAATTATTGGATGAACTCTGGTATCCAAAGTGTTGGAATAAAAGTTTTGGATGGATCCGACAAACCTCTTTTCAGTTGCTTGTAATTTCTTTGCAGCTTTTTGACAGACGGATGGATCAAGAGCGTCGCTATTTGATAGGAGGACGCTTTACGGATCTCCCCTTGGGTTCTCAGGCGACTGGCAGACCGCCACACAATACAATACCTATATGCCTCTGCTGGGGGATGACACTTTAAATTTAATTTAAACGTCGTATTGTGCAACCCCCTCGCACCCTCCTCCCCAGCAGCACCGTCACCATCGCCTCATCCACCCCTACTGTCCTCTCTATCCATCCAGTTCCTCACTCTGACAGCCTTGATTCTCCTGGCCAACCTGCTTATAGCAACCCCCCCGTCCACCCCCAATGAACAGGACTGCACCACTTTCAATAGTCTCTTACACTTTTTCTCGCCAAACCACCCTTAGCCTCCTCCCTCGATACCAGCTTTGTCACTTGCATAATACCCTTTTTTTTTCATTATTCGCCTGAATTTTTATTCTACTTATATCTTATACTCTGGAGAGTGACAGGGAGATAAGGGGACAAGCTTGCGTGAGAGGTGTAAGGAGGTTGAAAGATCATTTTTTTTCGACTCCTCAGGAAAAATCGTTTTTGCCGCATAAACAGTATTCGTCCCCTATCCTGTGTACTATTACGTCCGATATGGGTCTCATCTCGATCGCACCCGGAGCAAGCTACAGCAATCTGGCAAGGGTCAGGATGCTGAAAATTAAGGGTACGAGATGGTAGCTGTCCAGGTTTAAGGATTTATAACAGATACGGGGATGAAGATCTCATAAGGGTGGTATGGGGGTATTATAGATATATTGCTGAGTTGGGCGTGCTATAGTTGAAGTCGTTATTCAAAAGTCATCTTAAAAATATTACTTAACCCCACTTTGATGAGGATCGAATTCGAAAGGATCACTAGAGTCCTTATTGATCTTATTGAATTCCTTCTGGTGTATCGTACTATATGTATATGTATGTATGCAACTTCCCCATGTTTAGGGGATTCCCCTTGCAAGAGGTAACAACAAGGTATGTATACCTAGATACTCGAGCTAGGTGTAAAAGACACTATAAATTTTCTCCATAGAATTCTGGAATCCACGGGAGGGTGTGATCCTGGCTGTACGGGGTGCGAATACAGTGACTCCTGGTGAACGGGGTGTGCACGGCACATTTTCACCCCGTTTTCTACAAGACTACAGACATCTTTACGAGGCTAATTTATAACCGATAGGTAGTCATAGCGCGCTCCATTTAATCGGGGAACCCTTGGCGGTGCCATTGCACTATTTATGGGAGCAACCATAATGATGAACGTTAAGGGATGACGGCTGGGATCTCCGTTCGGATAAGGGTGCAGCCAATGGGATAGAAATGGGGTCAGGCAATACCGGAAATCCCGTATATCATGGTAAACGAGATGAGAATTACAATGGTAAATACGTATGAAGATAAAGGGGGGTTGAATAATAGGAAAAAACCATAAATTAAATAATTAAGAAATTGAGAAATAAAAAAATAATCAAGGGCAAGAAAGCATAGCTAGCCATATAGCCGAAATCCTGGTATTCGAGATCGAGAGTCGTGCTATTCAGAAGTAGGAAGTTAAGGGTGAGTCAAGATTAGGGTGGATGAGGTTAAGCGTATGCGTACTACTGCACGTATACGTAGCATAGGTATTCCACCAAAAGAAAGAAAAAAGTCGGAGGTAGCTTGGCGAATGCGATGAAGAAGTATAGAAAGTTAAAAAAAATTAAAAGTGGTGACTCGTTGGGGCAATCTACCCTCTGAACAACGTAATCAACTCTATTAACGGGAAGCTGTACCTACGTAGGCGGTGACGCGTACCCTCGACTTATTGCAGCGATTGCAAAGCAGTTTATCGAATCGGCCGCCAGTGGCAGCACCGACAACTCTCTAACCCCCCACGAGATTGCTTTAGTAAGCATGGAGCGAATAAAAGAAGAAAATCAAACCAGTGCAAACTACCCACCAAAGTCCAGGGTAGGTACCAGAGAGTAAGGGTTGTTGTGGGATATTTATGGCATTTACAAAACTAGTCCTAGATGGTTACCGATCGAGATGCCGCAGTGGTCCATGAGGAAGTCAGCAAAGAGAAGAGGAGGATCTCGAAGGGTGGGAGGGAGGGGGGCTGAGACAGTCGGGAGGGTAGTTGGCGAAGCAGAGGAAAGTCAGGGAAGCGTGTCTAAAAGCCACCCCGAACGTCGTGAAGCTCTCGTCGTGGTCGCATGGCATGTCTCTTTGGTCGCGTGTGCCTATTTCCACTACCCTTCTTAGCTGTATCGCGCCACCCCTTGTTACTCCTCCTCGAGACGTAATGTGTATATTATGTTAACAAATAAGTGCTCGCGGTAATAAAAGCCGTGGATAATGTATGCGCGATGTCTCGAACAATATTCCTCTGGCTCCGTGATATAATGGCGAGTATAAATAATACTCCCTACCCACAGCCACCCTCCCGTCAACCCCCCCCCTCCCTCCGCAACCAGCCGCCAGGAACCCCAACCTCCCTCCCACCCCACCCCTGAGCACGAACGGCGGAGTCGACTGCCTTTGGAAAACGGGGGCGGGTTCTACGAGTAGGAGAAAGTACTGGAGAAATGGGGAGAGTCGGAGAGAGAAAGAAGAGAAGCGCAGAGTCGCAGAAGGAAGAGGAGAGATTCGATGGGCATCCTGGAGATGGCAGTGAAGGTAGAAGTAGGTACTCCCGTAGGAGGTTCAAGGTGGCGGTGATGGTGGAGTCCCGAAGAAAGAGTAGGTGGGGCTGAAATATGTAGAAACTTGAGGGCTCCTTGTTACTAGCGGTGATAAATTACACGAGGAGATCCATTATGAGTATAGTTACCATCCAGCATGATACTTGGTTGCCTACTAGTATACCGATGCAACTATTATCTACAGTATCCCAGATACTTGATGATACGAAGAATTAAATCCAATGACTGATCAGCATTGGGATCTGTTGAAAAGTCATTTTTTTCCTTTTAAATATCACTATAGATTCGTTAAAGTCGGCCATCTTGTATTTTCAAATAACTCACGTGTAACGAACCGCCGAATATAATTCTGATGATCCGATGGCCATTTTTCATGAGATTCCACCGATCATCCAGCGACCGTGAGTCATCTTACAAAAACAAATGTATTTAAATCACGTAAAAATTAGGAGTCCGATTGTCAGTCAAACACGGTAGCTTCCGGTTACAAACGTGCGAGCAGCTGAGCACAGACATTGAGCATCGAATGAAAAGTCATTTGGTACACGTAGCACAATAGCTGATAGCTAATGACTCCAGTAGACAAGGGGTGACACCGATACCCCATCTGTTCGAGCGAGTAAATCTTCCCATGGATAAACAGCAATAGTCCGAGGCTTTGTAGAACCATAGACTCTCTGTATGCATAGAGCATAGTAAACGTGAATTGACGTTCGATGGATCGATCTTTGGACTGTTGCAGGATCCACAACTGAAATCATTTAGCCAATAGAGAAAAGGTGGCAAGATAGAGTAAAAGGTAAACTCGAGTCAGGAATGCAGTAAGGACTAACAAGAATGGATAGTATCTTCTCTGCTAGTGAATGAGAACTATTAGTGGGGATGGTTGAGGATAACAATGAAATTGGACAAAATAATAAATTATCACGTAGTACCCAGAGGCTCCGCCAGGTAATAGAATTAATCACGCTAGACCGAGCGCGTCTATGTAGTCCATAGTTAATGCCATAAGAATTGACAGTTTCTTCTTGCTTGTCCGGTACGTAAAGTTTATAATGTCCCTTTTTTACGTGCGTGTAATGCCCACGGGAGGACTGAAGTGTTTTATTGGTTTTTAATCACGTTCGACTTTGAATTTGCAAAAAGATCATTGTCCATGGGCGTTATGTCATTGGCAGCTACGACAGTGACTGTGGACTGACGCTAACCAAGCATACGAGACAGTTAGTCAGTCAGTGTAGCCAATGTAACAACGTGACTTTACAGGTTTTGACTTGGGTGAACTCGCGTGTTTTCTATTAGTAAGGGGTAGCCTAATATGACGACAGTCTCGGGCCATTACCACGGCAGCTGTTTTTCATTATGAAAACTTGCTGGCTCTTAGTATCGGTACTCAAGTTTTCAGGTACTCAACGTGGTAGTCTGATCGGTTTAAAACCTGAAACCTTATGAACCATCCAAGTCCCGTAGGTTTTATACGAGACTGGGGAATCCATTTGATCCCCTTTGTCACAAGAACCGTCACCAGAGTCATCAAGAAGAATGGAGAGTGGAAGGAAGTGAAAAAAAAAGGATGGAAGATGAAGAAGAGGAATGACAAAAAGATAGAATATAATAAAAGAGGAAAATGGTAGTCGATCGGTAGTCATTCTATCTTTATCTCTCTCATTTCTTTTTTCTTTCACGGCCACCTTGCCTTGGGATATCGCGCATCGATGGAGATCGAAAAACAATTTATTAGCCATTGTGGGAACAATGTCGATTTGTCGGGGTCCCTACCACTCGAGAGGATCCTACCGTCAGGATTGGTGACTTCTATGGGGTGGCTCGTATGTATACCTAACGTTCATAGAGTATACTATATACACCGTTGGGATGATCATGGTTCATTTCTCTCTTTCTCTCTCTCTTTCTCTCTCAGTGTGCTACCGAACATACCTCTCCTGAGTTTCGTGCGTCTCATCGGGTATCGATCACTTTCGAGTCGATTTTATGCGATTGGCCACGGGTACGGGATCGATCCTCGCAGCCATCCGAAGTTGGCATTCATGATTCTCTTTTTCTCGTGGGGGAACTAGGAGGGGACCACGGTGCCAACAGGGAGACCTCCTGAAGCAAGAGGGAAGAAATCGACGACACGTTTTTATACGGTTCAGGTATTAGAACCACCGTAGGCAACCACCATGTTTCTCCTGATGTTCAAGCGGTGTTTCTGATGACGCCGTTCCGACTCCTTATTTTTCAGGCCGATCCTGTCTTCACGGACCCGTAGAAAAAGTGCGACGATCTCGTAGACCAGTAAGAATCGAAGGCCAATGGCACGCACTGGAAAGCGTATACGTGGTATACCTGAAGTAGGAAGGTGAAGATTGGGAGAATGAGTGAAGTTGTCTCGAGAGGAGTGATGGCGTCGCTATATACGCATATATATACATTTCTGTGATACTCAATATAGTAGCACTTATACTGGCAGTGCTGGCACCAGCACTAGGTACTATTACTTGGCATAATAAGCCAGTGACTTTATATTATGGATATCGTTGTTTGCTCAGCCGCCGGCAGGAGTTGACAGCGACAAAGGAGGCCATCGATGCATTTATGCATGACGCGGATCGAGCAATAATATTTTCATTTTCACAGGCTGGCAAAAGGAACAAACCGAGGGGGGCATCTCGACTCCTTATGAACAGAAGGCGCTACTTCGCGGTCCTGAAAAAGAGGAGAACGAGCAGGAGATGAGACGTAAGAAGACGAAGAAGCAGAGTAGAGGTGGAGGGGTGGTGGGCAGTCGAAGAAAAAGAAGAAAGTGCTGACCGACGTAGCTGGTAAGGAGGAAGACAAAACGAGAAAATTAAAAGTATCGTAGACAAAGCCACGAGACAAGACGCGGGAGCTCATTTGGTGTCTCCCGCTGAATGGGCGTTCATTATGATGCCTCCCGGACTAACAATCGGGTTCATTTTGTCTCTCTGCTCGTGGCAACAATAGGCACAGTCAGTCGCTGCCTCGGATCCGCCATCTTGACTCCGCCGCGATGTTCTTTTGTCGTCTTCTAAAGGCACCAGCTAGCGGCACCACCACCATCGCCATTACCACTACCTAGTAGTACCTTGTGTGCTGGTGTACCAAACCAGTACCAGCGGAATGAGCACCAGTACCAGTACTGCTTCTGTAGCTACTGCCGGTGCTGCCACTGCCGATACTGTCGGTGATGGTGGCTGTAAGAAAAAGATAGAGAAGACCAAGGGACTAAGTCAGAGAGAGTGAAACAGGAAAAGAGACACGAGACTCCACTGACGGTCTGGATGAAGAAGGAGGTGGCACAAATCCGACAAGGTGGAAGGAGTCAGAAGGAGTGAGAACCATGAGAATGAGTTGGAATCTGGAGACACGGAGGCACCAGAAGGGTTTGGAGGAAGATTGGAAAAGGTTCCGAAGAGCAGAGGAAGGGCAGGTCGAGCCGTGAGCTTCGGGCTCAGCCATCCAAACCGAACTGGTAGCTTGTAGTGGTAGCACCGAGTCGAGGCCAAGGCAAAGAGAGCTGCCGTGTCACCCGTGTGAGAGAGGTTTCTGGTGCTAAGGGAGAATCTGAGGAGAAGGAGGAGAGACAGAGAGTGGGTGGGGAGGAACTGGAGGAGGGAGAGAAGAATAAAGGAGCAACCCTCATCCCAGATTCAAGATCTTCTCAAAAGCTGAAAAGCCTCCTGTGACTTTTAACTTGGTTGCTCGCTCGCGGATCGCGTTATATGCCCAGGGACATCGAGAGGGACGCCCAGGCGTCCATCTTCCAGGAGCGTCCTTCTCATCAGAATCCGGTGAAAAGCCTTTTCGATGGGACGGGGCAGGGCTGGAAAAAGAATCGACCTCAGGATTGATGTACGTACGAGCTTGAAGAAAATGGTGCGTGATTCTGGATGTATGAACAAAGCTTTAAGCAATGGCGCGACAGGGTTACCGCCCTCGACGTCCTCACCACGAAAATCCGTTCCCCAGGATGGGAAAGGATGCCCTCACCGCGAGCTGGGCGGTCCTGTGCATCTTTATCTTTTTTTTCCCTCCCCCCGTCACTCCACTCCGAGGGCCCCGCATCGGTCGACCTCGGCCCCCGATACTTGGGCCGGCCAATCAGTTTCTTCAACGAAGGAACTGGCCCCGATCGAACTGATACTGATCTCTGTAACCAGGAGAGAGCTAAGGAAGGAAAAGAGAAATGAAAAAATAATTGGGAATATAGCATGTTTACAGTTAAGTGTACCAGCGTATGTTTCTCCCTTTGATAATCAAAATTTACTTGGTACTATAGGATGAAAGCACCCTGACACTCTTCAGAGTTCTTAACTGTGGTATAATCTGAAAAGTTTCCCTTAACAGTTTTTTTTTTCAGGTTAACAGTTGATGGAGAATGGTGACAAGACTGGGCTATCAGTTTACAGTGTAGGTGCTGCCGTCGCGACGCCCAACGCACGTGGCTCTCAAGCGGGAAAATTCGTGTCTTGCCCTGGTACGTAACAGGGGCTGCCCATAACTTTATAACTGCGAAGGGAAATGGGAATGTTGCGAGCACTGCTATGGGGACATTCCAAAAGGGACTTAAATTTATAGGCAACTTCGCATCTGCCGGTTTATGAACGGTACACAGTTTTTCATTTTCGAATGACATTCACTATAGTGCTACCTATACTAATGGGTCGAATGGTCAATTTGTTCGAGGACGAATAACGGTTCTAACTTTTCTACTTTGAAAATTCCAAATGGACGGGACAATAATTTTGAGAATGAATATAAATCAATTTTCTTCGAGAGCCTCGTAAGGTAATGTAGTTCAAAATTTTCTTTGTCAAAATTAAATAATCTCGTTATTTTGAATTTGGTTAGATACGTCATAAAGTTGCAGAAATTCACGAGGCAAATGCCTGTGAAATATTTTTTACCGACAATCACACGCGCGACACCTGACCGATTGTTCGGTTAATTAGCACCGTTGTTCCACACGATGGATAATGAATTTCAATCGGTATAACGAGCCAATTAGGCGAGAGCGCCGTATAACGACAAATAGCTGCGTGCCATACTGTCGCTCTACTCGGCTTAACTTTCACAAACAACCCTTGTATACGTAGAGCTTGCTCCTTAGTTTCCTCCGCTTTCCTTTCTTCTTTTGCTACCGCGACTTTCTTCTTGCGTGTGCGTTTTCAAGGGGCGCAATTAGATTTTGAGCAGCGACTAAAAGAGAGATGTCAAGCGGAAATTTCCAGGACGTTTAATTGTCTCTCGTGAAACTATCGGGCCATTTTTACAGATTACATTGCAAGTTTTAAAGGGATACCATTTATTCGTTACTCATTGTCACAGTAGCAAATAAAAACCAACTTCCTACTGTCATAGCTCGGATCGATCAAAAGAACCCTTACGATTGATTCACTGCCGCCCTCTATTATTTTTTGCCTTAAAAAAACCAATCGACCAGTCCTGATACATACTACTAAGCCGGTAAGAGAACAAGAACTGAGAAATTAGCCGGGACCTGAACCATTACCCACTGAATAACAATTCCCAGCTTTACCGACTGAAGACAACAATAGAAACTTGTACGCTCCTTCAGTAACAAAACGTGGAGTTGCCGATAAAAACGTTTTTCTCATGGTCGGCACATTATTGTATAAAATAATCTGAAGGCAGCAGGTGACTGTATTTCTGAACTAAAGTACCAGAACATCGACAGGAGGCACAGGAAGTGCTTAGGTCATCACGAATCCGTCACAGTGCTCAGATGGCGATGATAACGCTGACGTTATCAGTATAAGGAAAGAGGAACTTGTCATACTTGAAAAAAAAATCCATCCTCAACAGCAAAGCAGTCACGAAAACCAATCGCCTATTTCGCACAATGGACACAAACAGGATTTGGGGCTTTATGGTGGAGGTCGACTCCACAGAGCCCTGTATAGTAACCAGCTGGAGAAAAGCGAATTGGACAGTATTAACCACAAAGGCAGAAAGGGGAGGATTTAAGCTCTTCCTGTCCACACGAACGTTGAGTGGCTCCAAGCGCTACTGCATCATCCCTCAATAGGATTTTTACTGTTTCTTTTTTCCATCCCCCTATTCACGCGTATATGCTCTCCGATCGTTTCTTTTTTTATCTAGTACTAACTACCCCTTTCCACGGAAAATTCCATCCCTCAACGCGACTAACACAAGACACGAAATTTCACGTTTGATTGTCGATGCCTAAATTATCCACTGCTTAATCAAGAACACCTTGGCTGCTGCCTAACACCCTTCCGTTCCTTAGGGCTGTTTTAGTACAGCTAGGGGGCGAATTTCATAGTGAAGCAAACGTCGTACTCCGTAATTCCTAAATGTAAACTCTATGCCAGATAGTGGCTCTAATGTTCCTGACATGTCCTATCTGCCAGATTCTCTTCATTTCCGCGACGTAGACGACTGCCACGACGATCTTCACCGACAGCAGCCGAACGATTCCGACGATCGTGAACTCGCTGCAACCCCTTCGACCTGAAACTATCACAAAATAAATGATCGTATCAAATTGTATGCGATCCTACTTTTCATCTACAGACTTTTTCACAATATAAATTGACGAATTAATTATTATTAGATACCAATTATTTTATCGAAACGAAGCTTTTCCGAAAGCACCATCCCTTTAGCATAATCATAGCCAGCGATCCAAAAATCAAAAACCTAAAAAAACATCCCAAAAATCGCACTGCACCACTGTGCAATAAATACGAGGAAAAATTCATTGCTAACCGCATAGTCCAGACTATCCAAATATTTAGAATAACTATTCCGTAGGGTCTACGAGAAGGGTGAGTTCCCCGAGGACCTCAGGAACTGGGAGTAGGTATAAGCTCTACCCAAGTAGGATTTAACGCACCTCGACCCTACTTAAGGGATGAAAACTTTTTATAGTGCCCAACCAAGAACATACGAGTGTTAGATAAACTTTGAAAAAATTTTCTCAACAGGTCAATATGCAAATCGAAATTAAATTATAAATTAACCTCCCTCCCCCCAAAAAATGACTATTTAAAAAAATTAAATCGATATCATCAAATCAAATGACTACATTTTCGATGCTGTAGGTACAAATCTTCAGTATCTACTATACAAGGCAAAGATCTTCGAATCAACCACAGACGTCGGATCCTTCACAATGCCGGCGTTCATTCGATTATTACGCTGGTTTTAACGTTTTTAACTTCTAATTCTACAGTCAGTGGCTCTCCACATAGACATACCTCGCTATAGGATCCCTCTAACGTTGTTAGTTCAATTGTTTACCGCTGAGTCGCGCTAATTGTTATTAAAGATCTTCCTCGTTTGCGTCCAATTCAAAGCGGGTTCGGTCCGTTTGTTACGCGTCTCGATAACGAACGAGAGAAAGAGGTATATAATGGTAGTGAATAAAGACGAGTGGTCGGGGGAAGGGTGAGGCGGTCGGAAGGATCGTCTCATTCCGAAGAACCGATCGGTATCATTTTCTCACGTATACATATAACAGAAGTCATACATTGAGAATAAAGTCATGTATATATACAGTAGTACGGGGAACTTTCAATCCAACACACGTCATACCACTCTAGCGGCACGAAACAGAACCAGATAGAAATCCAATGAGGTCGTTTTGCTTGGCCTGAAAACAAAACCCCGAACCACGCTGAAAGTGAGGATTCCAAAGAAAACCCTAGTGGGGTTATGGTGGGGATTGTATCAACCTCGATATTGGTCCTTGTATACCCGAGGCCACGCGACTCATATCGTCCGCACGACAATGTCCCTCATAATGCCGACAGTCCGCCATTGTACTCTATTGGTATACGTTATCCCTTTGCAGGCGACGCACGACGTCGTCGTCTCTTCTGGTAGTACCTAATCTTGCCACTTCGTTTATTCTCCATTGGTTCACGTTCTAGCTACTGCGTTCTGGAACTACGTGGAGAATTAAAGTATGTAAAATACTAGTGACGGATAGGGCTGCGAAAGAGTTTTCTTTTTTTTTAAAGGTTATAAAATAGATTATTTATGGCGGCACGCGACTTTGTACTTACCCATAGGTGATTTATGACGACCCATGTACCAGATGCATCATCTGTCGAATCGGAAGAGGATAAAAAGGTACGTAGGCCTATAGGTTCGTGCATAGATTTGTTGATACAGCTAGACGATACAACGTGCCACGCAATGCGCGAGCCATTCCTCACAATCAGAGTCGATTCAGCGAGTGGATCGGCTCGTGGGTTTGTTAGGATCGGAAACGTTCGGGAATCCTCGTGCACGCAACACTGTATCTTGAATCTCGATGTATCCTGTGTGATCTCTTGTGAAAAAATACCGACGAGTCTTTTACACAGCTGTCTGTGCACGGTATATTCTCAGTGGACCTTTCTAGAAGCTACTAATTATTTTTCGATTGTGATTAATGCGTTTCGATAGATCGAACCGTGATATCGAAAGTATCGGCGTGCGAGAATTTTAACCTGGAAGACGTCGGGCGGTTGAAGTGTCATTGTTAATTTCGTTGAAAGGTTATGTTGATCTCATTGAGTGTTCGGACCCCTCGTCATTGCATTCACGCTCCGCACTGCTGTTGCTGATGATGATGACGATGATGGCTGCCTTCGTGATGCCATTTCAGACGATTTATTCAAGTCACATAATCCTGCTCTCGTCGACGTATTCAACGTGTGTAACCCAACGGTGACTACTCTATAAAATACTACCACCCCATTTTGTTCGCTCGAATAACTTATTGTGGCACGTTCTATTTTGATATGGCAATGGCGCCACGTAGCGCTCTGAATACGCAATATCGTGACGGACCGGCAGCAAACATAGTGAAATTCCATTTCCTCCCACCATTCTCCTTGTCCACTGTTCGTCATTTTTTCTCCCCCTTTTTTCCCCATTGTCCTCATTGTTACTAGGCCCTGCAAAGCGCTGCAAAGTCCAGTTCCTAACCAATCGTCCATCCTCGCGGACGAGGATCCTCGCAGTGACTGTATCTGGAAAACGATCTGTTGTGACAGGACGAGTTCACGATTAACCGAAACAACCCTCACCAGCCCTAAATTCTCTAGCTGGCACCAGCACTGACTACCCTTACTACCCTAAACGCACACCATCCTTACCCCCACCTTGACAATGGTGTAATCAGCGAGGTTTCGAGCGCTCCGGGATAGTAGGACAGGGTGGCAGCATCCCTTGTACCAGTCCCAGTACTACCCTACAAGTACTGTTGTCACCTCAGACGTCGCTACAAAGCGCGGCAAACGTTATGGACTACATTGTTTTCATGATTACCGGCAAAAAAAATTCGTCGCTTGAAAACGATTCCACGTACGTCCCCTTCTGTGAGAACTCGCAACCCTTAACAGCGTACCGGTACCCCCGCATCAGGACCGGTCCATAATGTACGACGATTACACGAAAACGAATATAAAACTGAGAAGTGGTATCATCCACTGGGCCACAGAGCAGATCCGATTGTCAGTAGAAATGTGAGTGACGAGTAGTCGGCGGGGGTAGTTTTCGTCAAGGGTAGAGTATTTAGTAGACAGAGTTGTAACGCGCCGATGAGTATTCGGACCAAAAAGCAGGATTGTTTCATTGATGAGGGAGCATTCACGAAACGGGGGTTGGTTGCGAGGGCGTTTATGACTCGCACCCTCTTTCGCAGCTTCCGTGTCGATGAATGGTATAATCAGCGGTCGCGTGCCACCCCGTGCCGCCCTTATGCCGAAGCGCCACTACGGCTGGGTCCTATCGGTGCGGAATCGGCCGGGGGATGCTTCACCACCCCCCGCCACCCCATTCTAGAAAAGTCACTTGGCATCCACGGTCCAGCCCTGCTGGCCCGTCTCATCTGCCTCGACTGGGTAGACGTCTACCTCAAGCGTCATGATCCGTCGGGACCAGCCCCTATCATCGAGGGTGGCCGTATCGCAACTTCGATCTTAGATACACCTACCCCTACAGACCAACGTGCCCCGCTAATTGAACACTGCTGCAGAAACCAACCCCTAAAATTTTCGAGCGCCCAGGACACTTACCAATGAAAACCAGAAAGATAGCGCAACCCCCTCTGACCGCCCGCTGACTAATATCAAGGATGCGTATAATAAGCGGTTATACGGGGGTGAATCGAAGTTCCCGACTGCACACGACCGATAGGACTTTACGAGTCTTGGCTACCGATATAAAAGGGATATTATGCCAGGATGAGAATCCCCTGGTCCTTTTCAATATAAATGCCTACCATCCCTATATAGACGTTCGGATTCGATTTTACACAAGTACATGGTGATTTAAAAATAATACCAACAGTGCATTAAAATGAAGTTGACAATTAGAAAAATAATATTACATGCATACATCAACTGTCATCCCTTGTTCACAGTGTATACACTGTAGCCATTCAAAACCCATCCAAGGGTGTATACCAAGATTACCAAATAAAAGAAAGGGTATAATCCCAGTACAGTACCAAGCGATAATCCTGCCCTACGACGTTTTCGCGATCCGACGGGGGTAGTCCACCAGAGTCACCCTGTGGTAGACGCACCTACGAGGCACACACGTGCTTCCCAGTTCATCTCACAAAGAAGTTATAGGAGCCACATATGTATCGGAGCGCCATGTACGTAGAGTGGGGATAGCCAAGGGGGGTTTGGTATGGGTGTAACGGTAGAGGGAGAGAGAGGGAGAATGGTGACTGTGAGGAGTGTATGGTGGCTGACGTGGAGGAGGAGGAAGAAGTCCACCTGTTGCGTGAGCTCTTTCTGTAGGCCGCCATGTCGCAGAAAGGGCCAATCGTGGGTGGACATTAACGGTAGACCATGGTGGGAATGGCAGCTCAGTGCTGGTTGGTTAGGGTGCGCGCGCGCTGAGGAGAGATAGGAGAGACTTTCCCTGGGTCTGTCTGTCTCTGTCTGCGTCCCTGTACCTTGGTAGGGCTATCTCGCTCCCTCTCGCGCGTTAGCATCCAGCACGGGAAGGTGAGAGGAGAGCGCGAGCGCGAGAGAGGCTACTTTGCCCTGAGGTCCTCGACGACATCATAGCGCCAGGAGTCCTTGCTCCAGCATCGACGAGTCGCGCGCGCTCATCGTCGAGTTCCCGTCGCGAGCTAAGGACGCCCTGACACGACGCGTCGCGACGTCGTATGCAGGTGGATATTTTTTGTTGTTTTTTTTTCGTGGGAAAATTTTGATTTTTTTGGTCTTGCGTCACCTGGGTAGACCAAGAAGACGTCGCGGATCGGGACCACGTGGAAAATGAATGAACGGATCTTTTGTTGTTCATTGACTATTTAGTTGGGCTTATTGTATGTTGGGCTAGATTTTTTTTATTTATTGTTGATCATTGTTGTCGAATCAGAGGAGTGTTTTGGGACTGGTCGAGATGAGAAATATGAAGACGTTGCTGAAGTGATCGAAGATTTTGACTTATGTCTGTCGATTGAACAAGTTTTTGTGTGAGGGGTCAAGAGACGATGGGGATGATCAGGTGGCCAGGGACGTGTGTGACACGCGTGCAATAGCCAATCAGGCGGCGGCGACCGCGTGTGGCGAGAGAATTTTGATTAAGGGGGTTGTTGTTAAAAAAATAATAGAATTGAAAAATGTCGTCTTCGAAGACTCTTCACAACGAGCACATCAAGCGTCCTATGAATGCTTTCATGGTCTGGTCTCGTGGACAGCGTCGCAAGATGGCTCAGGAAAATCCAAAAATGCATAATTCCGAAATTTCGAAAAGACTCGGTGCCGAGTGGAAATTGTTGAGCGAGAGCGAGAAGAGGCCGTTCATCGACGAGGCCAAGAGACTCAGGTGAGTAAAGATATAATTTTACTTGGTTATAGTAAAGAAATAATAAAAAGTCGCTAATTAAGATTTTCCACTGAAAAGGGAAAAGAAGAAAAATAAAAATTTCAAGGAACCGTACTAATTGCACCCTGATAGATTCCAAGATGCTTCGGTTGGCTGATATAGAAAATAAGAGCAGGGGTGAAATTATTCAGGGGATGGGTTTGGCTCGGCGAGGGGTTGCGATGCCTGTTAAATCGTAGGGGATGAAAAACGGGCCCCACTTCGTTTAGTTTCGTTTCGTGTACCGCCGCTTCATAATACATTGTTACCGTAGCAACAAGGGTGTGTTTTGATTTTCTCTCTCTCTTTCTCTATGTATCCATAAGCCATAGTTACTGGGTAGAGACTGAGTCCCGTCTATAATATCCATCACTTCTATATACTTCACCAAACGGCCAAGGGTGAATAGAGTGGCGAAAACTAGGGGGTGGGATGAGCTCTTTATTATTCGGGGCTGAATATTTAATCAGCGTTATGAGTTTATTTAGCTCGACGAGAACGCAAACCTTACCCCATAAGGGTTGCAAGAGCATATTTTTTTTCCCATAAGCATATCCCTGACCAACCACAGCTAATAGAATTAATCCGTCATCCCTTATACATAAAAAAAATTTCTAAATCGTCATACCTAAAAAGTGTTCTCTTACCTTTCACAGGTAAAATATTAAAAAGATAAAAATAGTTCTCGTCAAACATTACAGTCCGAATAAAAAATTTCTATTAGCTGTGCACGATTAGATAAAGCGGTGAGGTTAGACGATTTCTACAGGGTGGTCGGAGAAGAAAGTGATAATGGTAGATATAGTTGAAAGAAAAAAAAAAATTTCATCTAGACTTTAGCGAGCGTGAAAACAAAGCAGAGCAAACTTATACCTGGAGGACGTCGTGACGGGAGGCGTGGGAGAAATCCATTTTTACGAGAACGGTTCCTCGTAAAATAAAGAGAGAGAGAGAGATAGAAAGAGCAGTGAAAACGTTTGAAATATTTCCGTTGAAACCAAGTCTCGGAATGGTCGCATTCTGTTGAAGCCACCACGTGACTGGCCCGACGTAATCTGTCCGTTCGTTCACGGCGAGTCACAATGTGGCCCTCGAGATAACAAATAAAGCCCCATTGTCGCAATTGTGTGGATTTAAAAGGATTTGCGCCTCTCTTGCTCTTCGCAGCCACCGTCACCACCCACCCCTCAGAAGTGCCAACTAGGACCACCCAATAGCAACCAGCATCATCACCGGCATCGCCAGGCTGAACCCACCCACCCCCATAGTCAGACTTTCCCACCCCTTTGTTGCTACCGCAGACAGATACTCCAGTTCTGTTAACTGCGGTTCCACAATTTTTATTTAGTTTTCAATTTATTTTTTTATCACTAAATATCTTCACACCACGAGCTATACGAACGGCATTATTCACCAGACTAGGCCGATAATTTATTTCCAGCCACATCCTAGAAGCATCCCTAGAAGAAACCAACCCCCTTGATACCGAGCTACCCCACCTCTTGGACGTATTGCCAACCTCTCGTGCCGGAAAGAAGATAGGAAGAGGGGGAGGCGGCACGCCGTTTATCGCGAACCCACTGTGCGAATTGTAAAGATTACGCCACCCCCCTCCTAGCCCCCCCTCGATGTTTATGCATTTATGCTGAATTATTGTCCAGAGCTTTGCCGATGTTTATGCTGATTTACGCATTGTGCTATCTGCCGGGACACATTGTCCTGGAATTATTATTCTACTCGGTTACGCCATTGCCAGCGGGTTTTTCAACCCCTTTTTTTCTCGCCCCCATAACAATCCACCGAATACCCATTAATTCGATTTCTATTCGCCCTTAGATTCAATCAGGTACACGCATATTAGCCGTCTAATAAATTATGCCCAGCCCACAGTTCGTAACCTCAAAAAAGAAAGTCTCCGTGGACGGTGCGAAAACTCAAAAATCCCGTGTATCTTCGTTTCGTTTATCAGCCCCAAGGTGAAGCATAAATAAGGGCTAAGCTGTGCGCCGTTGGGTATATAATGGAGTATTATGCGAGGGAGATACGGTGTTGCCCCGTGTTCCCTCTTTAGGCCCCGCTCGGTATGGCTCGGGTCCCTCTCCAGTCCTCGCAGAGGACTCGGGCTGTGTGTACAAGATATTTACTACAAATACCCATGGTGGCTGGTATCGTGTCGGAACCTCCATGATAATACGTCCCTTTGTACTCGCATGTACGTCGCTAGGATAACGCGAGCGGACTTATACCTTCCGCCCCCCTTGCCCCAGCCCCGCGTCCCGCCGTTCCTTACACGCTAGAAATTACCATCCTCGAGAAACCTCAAGCGCTCCCCCCCCACCCAATCCCTCCTACCCTTTCCGTAGCTCGGTCAGATGCCTCCCCTCTTCCTTTCGCACGAATTACCAGCCGCCACCATGATTCGATCCTGCCTATCTGAGCTCCTCTTAAGGAAGGTAGGTAGGTTGGTAGCACTGAGGCTCGTAAGCCACCGAAACCAGACGCTACGAGACTGTGATCTTTGATCTATATGAGCTTTTGGGTATCTGTAGAGAGTTCGAGAGAGCGAGTGAGACACAGAGTGACTGAGCTACGGTTCCGGACAATCGTGTGTAAACATTATGGGAAGTGCGATCGGATGTTGGTATCGCCATGACGCTATTGACAGGATCTCGCATGGTAAACAGATAGTCGTAAAGAGGCTCCAATGTGATAGGGCTTGTTTGCCGTGTAGCCGCTTGTGAAGGTAGCTTTAGGTTTCATACGGTAAGGCTATGAGGTTGTTCGCAGAATAGGCAGAAGAGGGAGTGTGTGACTAGTTGGCAATTGTTGTGCCTGAGGTCGTTACGATTTACGTCATCATTTGGGGATCAGTGTGACGAGTGAACTGGTCTTCTGGACTGGTCTCGGTAGAGGGAATGTGTCAGGGACGCTTCCGGAAGTGACGGACGCTTGGAGGCTTATCGTCGTTTACTTTTTCTGAAGGTGTTTGAATCCTTGTTTGCCCTGGACGCGTCTCCTGGGATGATAAGGATTTTCAAGAGGCGCTGATCACGTCTGGAGGCTCGATACGTGTTTTTTGGTTCTCTACTATTTTTTTTCTGTAACAATGGATCGTGTTCATTGAATCGTTGAATAATTGTGTCTCTATGTAATTACAGGGCACTTCACATGAAGGAACATCCTGACTACAAGTACCGTCCACGTCGAAAGCCAAAGACGTTGGTGAAGAAGGAAAACAAATTTGGATTTTCGCTCTCACCCCTGGTCTCGCCGGGTGAAACACTCAGTAACTTATCCAGAGGGTTGCTGCCACCCTTGGCACCGCCGAGTCATTCACTGGTGGGTCACGAGGACCTGAAGATACCAAGATTCTTTCCACCGTTCCCGTACCATCTGTATCCGCTGCAGCACAAGCTGAGCGAGGACTTCGCCGTGGGTGTAGGCGTCGGTGGGGGCGTCGGTACCGGAAGCGGAAAGCTGGCGGCCGACCTGGCCTTCCAAGCCATCTACGGGAGCACCTTTTACTCCCAGGCAGCAGCAGCAGCCGCCTGGCCTGCATTGCCAGCACCGCCATGTCTTCCAAACTGTGGATGTCCAAGTCCCAACAAGGACCCTAAGAGGCCATCCCCGTCGTATCTTCAGGTCAAGCCCGAGGAGCGCTTCCCGATAACTGCTACGACAACGACAATAGCCGTCGGGACGGAAACTCGTGACTCCAGGAGCCAAGAGGAGCATCCTTGTTACCGTAAAGCGGAAGTGGACGCTTTGTTCTCACTGGAAAAAAACGAAAGTCCTTTCGAAAGTACAAACAAGTCCGACGAAAAATCCGAAGGAAGATATTCCTCACCCTCGGAACGTTACACCGATAAGTACACAGGATTGCCGAGCAAGAGCGCCACCGTCGGCGGTGGATTCACCGTGCAGAATCTAGCCGGAAGTCCACTCGGTGCTGCTCAACACGTCATATGAAGGCCGCTACCGGTTCTTCCGGATCTTAACTTTCGGGGGAACCTCATATCCAGCTGGCCAGCACCCGATTGGTGGAGGATGCCACCCTTGTTATCACCGATCTCTCAGGTTGGCATCTCCACCCTTGGTAGCAGCGTCACTGCGATAACCAGCACCACTACAGCCACCATGACCAGCAGCGCGACAACGGTCGAAGAAGAGGATGATGAGGATGACAGAGACAGAAGTAGCAGTTCACGTTCTTCAAGAACAGCGACGTCCCTCTCGGTCGGTAGTGTTCAATGAAAAGATAAAAAAATATCAGTGCTTATAATAATTAAAAAAAAAAGAGAATCCCAATCAGTGCACAAAGGAACCAGTGAAAATTTAATTAAATAATAACGCGGTACGTGCGCCAATGAAGGGTGCTTTTATCATTAAAGTCAAATCGAGATCGATAAGCTGGATGGTCCAGGAGCGATAAACGAGTGAGAGCAGTGCGGTTTAAGGTAAATCCTACAAAGAGATCTCTTTTCCCAATAACACGCGGAGAGAGACCAGTAGACTCTAGAGTAAAGCGAATGAGTATATGGGAATAAGGGAGAGTCCAATTTTGATGAGATAACCAACCCTCTCCTTGCCACATACCATATTACACCATGCGAACGACCGAGAGCCAAATCATTCAGGCATCCTAGACTATCCCGTAAAAAAAGCCTTTCCGACGGAAGCAAATCTCTTCTTTGGCGGTCGGCCATGCGAAATAAGCCAAACATTCTGAATACTGACGCAAGGCACATGGGGATCCGCCCTGTAGTCATAGTAAAACGCATACGTATGCGTAAGTACACGTGCATACGGACAGATTTAACGCGGCGTCGCGACGCCTCTCGACGCTCCGCCTACGTAACCGCGACTTTATTCTCCTTATTTTGTTCTCGTGCGATCGCTATGTGAAAATAGGCCACGCGTACTCGCGCACGGCCCAACTTAATGCCGCACGACTGGCTGGCCTGAAGAAATTGTAGGAGTTCAGACAAATTGAATCGAGGCAAAAGTAAGGTCTTCTCAATGCCCATTAACGGCTTTCCAAACAGTACGAACTTATGCGAAAGTGTCTAATGGCGAAGGTAGGACGCTTGACTGAAATCGACCCTCGCACGTAGACAGCATTACGGTCATTAAGACCCAAGGGACTTAATAGCCCTTTTGTAAGATAAAAGTGCCGTTTGTAAATACATTATGAATAAACACGATCTATCAAAAATATTAATTAAGCTTATAACTTCAACAACGAATCGTTATTTAATATTCCTATCCTTAATATTATTAATGTATCATTATTTTTTTCATCTGGGATAACGAAGCTTGATTTAATTATTGATTATATTACATACAGCACTCATAGGATGAGCACTAGAAAACAAGGTGAATGTTTGAGACTACAGTGGGAGGATGGTTCGTTGCTAAATAGGTATAGCTGGGGGTTGGTAGGGCGTTAAGAAAGTAGCCAGGGGTGAGAGAGGGCAAAGTGGGTTGGATCGCGGATTCTGCGTGAGGTTTTACGAGCTGCTCTGAACGACTCCAAGGGAAAGAAAGAGAGACGTAGCAGAGGCTGTGGCGTCGCTAGTGATGATGATGGCGTCGGGCATGGGTGTTGGTGAAGATGGTGGCGTCGAGACCAAAGCCCCGAAAGGTAGTAAAGAGGAAGAGGCAAAGCAGCAGCAACAGCAGCAGTAGAAGAAGAAGAAGAAGAAGAAGAAGATTGGGAGCGAGTTCCTGCCTCTCCCCTTTATTCCCCACGACCACCGTAGCCGTCGTGTTTTATTTCTGATAGCGTCGCGACGCTGCCACGCTCTCGGGACATTATCGCTACCGCAAAAGACCCTTTCTTCCCCCATAAAGGCAATCACGCTTTCTCCGTGGCGAGATAACGCGAGAGCACGGAGAATGGCGAGAGGCAGTTTCATTCTCTGGTGTTTGCCAGCAGCAACGACCTGGACCAGGTCGTGTCTATAGGACGTCCAGCAGATGCAAGTCGGGTCGTAAGACACCTGGACCAGCTAACAAGGACCGGAACAAGTCGGACAGGTAGGTCCTAGTAGATAAGAAAAAAGAATTCATTTACTATGAATTGTCCTGAGCTAGTAGCAGAGCTAGGGTAAGAACAAGTACGTACCAAATAGCGTAGGGCGAAGTGATGCCAGAAGGCTCTCCATTAGTATGCGCGAAAGTGCTTCTCTCGATTGTAGGAGCCATTGTCGAGGAAGAATGTCCTCGTTGCCGGCGTAGCACAGCAGACTTGTCGGTAAGGAGACACGCCGTCGAAAATTCACGTCAAATAGAATCAGTGGGAATCAACTCTCAGTCGGCTATCTTTCATTGACTCTCTCTCTCTTCGACATCCGTAAGACGTGTGTAGTCCCCTCCGACGTTATTGGTGAAAACTATTTTTATTTTTTATTTTTTTCATAATAAAACATGCCTCAAAAACACCACGTGCTCCGTGAGAATCTGAAAGCATGAGTTTAAATTCAGAGCCAGAGACGTCATAACCTAAAACGTCTCAGAATGAAAAACAGACATCGAGTGATAAGAGATAGTAGATACACACCTTTCAATGGAGGTTAGGTCTGCCGAGGGTGAGAAACGGCGATCGCACCCCAGGATATCGTTTCGATTAGGAGAGGCACGGGGCCGCCGAGGCGGATGGAAGTTTT
Organism: Trachelus tabidus; assembly: GCA_030142655.1. Lineage (NCBI taxonomy): Eukaryota > Metazoa > Arthropoda > Insecta > Hymenoptera > Cephidae > Trachelus > Trachelus tabidus. Next base: position 117,826 of record JARQTI010000152.1, read on the forward strand.
GAGTGAGCGGCAGACACACTCGTGCAGACAATGAGGCATTCAGCAGCGCCATTGTGGCCGAAAACTGCGTTAACGTAGACAAACCCGAAATCACCGGCGCCTAGTGCGCCCTCCGACTATCCGATTATGCGAATGATAAAAAAAAAAGTGAAAGGCGAACGATAACGTTGACGCTCTGTGTACCTAGAAAGGGAAGGGGGGGAGGAAACAGGAACGAGATAAAAAAAGATGGGAGACTGAATCCGACGGGTCCATCATCTGTCGGTGAACGTCGGAACAAACTAAACATTCCTGACAACGAGTACTTGTACCATTGTCACTGAGAGATCTCAAAAACGAAGAGAAACTGTAAAGACGTAATTCCAAAATTTAAAGTACGTATCAACATTTTTTTTAAAAACTGACTATTAAACCGTCGTATTAATTTATTTGAAAGACCACTTGAAACTATATCCGTAACTCATGAATTTTCGTGAAGGGGTTAGGCTGATCGATACGTTCGTCCTTGTCTAACGCGCCTAAGCACCCATCTGTCTGTCTCTCTCGCACTCACGACAGGTATAGCAAAACTCGAAAAATCTTCTCAAATCGGTCAAAATTTACGATTCGAAATTAAACGTCGGAAATTCTTTGCTCGATTTTTTTACTGTATAAAAACTCAAAATGGTGACTAATCAAGATCGCTCTATGACATCTGTAAAAGCTGAATTCCCGTTGCGAGTGAATATGTCTTTGATGAAAAATATAATGAAGGTAAGCGAGTGCAACAAAGGCAAAAGAAGAGAAAAATAAGACAATGGACACGATAATAAAGCTAAGCTCGTTCCGGATCCGAAATCGCGTACAGAAGAGCTTTCATTGCTATACCTAAAGGTTGTCACGTCGAATAGGGCTGTTCCCTTCCTAAAGGTCTCTCTAGCTAGGTCGCCAAGTCTATGCTAAGTTGACGAACTTGGTTAATTAGTAGCGGTAGTCAGACGCTGCCGGTATTGTCCGGCAGTGTTGACTTCCGGTCCCGGTGTGCCGGCAGTCGGCTGATTGTTTCATTGTTTCCGACCCCACTGTCAAATGCCTCGACGCTCAATGCCCTTATTGTTATTTCAGGCCGCGCTAGAGACAATTCGCGCATTTTCGTTATAACCGTGTATTCGAGCTGCATCTCTCATCCTCATGGACCACCCCTCCCCCCCACCGTCGATCAACACAACCCGCGCCCATTCATCTACTACATACTCGTCTTCATTGGTTTCGCTCGCTCTCACTGAGGTCAACTGGAAAAGCGTTCCGCTACCCAACTAGGTCCTGGGACCAACATGACTTCCGGTTTAGCTCATTTCGAAAAATTTTATGTGAATACACCTGACTAGTATAATCAGAAAATATGTGAACGAGCTGGTATACGTATGTCAACGGGTAAATTATTCTGGGTAATATTCAAAATTTGCTTGGAGTCTATTGTTACGTTTTTGGAAATTTCGAAAATTTTCCAAAATTATTTGCGAACTCTTCCTCTGTGTTCGGAACTTCCTGAAGCGTATGAGTTATATATATATGGTAAATGGAGAAAAATACTAGGTGGCTACATATCAACGTAAGGATTGGCGAACGGTGTCGATAGGATCGTCACATTTCCGGTGGACGCTCATATATAAGGTTAACTTATGCCGGGCGTAAATTCCCTCGCTTTGGCCGAAGTTATCTTATCGTGGGGACAGTTTGCAAGATGCCCGCTAGACCATACTGGACATTATGCGAAATTGAAAAACCGAAAAAAAGGGGGATTCGCCCCACTGGTCCCCTGGTTTCACGGGTATGCGTCACTTCCGGTCTTCGTCGAAGATGAAGACTTTGGCTGTTTAGAGAAATTCTACACCATCCAGTGCGACTCTCCGTCAAGTATAATCTACGTGAACTTTGACCTCGCGCACGTAAGGACTCCCTTCTGTGACTTGCTTCTTGAAAATCCATCGGTAGACGCTCCACGAGGAGACTTCCGGTAGCTGCAAGTATTCAAGGTATAGCACTCTATCACTGGACTTAAAGCAATAAAAGTCAAGCGATAGTGGGATATAATGCTGGCATTTCTGGGACCGAGGTCCTCGGCTCTCACAAGATTGGAAACAAAATGTCGTAAAATATTGAATTCTCGGGCTACTTACCCTTCGGCACTCTTCGTGTCCCTTCGCCGGCGACCGACTGATATAAAACCGAACGAGACGATATAGGATATAAACAGTTTGGGTGGTTCTCTACGCTGCTTGGCGCAATATAAATAAAAATGGAAAGCCGGCCATTATGGCTCGCGAAAAGTATGACGCATACCCATGGCTGTTTCAAATTGATATTTTCGAAAATACTACGTGACTCCGTGCGAGTCGCGTCATCCTTCTCTCTCTTTTTCTCCAGAGCATCGACCATTCTCCTCTTTACTGTTCCGGCTGTTGCTACCGCTCTCTCTCTCTCGCTCTATCTTCCTGTCTCTCTCCGAAGCTCTCTTAGACTCCATCTCCTTCTCTCTTTTTTTCGCACAGCGTGCGACGATCGATTTTATTTCCTATGGCAATCCACGTTCCGGCTTATCGCGATATTTCAAAACGTATCGTTACTTCGAAACTCTTCTTTCGTTCCACATATACTTAGCTTATTTCCCATTCGCGGTCGCTTTCGTTTATCTGCATTGGGTTCGAGTCCTTTTTTTTTCGATGTCACTTTTTTTCTTCTCATTTTCAATCCTCCGTTGACTTCCTGACGAAAAAAAAGAGTGGTGAGCGTTCTAATAAATTTTGTTTCGTTAATATGTAAAAAAAATAATGAAAATAAGAAGATACGGATTCTTGAGATAAAAAATGATGCAGTTTCTTAAAGTTTCGTAGAAAGATACGAAAAGATGCTTTCTTGAAAATCATGCACCGACGGATGCATTCGGAGCATACGCATACATACCTATAATGCAATATCGCCCGGCGACACAATGGAAGGATTTGTCGCGCGCGCCCCCTATAGCTTGCCGGGTTTTCGCTGACAAAAACTCCCATGAGGATTCTCCCTAGGGTATTTTCCTCTGTAATACAGTATAGTACGTATATATATGTTTCGATCAGAAAGAGAGATATCACCGCATTGGTTAATACACTCGACAAGATCCTTACGTCCCTCAAACGTTTACCCCACTGCGAATGTCTCTCTGTGAAGGCAGTTGAGTCGAAAGTAATTTTTAAAAAGGGCAAGTAAGGAACGTCAAAGAAGAAAAAAAAGGGGGAATCCCCGAGAAGTTCCAGTCGCAGCATCCCGTTTCTCGGGCGACGGCAACTTTTAAATCGAGCGTACTGCGTCGTGGTAATTGAATCGTCGCGAAGATTGCTCGGGAAGTCGCGGTCGCCGAGGACCCTGCGCCTCCGGCTTATTTAAGATAGATTATTCAGCGAGCCAAAGAGGATGAGGAAGGTGAAGAAGCTGGCTAGAAGTAAAAGAGTAAAAACGAGAAAGTAAAAAAAAGTCAAACGAAAATGGCAAAAAATAAAAGAAGCTCGAGTGAAGTATTCATTTCTTATCTCTGCGTCAAGTATATGTATACGTACATAAGATGCAACCCTCGAATCGATTATTTTACATTGGTATCAACTTCCGGTTGCACATCCAAGTCTTCTCCCCTCGTCTACGTAAACGGAGGAAGAGGATAACCCGCTCGAATACAAATTGGACTATACATGGACCAAGTCAAAGGGACTTGGACTCAGTGGCGGGCCTTTGAGGAGCTTAGTCGCGCACGTATACCCTTCAAAAGCCTTGCGACTTTGTACTCGAAATCGTATTTCCAAGCTGGCATTCGTGTCCCGGGTTTTGTAGTTCCAGGATCCAGGACCTAGGGAAGCAGGATCCGTTGCTCTTAAATACGTATGATTTGGTCGAATGTGGTTCAGAAAAAATAATGAAGATTATGCGAAAGTGAGAGCACGTAGGATACCTGACTGTTGCGTTTCCAGTTTTGAGATACAAATCCTGATGGTGTACGTTCGCTGAGGTTCGCTCAGGTTATGGCCAAAGGGCACCAAAGGGCTAGCAAAATGAGATGAGGCCAGGACGCTAGAGGTTATTGTGGGCGCTGACGCGCGTCATTTCATCTCCTGTACTGAGGACATGGTTGTCACGCCATTTGCCAGGGCAACGCTGGCGAAGTTGCGCAACGCTCTGGGGACGGAATCTACCCCGGAGGCCGGGCCGACCTAATGGAAACAAGAAATTGCGGCAAACAGCGTTAATCACGCCTCGACGCCTCGTAAATATCGCGTCGAGATCGAGAGACGCTCCACGGGCTGTCTGATGCGAGATACGGGAGGACAGAGACTGAGGAGAATTAAATAGAAGCAAAAATGATTAGCCATAATGGACGTAGAAATTGCAAAATGTTTAGAGTACTATAGGACCTGAGTGAAATTTAACGAGGAAGCTGGAACGGGATCAGAAACTATTGTAATTGAACCGGGATGAAATTGTTCCTGGAGTTGACCCTTGAACCGTCGTCATGATCTATGGCTTCCAGTTTACATTACAATGTCGTCACAGAGAGTTAGCTCCTACTCGGATAGACCACTCCATTCCATCAGTCAAGTCTCATCCCCATAGAATGAAAAGAAAGCACTGACCAGAGATGGTTAACTCGATTGTCGCTAGCTTAGATAAACAAAAGAAATGCTATTTCTTCGATTAACCTTTAGCACGTGGATACTCTTGAAAGGCAATTTAACCACTCTGACATAATCCCACGGAAACTCTTGGTAAAGGGTGCAGGATGTCGAACCGTGAAGCGTGCACGTAGTACACGTAAACGCTCGTACATTCTGTTGCAAAGAATTGCCGTGGTGGCGCTGGGTACGCTATGATCTTTTAACTGTGGAGTTTTCAATCTGCCATTCTATCATTGACAATTTCGTGCAAATGGGATCTCGCCGCGGATCGTCCAAGCGTGCGCTAGGCGCACATTGGCGTTAAATAAGAGAGTAACCCTCGTCGCGCCCCCTGACCCTCGACAGCCCCGACGAGCTGTCGCGACGCCCCAAACTACAGCCCCGTTTTCGTTGAGGCCTGAGCATAATTGCCTGTGAAACTGACAGATGGATCTTACCCTTATTGTTTCTCGCTAGAGTTTTTGTACGTGAAGTACGGTAACCAATAAAAATCTTCATAGCAGCGTGCTCTGTATACTATACATGTCTTTATTTTTTTGTCATTTCAATCATACATCTATACGCATAACCCCTAGTGGGGTAGTATTTGTCCATGGCGGAAGAAAAAACACGAAGACTACAGAAGGGATGATTTTAGGTAGTTCTCGAGGGCTGAAGAGAATGAAGAGAGGTTGGGTAATATTTCGGTTAGCGTGACATACATTTCCGACATTTAATAATCGTCTTACTCCCTTGGCGTAGCGTAAATGTGGCGTTATCTTGTAGTAACCAGGATGGTAGCGCGCACGTGTAGACGACTGGGAGACAAGAAGGCGTCGACGGCGACGTCTATGACGTTCTTCGTTCGTGCTCATGCGAACGTCTTTAGCATAAAAATGGCCAATTATCCGACTAACAAACTGCCGCGCGAAAACCCACGGCTAACTCGGTTAGCGGGTTGAAGGACATTAGTTAGCGTAAATACCGCTAGTCGGCGCATTTTTATCCCTGATTACCGTTTCTTGCCAAGTTAATCGGATTACAGTCAAGTTGACTCGCGATTCACTTCGCACTCCTCGAGAGCAATGCCGAATTCTATGCTTTGCCTCTTCTTCCTTTCTTATGCTCTCTTCAATTTTTCCTCTATACATCCTCATCTCGTTTCCCCCTTCTACTCCCCTTTAACCCCTGCATTCCTCGAGGACGAGGAGTGCGACAATGTCGGCATGATTTCTCAAGGCTTGAATGTCGCCTAATTCTTCCAGAATAATTGAGCGTCTTTAAAAGTCTCCACGAGGGTAAACAGGATTATACACTTTATAAAAAGATTTCGTTTGCGTCCCTCGAAAAAAAAAAGGTTCCTGCCACCTTTGAGCATCGAGTAAAGGAAGACCATGGAGTCTCTTCCTGATATTGCTAGAGGTATCAGCAGAATCCAATGTGCCATTGGTCGATCGTTACATATGTATTATTTCATAGAGGCTATGCATTACATAGTTTGTATTAGATAGGTGACTTAGGCTACGATTGGCTAGGAGTCTCCCGAAAGGGAACCGGATGTCGCTCCAGGCGAAGTTAAATTAAGTCATAGCGAAGTCAGCTAATATTGTAGTTTATCTGGCGAGACATTAGCGCCGCTGAAATATGCCCTCCTTCTGGCAGAACTTAAAATCAAGATCAGCCAAGTTGCCTCTCTCGCGCGAGCGCCGGCATCCTTCCTGCTAAGTCGCGCGTGAAAATACTAATTATTATACCGATTATTAATACGAAAAGTTTATGCCGCTCTGGAGGAACCCGGCCTGCCATCCTTGTTAACGCTCCAAGTTTCCACGAGAAACCAAGTGTAAACTGTCGGCACACGGATTATGCTTAGTTATAATGACGCTTAGCTCCTATTCGATACTAGCTTCCCAATTAGGAACACCATGTATGTACATCCAGTATTCCACGCTGTTATCCCTCCAGTCATCCTCATACTCCTCGACGTGCCTCTACGCCAAAGTGGCTCTCTGGTTTTTGGTCAAGTCCTCGACAACGCTGTCCCCTTGAGTGAACCTTGAATATCTAAAAAAAAAACAGCAATTTATTTAACCACTCAACAGCTTCCTTTAAAAACTTAAACACTCACATCCTGGTATACTTGTTCTTCTCAGAGGGAGACAGTGACGGATGGGTCGTCCTGAGGGATTCCACCAGGTCCTTCTGAGTAAGATTAACACCGTCCAGGTCGGTTTGTCCAGTCTACCATCATACACACAGGGATTTAACAGAATAATTGATACCACAAGCAGATCGGTTACATGCTTGTTACGTGATGATGAAATCCTATCCAAAGCTTTAAAATTATATCCCCAGGTGTGTACTTCCTTTGTATTCTCAAAAGCGCTCATTCACTAGGTCCTAATAGCTTTCCTACAGCTCTGATTCGTTCAGTATGAAAAAGAGTAAGAGAGAGGGTGCAACCCTATGCCACGCATCCGTTAGATCGCATAAGATAATAACCCTCCTAAAAGCTCAGTGATCCATGGACCGAGATCAAGTGGAACGAGATGGGATGAGATGTGCTTAGCGTGTGCTAATAAACCTTGCTACGTTTCCCCAGTTACATTACACACCTAGCCGCACCATCTACGTTTATCTATAGTAGCACCTATACCATATACCGATCCTTGCTACCCTACCTAGCAGCTACAAGGTATAGCCGCTATTGCGCCACCCTCAAATTCCACTCAACCCGGCAGTGCCTCTCCGCAGCTACTTCTACTGCCGTAAGCACCAGCGCTCTATAAGCTAGCTAATGATATTGTCATCGTTACGCAGTATCTTGCTTCGGAAAACTCCGTATAAATGATCCTCGAGGATTCTACGAAATGCCTTTCATTAAAGATGGAACAGTCGGCTGACTAATGTGCCTGGTTAACAAGTTTCTTGGCTTAACGAACTTTGTACTTTCTTACCGCCAGGGCTTCCTCGATTGCTGATAATCTTGCCTGATTAATGGCAGCGTTTAAATCTGCACCCGTGAAACCCTCGGACAATTCTGCAAGTTCCTTTGTCCGAAGGTCCTGGACTTGCACCCCTTGCGCCTTGCACAAGGCAATTATTATTTCTTCACGTTCGGACTGGAAGGATTGTGTGTTACTTTGAAAGTGTGCACCATAAACTGAGCGTGTGTCTATTGAATTGATTACCTCAGTGGGTAAGGCGCATAGAAGAGATTTGTCCAGACGACCTGGTCTCAAAAGTGCAGGGTCCAAGAGATCTGGTCTTGAGGAGGCTGCTACCACTGCAACTCCTTCTCTACCTTCCACACCATCCAGTTGAGTTAGTAATTGATTTACTACACGGTCCGTCACACCTGTGCTATCGTGACCTCGTCTAAACCAGACGGTTATCAAATTATTCACTGATATAAAGCCTTGTTATCATTGTCAGTATTTACCTTGGAGCTAGACTGTCGAATTCATCGAAGAAGAGGACGCATGGCTTGGCGCGCTCTGCTCTAAAATATTAAATTATTGATAGCCTTGTTGTAACGAAATATGATTGTCTGTTATTAGAATCAAATTCGAATACTCACTTCTCAAAAATATTCCTTACAGACTCCTCACTGGCGCCTATGTACTTGGACAACAGTTCAGGACCCTGAGAGAAAGAAAGGGTATTGTTACCATCCGTATTAAATATTACATTTTACCCAGGATTATTTCGCAAGACCTTGACACTGATTAGGTTCAAGCCGCACTCCTTCGCAATGGCGCTTGCAAGCATGGTCTTCCCAGTTCCTGGCATGCCATAAAGAAGAACACCACCCTGCTGTTTGATCGGTGCGTTTTTGAAGATCTGCGGATACTTCAAGGGCCATTGAAGTAGTTCAATCAAAGAGCGTTTAGTATCCGACAAACCACCTATATCGGACCAGGAATGTCCTTCGCCTTTGTAGAGATTAACTCCGTGCAAAGCCATTGGCTTGGAGTTTGTCAAACTCGTCGTAAGATCTTCTTCAAGAAGCTTCACCGGTGGAGGTCCCAGCTTACCCTTCACTATAGATCATTAAGATCCTTGATTGTCCTAACGACAATAATCAAAGAACATCCTACCGTGACGTTTCCATGCCGCGAATGCAGCCTTCTCGGCCACGTCCACCAGGTCCTGGATCACCCAGCCTTCTGTTTTAGTACCACAAGCATCCCAGTCAATCTCATCGGACACTTTCAACTTCTTTTCCAATATGCTCTTCATCAGGTTGATTCTGTCTTCCTGAATGACCAAGACAAAATTACTCGATCAACCTCTTGGACCGATTTAAGGTAACTTAAGAGTCTGAACAAGGATCAACTAACCTTCTCCAATGGTGGTATTCTTAAAATTGTACGGAACAAATGGACACCTCGCGGTGCACGCAATCTCTGATTTACTTTGTTAAGATCAGTACAAGTCGCTACAACGGATATGTAGTACGACCTCTGGTACTCACTCATTATGTTAATAAGCATATCAGTTATCCTAAATTAATAGCAAAAACATTAATCATTTGTGTTCAAACAAACAATGTAATAGTAATCGGGTACACAATCAATTTTAAATTACCTAGCAGCATTGATCGCGTCCGGTGTGTTCTCTTCCTCATTAGAGGAGGTGCTGGTTATGCTGTCAAGGTCGTCGAGAAACAGAATAGAGGGCTGGTGATAAGCGCACTCGATAATAGCCGGTAATATAATCTTATGTAATATTTCTGCCTTTTTGCCTATCAATAAATGATTATGCTACAGAAAACTGTCAAGCAGGTATTTTAAATTTGAAGCGACTGACTTAAATATACCTTTTAATGATTTACAATCGGTGTACCGAGTATGCACGAAATTTGGTGCACCACGTAGATCATCTCCGAGAATCTGACATAGGGTAGTCTTACCTACACCAGCTGGACCACATATTATAACATTCTCACGGTCATAGGAAAAATCCAATGATATTGGAGTCAGTCCCAGACTCAGATCTAGACTGATACGACACTCCCTGAGGATGATTTCCAGGCCTCTGGAAATGATGAGATCAGTATATCATCTTAAATGAAATATGATGATATGTGATTAACTACATACTTTAAAGGTACGTCGTTACGACCAAGATTCTCAATCTGATTGGATTCGTTAATGAGTTCATTAGCCGGTTTAACTGTTTCGTCCTTAACCTGCACGGTTAAATGTTTCAGGGAAATATCATCAAGTAGAACGTAACGACAATCCTGAGGTAAAAATCGAACGATGCAACGATGTTCTTTCTGATCGTCTTGATCCTCAAGGATTAACGTCGAGCAGGTATTCAGCAGGACTCCCTCGGAGCCAGAACGTGCTCTTACATAGGACTCAAAGGATTCCAAAGTCACTAGATCATTCTCATAAGGAAATATATCAATTCCCGTAGGCGGGACATTTGTTCCAGGTACATCCAAAGGTTCAAGAATAACTTTAGCGCCTAGCTTTAGACCCAGGTTCAGTCTAAGGTTTCTGGACATGTATATGCTAGGATGCACTAAGCTATTGGCAAAGTGCAACTTTTGTGTCTCTTTCGAACAGACTTCGAGAAGATCTTCAAGGATCTTCAGCTTCACTACAAGCTCAGAAGATTCTCTAGGTATTGCAGTTGTACCACCCCTCAAAAAGTTCGTGTTGGTGACTTTTACAAACTGACGGTCCTCTTTGACCTTTCGTATTTTGCAGATATCATCCTTTGCCAGATCTTTAGATAGATATCGTCTACGTACGTACACACAAAACGGCTGCAGCAATGCCAAATTAAATGGAGTAATTACGAATTCTTCTCTGCTCTTTGGCAATTCGAGAACACGCATTATTTCTGGTGAGGATTTAGCACGGTATTCGTTCAGCTCGTTTTGAGTGTCTTGCACAATCTCTGTAGCTGACTTTTCAGCAACAGGAGGAAGCCAATTTCTTAGAATATTCCAGAAAGCAAATCTGCTTGAGCCAGCAGGATTATCCTGGGTCTCGGACGAAGATGCCGTGGTCTCTCTCTTTGGCGCGGATACAATGATCTCTGTGAATTGCTCGAGTTTTCCATATTGAAAATTTGGTTCCAATGATTCTAAAGAAAAATTAATTATATTACTAAACGATGGAACGTGTGAGATTATAAAGTTTAACGCACGGATTTAGTACTTACCCACTAATAATGTTACATTAAAGGATTTAGAGACCCATACAATTAGTGGCTGATTTCTAGCAACTATACTGATCTGATCTAACAGAGTCGATTGTATCCTATTACTTTGGAGATCCTATAAAGTTTCCATAGGAATAAATTAATATATTAATTTGTTAAAATCCAACTCGACTTCACGTGTTACTAATATTTTGATTAGAGCGGACGAAGCTGATAGCTGGTATCGTCACCTACCACGATTTCCCAGTCGTCCGAATTTTTGGGAGTGACCACTAGACTTCTCAGAGATCCAGGTTGAGGAATACAGGAAACCAAAACCTCTTCGTCCTCCTTGATACCAAGTGTTCGTGCAAAAGTTGCACTAAGGTTTAAATTATTGTCCGGGCTAGGTTTCCAGTGCCAGGACAGATAATAATCGATACCTTTGTGACATATCTTCATTACGTTTGCCTAAAAGTTTTATGAACATTTGCAAAAGCGCTACTCATCGTTTCTCAAAATGCGATGCATCCAATGAAACATCGAAATGAAAAATTTCCCATACGTAGACCAACGCGCAATGCTATTTTTTGCCCATTGCCGACATCCTGACAATTGATCGAAATAATTTGGATTATCGATATACAAAAATTATGAAATATTGTTAAGAAACCTGCAATATCTAAATTCATGAAAGGCTACTATCAATTATACAACAATGGTCAATATATTACACTGTGCATTAATCTACTTTACCGACGTTTCCCGGTACAGCCTCATAGGTGGCACCCAGGTCCACGCGGATGGTCGTAATATCATCTCTTGGTAAAATCAATAAAATACCGTACGTCGGTGACAGTGGGCGGCAATGCACAGATTCGTAGGTAACATATCTTTACGTAACATTACTGACACGATGACCGAGTTAAACGCGAATCAGTAGAGGAACATACCTTTGTCGCCAAGCTGCGTAGCCACGCGTCCGGCAGATAAGCGAAGCAAGTCTGTACCGTCGTGTACTTCACAGTAAAACGTTCGTCCTGCATCCTTTGGAGGTTTGGCACACGTCGCGAATATTTCGGTGGAAGCGACGAATCGCCTTCGGTCAAAATGAACGATAAACTTTCGACCTAGCCGCGCACGAGACGGAGATATCTTCTCGAGAAAGGTAAAAAAGCGTAAAATGCCGTTAACTTGCTCAGACTACGGAATTCAATGAGAGTGGAAGGCTTTGTACGATTCTCATGTCAACCGATGACTGCCATTACCGTATCCTGTTCCTTACACTAAAGGGTCATGGGTCCTTGAAAGTTTTATTTTTTATGTATCAGAAAAATTTATAAAGCTATGACGTTGTTAACCTGCGAAATCGCCATGAGTGCAAAGTATCCTTGAAACGTCGTAGACTCATGCTGATCGCTTTGCTAGTTTTTTCATGGTCCCTGAGTCGAAATACATACGTTAATATTTGGAAGAAGAAACTTTAGACAGCTACAAGATCGTCCATTGTAAACGATCAACGCGGCCAATGGCAAAGATTACGGAGAAACTGACGTTGGTTAGTTCGTCGCGTATAAGCTAGAGGGCCGGAGATATCTGTACGATGATTGGTCGTTGCTGTGGGATCTGACAGCCAACCAGACAGCGTCTTAGCTGTAACTGTGATATTTTGAACCAGCGTCAACTTCAGTTGTTCTCGTAAAGCGAATGGAAAGTGAACTAACGTACCGGTGGTAAATGAGTTATAAATGAAAGAAATCGTCGTCTTGGAACAGAAAAGATCACTTACTAGATCCGCAGGTAACTCCAAAAATACTTGTTCTCCTTGGATTTAATGAGTTTATTGATAATAATGTGGCCTTTTTTTCTTTTGGCGAGAACCAGTGATTGTTTTGGGGTCATGAAAATGGTGGCTTCTCACGTTGGCTTGTGGAATTTAGACTTATTTATATTTAACATCCTTCAAAGAGATTAATATTTTTCAAACTTCTCTCGACATATCATACTTTCGTTGCGGCCTGTTGCTGTTCTGAAAATTTTATAAATATATTGGCACATGTGTTCCCGCGTTTTTCTTCTATGCAGTCATGGAGTTCACGAGACGCCTTGTTATATTCCGATTAGGAAACTTCGAAGTTTCTCATGATTTTTGAGTGAAACTTACGCGGCTGCAACTTTTAACTTCTTCAGCATGTATAGCTGGGTATTATTGAGATATTTTCGGATACATATTTCGTCGGATTTATAAACAGCTTTCACGTGAGTATCGCGATGCATACACTGCTGAATTTGATACGACCAGCAGCAGGATTTTGTAAGCAGGACTTTCACGTGATAGTGTTACGCAACGATATATACACACACGCACATATATATATATATATATAAGATGTATAAATAATTCTAGCATTTTTTATGATTTTCAGAGAACAACAAAGAGGGCAAGGGATACTTTTTCTTAAGTATTTCATAAGGATGGCACCTACTAAAGTATTGAACAACCAGAATAAACAAAATGGTAATGGGATTGTTCCGCAAAAGAGGATCACCACTAGAAGTCACAATGCTTTGCTTACTCAAGCGACAAAGCAAGCAGTCCTTACCAAGGATCCTAGGATCAAGAGAAAGGCTGATGCTTCCCCACCCAAGGAAAAAACCACCAAAAGATCAGCACTGGGAAATATTACCAATGTAAGTTACTCCATTCTCATAAATAGGCATCCAAAAGTTTTGGAATAATCATTTTTATCGTATGTTTTACAGGCCATTGGAAAAACACTGGGTGGACAATTGCACGATAACAAGAAAGGTGTGAAGAAGGCCAGTCAAGTAACGCATGTGAAACCAGTACCCCAAACAAATACACTTCGGACGTTAGATAAAATTGTAATTAAACCTGAGGCTGTGTTACCTGCTAAATTGAGACTGGCGCCGCGCGCAAAGCCAGCGAAAAAAGAGGAAGAAAAGCCTGAAATCTCTAGTAAAATCGTAAACTTACGGCGCAGTTTAGATTTGGAAAAGTCAGAGGACAGTTCTTTGTACGTAAGTGCCTTAGAGGAAGTACCCGAAGACAGTGCCAAGAAGTCGACAAAGCTTAGTGACAAGATTACGGAAAAGGTAAGTAGCGCTTTACTTAAAGGAATTGCTCCTGTCATTCATCATTTGTACTGTGCTTGTTTATTTTTTATTAAAAATTTAAAAAAATGACCAATTATAAAATACATGATTTAAATCATGCCAGCCGTGCTGGACACGCAAAGGATGTGAAAAAAGAACGGTACGTGTTTGCAGTCGGACGTGAGCAAGGAGAAGAATGAGAAAGACACTGAGGAGACGTTTAAATTGGCGGAGACTTCATCGGAGCCAACGTCGTCGATTGCCGCCAGGTTAGATGCAGTTCCTGACAGGGAACTACCCTCAGGAGTTCAGTGGGACTTCGACGCCGAGAACTGGTCCGATCCGTATCAAGTCTCGCAGTACGCCATGGAGATTTTCAATTATCTCAAAAGTCGAGAATCTCTCTTCCCAATTGGTGATTATATGGAGAGACAAGTGTGCCTATCGCGATGGATGAGGTCGTTACTGGTCGACTGGATGGTCGAGGTGCAGGAGTCTTTTGAGTTGAATCACGAGACCTTGTACCTGGCAGTCAAGCTGGTCGATCTCTACCTTACTAAAGTCACTGTCGGCAAGGAAACGTTGCAGCTTTTGGGAGCGGCCAGTTTATTTATCGCCAGTAAATTCGACGTGGGTACCTCACTGCCACTTGTATGGAATTCTCAAAAAATATTTGTCACTCTGTAAGCTTGTCTTTTGTACAGGAGAGAATTCCGCCCATGGTCGAAGATTTTCTGTACATATGCGATGGCGCTTACACGCGGCGAGAGCTCATCAGAATGGAAATGAATGTCTTGAAAATAGTTGACTTTGATCTTGGAATTCCGCTCTCGTATAGGTTCCTAAGAAGATACGCCAGGGTTCGTGGGTGCTAACCTAGATCATCCATAGCAACTCTGTCATCGATACTTAATCTCTAATTATTGTGTACAGTGCGCGAAGGTCTCGATGCCCACCCTCACGTTGGCGCGCTACATCCTGGAATACTCGCTGATGGATTATTCGACAATCATGTTCAGCGATAGCAAGATCGCCGCTGCCGCGCTTCTGCTCGCGTTACAAATGAAGGATCTAGGCGGCTGGACTTCTACCTTGGAGTATTACACCGGCTTTACGGTCGATGACATAAGGGACATTGTTAATGTATTAAATCAGGGATTACACCGAAAGCACAAGGACGCTCTCGCGACGGTTCGAAATAAATACAGCCATAAGTGAGTAAACGCGACCATTGAATAGCCAAAATTAAAAATGAACACGTACAAGACAACCGTCCGCTCTATGTTTCAGAATATTCTTCGAGGTAGCAAAGGTGCCACTCAAAGAAGTATTAGATATATAGTTAAACTACAAATATAAAACAAGTACGTAAGTAACGTTATCATAATAGATAGACGCATGGCTGATGATTTCTGTCCGGGCGGGCTGTGCCAAATACGCTACGTGCGATAGTCCGTGGATGTTCATTTACATTTAATTGTGACCTAAGGTGCGAACGGATCGATCGGAGTACTGGTTAAAGGTGGTGTTTTGATTCTCATTTTGGGAAAGTGCACGATCATCAGCTTCGATAAGAAATGATCAAAAGACATTTTGAAATGAAAAATTCCTTTAGCCATAAAGCATGACTTCGATGCTCGACATCGCGACTCTATTAATAACAATGCATATTATTACACCTGTTTTTTTAACGGTAACTAATCGGTGAAATCGGCCGATAGAACTTTTTTAATCTATTTATATGTCTACAAATATTACCAATGCCATTCTCTACTATCTCAGTATTTGTAAGTTATTTTTATATTTTTTTTCCCCTCTCTTTTATCTGTCTCATTCTATATCTCTCTTTCTCTTTTATTTTTTTTTCCCCTTTTTTGTTGAGAAATTTATTTTAGCGCCACGCTTTTTCTATTCCACGACAACGGACCAATGGCTGTATCGTTATTGTAACGAAACAAAATTTTTTTAACGATTCTATTGCCGTATCGATGGATCAGCAGTTGGTTCGTTATAACCGGTTTTTGTTTCTTGTTTTCTTTTTCCTCACTGCCGTTACAACGTAATAACGTACGTAAAGTGATAAGAACCGAAAGTGATAGACGGGAATCGGCTCGTCTGTATCTGATCCTCGTATGTGTATATCTTGTTAAGAGTGTGGCGCATTGTTATGCATTATTGTTGCACTTTATACAGACTGATGATGATAATGATGGTAAGCATTATAGTAGCACTGGCACGGAAACTCTTTTAAATGAGCATGAGCATAGGCATAAAATCAACGTGCTGGTGAAATTATTAATAAAGAAAATAGACATTCTATTCACTTTCCATAGCACCATCGATTAAAAAACAAAGTACATATACATATGTACGTACCTACGTTAAAGTGTCGGCAGAACAAAGGAAAAGGAACTATGTGGTGCCTGATACTGAGAGAGTTAGAACTTAACAATGTGCTGGGATGAAATTGGGCCTCAAAAATTGTATAAAAGACATTTACACTTTGAAAAAAGATCTCGAAGCTAAGGAATAGGAATGAAGATTTACATTTTTGTAGTTCAATTATCAGATCCTTTTGTCTGTCAGCATTGTATTCGCTTATCGTTAGCACCTGCCATTGGCATAGATTTAGTAAATTCTTGTACTATTAAATACAATCCAACAATAACAGCCAACAGCTACGAAGATACTGTCTGTGATATAATTTTTTGTCCATACACAAATGGCATACCGCAACGGTACATGATAAATATGACGTAACCCAATCCGTGAGATTCACCATTGCGCTGTTAAGAGTTTCCATGCAATTCCAGGAGCAATAAAATCCGAAAACGCAAAGAATTTTAGAATAAAAGATCGAACTATTAGGATTGAGTATAATCGCATACGTGTATTCGCGATGCAATTACATGAAATTAACTGGTGTAAATAGTGTTATAGTAATAATGTATTTTTTTTACCATTAGTGAATGTATTGTCCACTATTTTATATGACGTGTGTATGTGAACCATTATAAGCGAGATTCTAATTTAATTAATAAAATCATGATGTGCAACTGTGTTTGTCTTGATCTTGAAATGCGTGTAGGGAATCGTTGAAAGTAAAAAAAATGGTCTGTGTTAATTGTTTATTAGAAACTTTTGTATACGGAACAAATTTCAATAGATTAACAATGAATAACACTTTCTATTTAATTACAAATTCATCGAAGGCAGGTACTCTGGTTATTTGAACACCAGTTATTGATCTTATCGTATATCGAAATTTACGTCAATAAATTTGTATAACAATTTTCGGATGCGTCGCGACGCCCTTCTCTAATAATCTTGATAGCTTTGTCATGTACAAAGTGGCTATCAGAAGCGTAATCGGTTCTCTAAACGGCAACCAAGCCATTCTTCTCCTAGACGTCCGTATGTCACGACGCTGGCGTCTCTTCTTTGGACAGCCGTCTAGCTCGTAGACGCAAGCACCTTCGACATTCGACGCTCGTAGATTTAGCGTCTTTGCAACGTGCGTGAAAACAGGCGCCGCAATCGTCGCATCTTGTTACTTTTGTCAATTGCCATGGGAATATGGGTTCCTTGCAGCAGCACAATTCACAAACGAAACCTCTCGCTTGACAGAGCTGAGATTGGTCAAAGATTTTTAATAAGAATCCGAATTTAATTGTAACTTAAAGGCGCATCTTTTACACTTACTTCACACTGAAGAACATGAGAGCAGCAAGCCTGTACTAGATCACGCAATTTCTCTGGCAGAGAACCCATTTTCACTTGGAGAAAATCTTGTATGGAATAAACGTGACAATCGTTCAGTATGTACTGAGGTTCCCTTCTCAAGTCTTCTTGAAGTCTGGCGAGAGAGAACAGATAATGCTTTTGAATCCTGAAGACAATCGCCGTAGACATTAATGAATAGGCAGTAAGAAGTACCTTGTGGCGAATCTACAAGTCAACATGAAATCCTTTATGAAATACAACTGTGTGCGAAGTATACGGGTGCGCTCAAGCTGCTTCACTCTCCTATAGAGAGATGGATTAAGATCATTCACTTGAAACAATGGATCCACTGTCATTTGATCGAGTAGTCTGTATGAAAAATTCGAGACTGGATATCTGGAAATGATATTAGCATTTAAAATTTTTGTCATTCACGTTTTGTCAATATACTACAAAGCCTTTATTATGATACCTATTGAAGTCCCACTTGGAAAGAATCTTTCCGGGTATTAGCGCCACTTGATTCGTATGACATCCAGTGCAAAAGTATCTTCCTAGATATTCGCAATAGCGAAATCTATTGGAATATTCCACGGCGACTTTCATACCACAACCGGCACATCTGTAGTTTTGCTTGGCTATGAGAATTCGCCTCCTGCGACATAAGATATATAATAATGGCATTTTTTAATTCATATTGTATTACCTAATGAACTTACACTGGCGCCGGATGTGGTGTGAATATTATTTGTGCTCTGGGTGGTGCCCATTCCATCGTACCACGTAATGGAATCGGCTGCGCTGTATCCTCAACTTCCGCTTCGTCAGGGCTGATAGGCCAGCTACTTGGTAGTGGCAGCAACTAGAGTTTTATGATCGTAAAAAATAATTTTAAACAATTTATTGCGACCTTTTGCGATCGAAAAATGGATCATAAATTGTATACCTGTTGCGGCGCATCTTGTTCTGAAACAAGCCATTCCAGTTCACTCGCTCTGGGCAACTGTTTCTCACTGAATCTGCTGATGAGTGATAGCGCCACACCCTCGGCAGATATTATACTTTTCGTAACGGTGGAGTCTGCTCCGTGCCTCGGAGAAGATCGGCAGAGATCAGCTTCGGAATAGAGCGACGCCATCGACACTGACATCCCTGTAGAGTACACGGCTTTCCATCCAAGTAGGACCAGGAAGGATAAATCGTGACATTTTCTACCTACCAGAATTACGCATCTGCCCGATGTTCCTGACGTCTGCCATCTCCATGTTCTCGATGCCGTCTGTTGAGATGCTGTCCGACGGTGTACCTGGGGATGTTGACAACGGACTAACGCTCTGATCCGTGGTAGTTGCTGTAACAGTGTTCAATAGATGAGATACACCATTTTTTTTCTAGCATAATTATCTTGTTCACACAAAATATGTCTTACTGTCTGTCTTGCCATCACTCAAAAGGTCACGTGACCAGGTTCCTCTAGTTCTTGCACGCTCTTCCTGTCTTTGACGACGTCTCATCCGTATTCTTTGTTTCAGATTGTTGATCTCCTCGTCGCTCTCCTCAACGCCCTCATCGATGAGACGTAGTTGCCTATTGCATTTGACTTGCTCGATGGCAGCTATCATGGCCTCAGAAATACTGAAATGTGCGTTCTCCCTGTCCAGTTCAGCGTTCGCCCTGGCGAATCGTGCTGAAGATAAGAAGCTTGTCAGACTCTGACCTTCTAGAGGACGTGGAAAGTATCCTGTAGCCATTGGTTGTACACTGCTACCGCCATCCTCCATGAAGCTCTTCTTCGGGGTTCTCACATCCTTTTGACCTTCCACTTCGAGACCCCAGGGTCCTGTTATTTCTGGAGCGGAGCCTGTTAAGAAAGAAGTTTTTCTTTTGGTCTTTCGTTGGGTTTTCATCTGAATGGAATCACTTGGTGAATTATCTGTCTCTAATTCAACAGACTTTGATGACATTCTAAGATATTCTTTGGACGTCTTCATTGTATCTTCATAGTTGAGTGTGTCAGAACTTCCACTGTTTGAATGCTTGTCTGGATTTTTACACTGAACACCTTTCGCCTTGGTTCTTGATTTTCGCAATGAACTTTTACACTTCGAAGATTTTCCATCCACGACGGATTTTGATCTTTCTTCATTCTTTACTTCGGAGTAGTCAATTTTAATTACATTCGACAGCTTATAGTTTGCTGAGGTGAAACTCCTATTATTTCTTGTCAATGTGTTTGACGGTTTAGCAGGAGATGAAGGCAAAGTGGTACTCTCTTCGGAATATTCGTTGATCTTATTAAGGGTAGGTAAACTGGACCATGTTTTTAGAGATAAATCACAATCCGTTAACTTTTCAACAGTTTCGTTACACGTATTATCACTGAATTTCTTTGAAGGATATTCTTGAATCTCTATGTCCACCTTAGATTTACATGGCTGAGATTGCTGTAGATCAAACACTTGAATCTTTTCTGTTGTTTCATTCTCTGTATTATTGAATTTCCACTTTGTCCCAGAGAAATTTATTGGATAGGAAGAGGATCGACGGTGTATCTTTGGACTATTCTTGGTAAAACCCCAATTGTGTACAAACTGAAATATAATTTTTGATTGAGTAAAGCACAATACTCAGTGCTTTGAAGAAAACACAATATTTCATCTCACCAAAGAAGGGTCAATCTCCATAAGAAGAGCAGGTTCATTTCTTTCCACTGCCCTAAGACAAACTAAAGTTGCCTCAGCCAAATTTTCTTGGCACAAAAAAGCCCATGGTTCTAAACATGAAAGAAGATGTTCCTTGTCGGACAGCAGCCACGATAACTTATTAGACAGGGTATGATTTTCTAAACTAAAAAATGTATAATAATTGATATCTCATTTAATGAAATTTTATTACAGGTGTAATTATGAAAATTACCTTTTGTACAGCCATAGCATATCCTTGCGCGAAGCTATTGTAGGAGGTAAATTTGCTAGGTAATCATCACAATCTTGAGTTGTAGGTGAAGTAGCTAACGACGGTTGAAGCCAATTCAGTCCCTGAATGAAGATCCAACAGTCTGGCTCACCCTTATTAAAAATGCCAATTATAAATATACACTGTTCGATACGATCTATCTTATATCTTACCAAAGGATTAAAAACTCGACATCCATGCTTGAATATCTGTTCCAGGATACCATGCAGTCTATTGAGACCACCATACACATTCCAAACATTGGACAATCCACTCACTAATAGTCCTTCGACAGTTGATCTGAGTGCCTGTAGCAGCTGCCACTGTTCTTTAGTCTGAGAATCCTCGTACATTTTGGCTATAAAAATGAAGGCATCTGTAATAGAACTGTGGCAATTCTATCAGAATATTGGGTCACACATTCCTATTATCAAGAAGAGTGAATCATAGGAGCATAGTACAATCTTTGCTTCATAGAAAAATATATACAACTGCACATTGATAAAACTAGGAGGGGCTTTTGCATGCATCTTGATAAAACTTCAATCTAATTTCTCAAGTTATCTGTTTATATACCTTCTTCATTTACGTATATTGTGACGAAATGCACACTGTAAGATAACTAGTAACGTTATGTCCTATTTGAATCGTTGATTTACTCCAGTCGCTAATCGTGACGACTCCAGAGGCGGCTGAAACACTACATTTTGGTATACCAAGTGCACATACATATTATGTATATCAAGTGCAGTGTAACTAGTATGTATAGAAAATAAGTATAACGGGTTGCCTGTTACAATAGGCGATTTAACCTATCAACCTATTGTAAGCTTTTATCAGGGTAGTCCCTGGTGATAGGCAACCTATCGTACAGCAATAAATCTTTTGTTTTCCATCGTACTGCCATCTATGCGCCTGATTGTAAAGGTTCTAGATTTAAATAATGCCATGTTAGCCATCTATTCCTATATATAGTGGGGGCTTCCCCCGGCTCTGTCGGTGAAACAGATTTGACCTGTACATCCTGTGTCTAAGCAACATTTAATAAAAATTCTTAGAATGCATCAACATTTCTAAGCGATACAGAGTCTTAATTATAATCAAGTAAAAGTCAGCGAAGTGAACTTTTATAATAAATTTAGAAATTGCAAACGCTACCCCTGATTCAGTTGTAGGGGGTGGCGTTTTTCCAAAATAGAATATCGCGTTTGCGTTTCGGTAGCTGTCAGATCCAGTAAGAACTTGTATACTTTGCTTTCAGGACTTTGTTGTGTCGGTAGATTTTCTTCAGTTATCCGACACTGTTGAGTAAGTTTTCCTGTTCTTGGGTTTCATATATGCTTCTTGACCCAGCTAGAAGGAGTTATTACATTGGCTCTGTGAAGTTTGTTTGTAAGGAGAAAAATATAATTTTGAGGTTATGTTGTGCTGGACTTTTGACGTAGGTTGCACGAGTTATTTAGAGAAAATATTATTTTGAGCAATGCCATTTAAATAATGGCCTTGCTGGACTATACCAGATGTATTCAATGCCATAAATTTATTACTTGATTCTTTGAGATGTTCCGTTGAATTATACTTTACAATATTTTGTGGTTCTACTACATTTATTTCATTGAATGCATTTTTTGAATTACAAATGGTTCATTGTATTTTGCTTTGCTTTACCGTCTTGAGTTTGATTTCTATGTAACTGTAGTCAGTAATCGTCTTATCATCTTGATTGGAAATATGGAAGCATATATGTTAAATTAATTTTGTATTTGACGCAGTGTTTGTTACTTGCAAACTAAACAGAAATGAAAACCATTTTAGTCAAACATATTTACTGTACTCCAACCATATATACTGTAAATTCATATTCATGTTTATTAATACGGTACATATGGTTAAAAATGAACAAACTAATGTGAACTTTGTATTAGTGTTAATTTAAATAAGAGATTGCAATATTGTTACTGTTTGGCATTGGATTTTTCCCCATTATTTTTCCTGTAAATCTCGTAAATAATATATTGTAAGCTTGCCAATAGAGATTTCCGCAAGCCGATACGCAAAAAGTTATTATTAGTTATTCTTGATATCCGTGACGAGCATTTTCTACGCGGACTATTACACCTATGTATATTAAATCAATCTACATATTCATATTTTTAAACCATTGCCATTTTAATCCTATATCGGTAATTTCAAAAACGCTGAACAAAGAGAATGAATTAGAAAAAAAAAATACGTAAAAAATAATAATGAACCAGTAATGGCTATATGGCTACTTTTGGGATTTGGCCAAAGTCAAAGAGAGAATGCGCACTGGTTCGAAATTAGACTAGAAGTTTTCTCGCAGTTTTCACGCAAGCGTTTATCCATTCGCATGGAAGACGCTGACGTTTGTTTTCGCGAGCAAAAAAGTCCTCACGATGTTCGGCAATAAAGCTGAATCGGTTTGGATAGAACAATCCGGGATACCAAATTATTATCAACACCTTATTTGCCACATGTACACAATATGTTATTTTTCTTTATCTTTAAGTAAAATATCTATTTTAACATTACATCTTATAATCTCTTCCAATCAGATGCAAACGGAGAATGATGGTGAAACGCAGCAAATCCTTATCACCGGAGCCGTCAAGCAGCAGCGAGTCAAAGCGGCCAAAAATTGTCGAGGATGGCCAAACAAACGGAAGGATGGCGCATCCAAACTTGTTGGACTTGTCCGACGACGTTTTATTAAATATAATGAAGTATTTAAATCCTCAGGATCTGATGTCGTTGAGCTCGTAAGTTCACAAGAATTTCATTTACATGGGGAATTCCCCAGTGACGGTTGAACGTTGACCTTCGATATTCAACTTCGCAGATGCTGCCAACGATTGGATCAAGTCACTCAGGATAGAACTTTATGGGCCAATGTCGATTTTCGATCGAGAAGCATGTTACTTCACGAACTCGAAAAATACGTAAAGTTCCTGCAACCATTGACAACCAGTCTTGCCATACGCGGTAATCAGGATCCAGAAAAGTTCACGGGACTCAGTCAAAGTTTCTTTAATGCCATTAAAGTTGTTTGTAATCAGCTGAAAGAACTCATTATTGAGGATTATTGCATCGATGGTAATAAAGTAAGTAGAGACTTTTCTGTTGTTATTGCCATGGACTTCTATATCGCTGCGTTTTCTTTGTACAGATTCAAATAACGGATTTTCCAACCATGATCGAGAAGCTTTCCTTGAAAGGAAGTATGATGTGTCATTTACAAAGTAACAAGTCCTATTTCTTCAAGATAGACGTTCACATGCCGAATTTGACGGTAATCCATGTGCCTTATGAAATCTTTAACCAGTAGGAATTAAAAATATTATTTATTTTCTCCTGTCTTTACAGTGTTTAATACTTAGCAATTGTCAATGGTTCACGCCGCACTCGTTGCTTGTAATCAGCAAAATACCGAAACTCAAAGAATTACGATTAGATTCGTGTCATCGACTAGGCGAGTGCGTAGCTTATGCCAGTCTTGCAACAAGATTTGGTTTTAAGACGTTAGAGGTAATTGAGTTATCTACCGAATTAAAAAGAAAAAAAATAGTGAACATCCATTGAACATGTATCTCATCAGATTTTAGACTTGCGGGATACGGCTTTAGGTGACAGCGAAATTTGCTGCTTCAGCAGCACCAAGACTTTGACGCATCTTTATCTGGAATGTCCACCGATATTGAGAAATGCTGAGTCGGCGGAGCAACAGCAACAACAACAGCAGCAGCAGCAAGAACGACTTCAGCGGCAAGCTGCGCAAAGACCAGTTTTCGAGGATCGAAATCTTGTACAGGTACAACAGAATGGAGAAGAGAAAATAAGAATGAAGAATCCAAATAATTATCTTGCAGTTCCTTGTGGAGGACGAATTTCTCTGGGAAAATTTCGAGCGTTGTCTCATATCCGACAGAGCCATATGTGCATTAGGTAGTTACGTGTGCGATCGAAGAGTTCACAATTCTATAGAAGATGTTGTAGTCATTGAAGAGGACAGACGGATCTTCAATAATCCACATTTACGAACACTCGTTGTCAGGTAACGGAGGAACATCTTTTAAAAGAAACCCAAAGGCTACTCCCTTCTGCGTCCATACGCAGCAATGTGTTCTGTTCCCTGTGAATCTAATTTAAAATCTTCATTTCAGACATTATCCTCGTGTGACAAATCACAGTTTAGTCCATTTGGCATTAAACGCGTCCAGTTTGGAATATTTGGACGTAACTGGCACAGCAGTCACGAAGGATGGTGTTCAAATGTTCAAGTCACAAAAGACCAATGTAAAGGTCGTTTCATCATTCGATGAGACATAATCCCGTAAAACATTAGCGAGCCCACAAAAATATCTCAGACGAGGAGGAAAACAGGTAGAAGGGTTCAGAAAGATGAAAATTCTAGGGCGACGTAAGTCGGGGATTCCTCGACGGTTCGCAGATATCCGAATTATTTTCTGCGTTGAAAGCGCCGTCTGATGTTGGCTGCTTCGTGAATTCTCGGAACGTCTTGGGAAGTAATTAGATTCTTTCAATATAATAAGAATAATAATCCTAACGTTATTCAGAAGGATCCAGTTCTGTGCTTCCTGACGCGTCGAGCGCGCCTTGAATCACGAAACATCCTGTATACTATGCAATGGGTAATTTAACAAAAATTAAGTAGCCACGAGCATTCGATATTACTTGGGTCGCTCGAGTATTCGATAAAATAAATTAGAGAAAGAGAGAGGGAGAGTGGGGGAGAGAGAGAGGAAATTAAGGATAAAATTAATGAAGAGAAAGGTGCGTGAAGGATGCTGCGACGAGGACCAAGTCAGGTTCGTTGTAAATACAAGATCTTACGCTTTATACAATTCTGTAGTATAATTGTAAGTTCTTGCAGGGCGAAGATATCCAGTCGGAGTCTTAAAAAATTTCGTTACACTTTGTTGTTATTCTTCAAGCAATGTTAATATATTCTCTTTGCTAGATACAAATGGGACGAAGAGAAAGGAAGGAAAAGGGAGGTGCAAAACATTGTCCTTTTTTTAATAAATGAAACGTAAAAGTATCTCAGAAAAAGCGCGACATAATACATAGTTATACGAATCAAATGCAACCACCTGAAGCTAGCCTGTTCGTATGATTTCTGTGGTAGAATCATATTCGGATAGTGAATTTGTATTGAAGAAGCCTGTGTAGTATATACTTGGTCATATATATATATGCTATATAAAATATGACGGTAATGTAATATGTATACAATATTAGAATTGTAAATAATTATTACATTTCCGTCAGAGACAGTACGTATGCCGACACATGATTAAGGGTAATGGTTGTCTATCGAAGTATCACTTCAAGACATTGTATTTTTATGCCAATAGAAGAAAATGAAAGAGGAGTAAATGAAGTGGAAAATTTCTTTATTTCTAAATGATTAACATTGTACGACTTAGATCGCATGATTTCATTTTAAAGATTCGATAGCTGACATGTTTGTGTCAAATCTTATTCAATATAAGAAAATTGCCGTTGGTAGTACAATCATAACTGGTATCACAATTGTGACGTGTTTGAGCACTTAACACAGTTGAATAATTTGTATAGCGATACTGCAAACTGTCAACCCGACTACATGCTTTGTTCAATAAGTTTTGTATCCAATAAAAAAAAAATAAAGAATCTGTCTATTGTCACCTGAAAGTTTATCCAGGGAGGCATACAACTTTTCAATACCTGCAGATTATAAGGCAGACACATGCAACAGCTTTGTGTATTTGGACATATGTATGTGTTGCAGGAATTATATATTTATATGCTCAGTATCTAACTTGCACTCAAGCAAAAATTGTGGTGAAATATAAATTCTCGCGTAATATTGAAGTCCTGTAGAATAAAATGGGCCAATCACGCAGTCCTGCAAAGTATAAACAGTAGAAATCCTGTGGTTTGGACTGAGAGAACAGTCAATCTGTGTCGTGTGTAGACTTCCTCGCCACCGACCTAAATAACAGTGTGAAGCGAGGGAGGGAATATAGAGTTCAGTGGGGGAAACTAACCATTCCACACGTGGTTATGGAAACAGATAACAGTGGTGGTCGGTTGCCGTCGTACAAGTCCTGCGGTAAGGGTGGTGGGAGCGGTAGGTTCATGCGCCTATTGTTATCTTTGTGTGATTTTAGCATAAACGCTGCAGTTGGATAAAATATTATACATTTATCCCGAGCGTTGGTAAGTAATTTGAGCAACTGGAAAATTTTGTGTGACTACAGATTCACTTTTAAGTGTCAATAGACGCATGTTGCGTTGTTCTCAGTCTTCTGCTTTTTGTTTCCTCCGTGGACTGAAACGACACGAAATCTCTGCGAAAAATTTGGAAGCGCTTTCAAGTCGATTATTTATCATCTTGTTCATTTTCATTTCAAGATTAATTCTTCCAAGATGATGCTGACTCTCAGGCGCAGCTTTTGTCTTCACCGTGGTCTTCGAGTATGTTTTGTGGCTGTTTAAATTAATTATCAATGATATAACCTGAAGACATTTTTCAATTTCCCGCCTGTCGAATGACAGTCAATTAGCTTTTCAACGTGGCAGAAGAGTTTCCAAAGGAAGACAAAGTCTGAGCCATGCTATGAGCGTTTTCGTGTTCCTGAAGGTCTGATGGAATCTTGCGATTTGAAAAATGGCATGCGACTTGTTTGCGAATACAAACCTTCTTGCGTTACCACTGTTGGCTGCTTTCTGCCAGCTGGATCAATGTATGAAATGCCGGAAGAACGCGGCGCAGCTTTGTTTATGGAACATCTTATCTTTCGGGTGATAACTCTATGCTGCAGGATCTTCTTACTCCAGATCGCTAAATGATGTTCGTAACGTTTATTTTGTTCGTGCTTTCAGAGAACAAGATGCAGAAAGCAGGAACAGTTGGAATTGGAACTCGAGAAAATTGGTGGAAAATTGGCTGCACTGGCTACAAGAGACATTTTTTTATTTTATGGAACGTCACCGTCTTGCGACACTGAGAAAATCGTTGAACTTCTGGCAGACGTTGTTCTGAATGGTATCACGTGTAAGCTTGAGTCTTTATTTTTATACATAAGAAATTCACTGCATCCTCATAAGTAAGGAATGTCGTTGATCCAGGTGACGAGGATGTAATAAAGGAACGTTTTGTGATTTTGCGTGAACTTGCCGAAATGGAAACGGATTACGAAGGAGTAGTTATGGATTATCTGCAAGATATTGCTTATCAGGGTACAGAGTTATCGAAAAGTGTCTATCCCGAAAGTTGTATCATCAAGTAACGTTTAATTAATGGCATAATCAATTATACAATTGGATCGTGAATACACAGAAGTCTTTTTCAACAGAAATTTGTGTGCGGAACACGTAAACAATTTTCGTGAACGACTATTTCAACCCTGTTTCATGACTATGGTCTCTACTGGTGGCACTTCACTTTGCGAAATTCAAAAAATGGCGAGCAAGTATTTCATAGGAGTAGAACAAGACAGTGAGCCAATACCAGGCGATTGTCGAATGAAGTATTTTGCATCAGGGTCACCATTCAGATATTCAGGTGCACGTCATATCTATGCCACTGTCAAAGTTAATTTTCGTAAGAACTTACTTACAAAAAATAATTGTTTACGTGGTCTGTACGCTTTATCAGGATCCGAATTAAGGCTTCGAGATGACGACGAAAAATTTGCGTGTGTAGCTATTGCAATTGAAGGTCCAGGATATGCAAAATGCCAAGATCACTGCACATTGACTGTAGCTAAGGAAATAATGGGATCCTGGGACATGAGTTATGGCACGTATTACTTATTGAAAATATAAACCTTTTTTTACCAAACGTCCCACTCGCCAATGAAGAAAATAGTTAATCTATTAATCGTACAGGTGGCGGCAGTAACAACGCACCATATTTGGCAGTCGAAGCGTTCAAAACTCATATTTGTTACTCCTATAAATCATTCAATTTTGGATGGGGCTGTACTGGACTTTGGGGATGTTATTTTAATTGTCATAAATATAACTTAGACGTTAGTTTAACTTTTATCATACTTTTATTATATTTTAATGTGGTAACAATTCTGCATGTCAATCCCTTATCATGGTCCTTGGTGCAATAGGATATGATGTTACTGATTCAAAGCGAATGGAAGAGGTTATGTACTACTATCACCAAAAAGGAAGTCGAACGTGCTGTTAATCAATGTCGCACTCAAGAATTGACAAGAATAACTAATTCGATTGACAGATTTTTTGACATTTCACTTTGTCTCTTTCGTCACGGTCGCTACGAGTCTCTTACTGACAGACTCGAGAAATATGAGGTATTTGATAGAATTTTTTAAGAATCGTCACCTGTCAACTAATTTGTGCGTTTTTTTAAAAGAATGTCTCTGTCGACATGATTCGAAATGTCGCAAACGAATATATATACGATCGATGCCCTGCAGTCGTAGCCACTGGACCAATCGAAAATCTTCCTGACTATTGGCTAATACGAGCTGCAATGTATTCGCTTCATTATTGATAGTGATGAATTAGAAAAGAATATGTTCCAGAAACCGCAGAGATTCGTGAGGCGAAAAATTTCTTTTCCCTAATATGATTTTCTGGACGTCATTGAAGAATCGTCATTTAAGAATTATCCCAAGATTATGTCAGAATAATAGGAAATACACGCACGAATGGAGTTTCCGGTCCTATGTGAAAAGTCCGAACATGACGTTCTTTTTAGAGAACAGGGGATCCCGCTTCCTCTACTTGTCACTTGATTAATTCCGATTACAACATATTTACAAAGCATTCTGCGGTTTCATTGTGTGCCAGGGAGGATATAAGTAACGAACGTTGATAAGCTTTATCGTATATTTAGTATGCGATTCGCTATGAAACTGTACTCATTTTACGGTAGCCCTTTACGGCGTCGCATGGTCTGTTAGTTCTAATAAGACAATGTGAAATATTATGTGTCAATCATACAGAGCATTAATAAGTTTTTATGATAAAAATCAATTGTTTATTTGAATAAAAATCAGCTGTTGAATAATACAAAATAACCAAGGTAAGCCACGTTTAATAGAAAATGTGAATGTTTGTTTATCAGTTATATTGAGAACTGTAGTCTTGTTAAAAAATAAATTGTTATAATTTGACAATGTACACATTACACTTATAGCGTGTCAATCAAGTACCAAGCAGCAACAATAAAATTGTTTTTATCGTTCAGACAAGTTATTAATCCTGTACTTGATTTGTCATCAAAGTGAGATTACGGAATGACGGATGATTAAGTGTATATAAATTCAACGACAATGAACTTTTCCTGGATGATTGATCTTTGCTAGTATATCAAAACAAAAAGATATAATTATGTATCTTATTACACAGACTCGATATAACAATGGCTACGGAGAGCGTCAAAGTGACGAAGCCTACTGCTGTCAGTGACGAGAAAATAGAAATTACAACGATCCATGGTGAAAAATCAAAAACTGAAATTTTAGAACCAGTAATCGAACAACCCATTATAAAGGATACTGTTTTGACAATTGATACTACGGATAAAAGAAAATATGGCGTCCCAGCAAGACAACCAGTTTCCTATGCGGCAAAGAAAACAGTTGCACAGGGAATGATGGACGTGGCGTTAATTACTGCAAACGCGAATCAACTTCGTTATTTAATTGAATTTCAAAGGCATAGTCCGACATTTTTCATCAGCGTTTTTCTCATAGTAGTCAGTTTACTACTTCAGGTTTGTATCACGAGCATTAAAATTTCAAAGAGAAATTGTTTGCTTATTTCTTTTTTGTTATGGTGATATACTATAATCCGGTTTATCATTACTTCAGATTGCAGTGGGCGTAAGCCTAATTTTCAAAGGCCGTTTTGACATGAAGGGAGAATCGAAATTCGCGCATGCACGCAGAATAAATAATTATGTAGTATCTGGTGTTTTTATGATAACAATAATTAACGTATTCATCGCATCTTTCAATATCAGTTCACCGCCAGCAGTAATGACGTTTCAGCCGCCACCACCACCACCACAAAACGCACGTCCAACATTCACGCCACCGACTGGCCTATTATAAGACTTCCTCCATTACCAAAAAAAAGGATCTATATTACGTTTAAATGTTATTATTCTTCCTTTTCTGATATCCTTATTTATGAGCAATGCAGTAAAAGAAGGAAAAATCAGTAGCACAGAAATATTGAATAAAACTTTCGAAATTTTATTAAATATTGGATTGTGAATTACATTCCAAATTTATTCAAAATATAAAGATGAGGCTCAAAGTCCCGCAAAATATACGGAGTAGACAAAAATTGAATTGAAATTGTAAAATGTCGAAAATACATCGCGCTCAAATTGAAATATTAATAAATTAAGTGTTTGGAATATTAAAATAATTAAATCAATAAAATTATATTTCAACAGTTAGAAATCGGAAATTCTGGCCAAGCATATTTAGAAGCAATGGAAGTTATCCAAAATTGTTTGTGCGCAAGTTTGTCGCGCAGGACTCGGCGAGTGAGAGCAAGCGGATGGTGGGGGGAGCGCTCGAGGCAGCGCCCCAGACTCGGAGCGCTCATTCTTCCTCGAGCCGGTCTCCTATACTGGTCTCTTGGAAATACCCTCCTTATCCATTACCAACCTTCTTCTGTTTCTATATTTGTTTCTGATTTACTTCCTTCTTTCTTTTTAATTCATTCTTTACTTTCTGATTTATCTCTTTCCTTATTTCTTCTCTAGTTCTACACCTCTATTCCTTACCTTTCTATTTCTTCAATTTTTAAATTCTATCTTACTTTATATCTTCTTGCTTGACTCTGTTCTCTCCCTCTGTCTATTGCGTTTGTCTTTCTTGTCCTATTCCTTTGGTCGGGTCGAGCATATTAGTTTGAGTAGTCATATAAGGGCATTCACCCTGTTAGTGAAGCTAGACGT